>JZKD02S1908636.1:146695-160813 GCA_000966675.3 Picea glauca
TCTTGGCTCAACGGCTGCGATTACATCGCGAAATCGCATATCGCGATTTCGGGGTTTTCGTTGTCATTGTTCACGAGACTCGTGAAACTCCAATTCCCGATTCTCCGATGAAGCCTCCTGTCTACACGTGGATGGTCACGATCTCTGCTTGAATTAACAGTTGTGATCAAATTGCGAAATCACATATCGCGATCTCGGGGTTTTCTATGTCAATTGAAATGGACATTTCAAAGTCCCGATCCTCGATTCTCCGATGGCTTAACCCCCTCGCAGATTTTGCAGATCTGATCACTGTCGGGTGTCTGCTTCCAATCTGATGGCTCAGATCACTTCTTCTACACGCCAACACCTGCGCTTAACATCTACGCAGCTTCTCCCGATCCAACAGCTGTCGGGATTTCCGAGTGAGATCCGACGGCTCTCGGTCTCTTTCCTGTGCTCCTTGCACGTATAAGAGCGCTATGCCTCCTGAGCTTTGTCTTTTGTTTGCCTGTCATCCTGTAAAACATGTCAACAATCCTTTGTACATTCTTCTTGTATACATGCCATCTTCATTGTTGTACTTGCCATCAATGACAAGCATATGCTACCTGTTAAACATTTCCAACAAATAACATTTGTGAGGACACATATGTAGATCTTGGTTGGGGCCATAAGGAGATGGAAAAATCATTTAGGGTGGATAGGGGAGAAGAATGACCATGGATACATATTTCAGAGTTGCATTGATGAGAGTGTTGAGGCAGTGTAGTTTGCAACTTATATATGACGTTATTAAATTTTCTAATTTGTTTGGCATATGTTAATTCAAATAATTTGTAAGTTGAACTATACAACCTTCTTTCAATAATAGACCAAAAATAAAAACCAATGATAGAGGAGAGTTTAAGATGAAACATGAAGGCCTTATGATATAAGCAGTTAAGATTTGACTTGGTGAAATGAATTCCTTCCTGAAGGATAACATTGGAGATATGCAATTTGAGGGTTTGAATTAGACAAGGGTTTTCTAATTATATTCTTGATTTTGGTGGCAGAAAATGGTTCTTGGAGCCGAATAAATGGGTAATCGTTTTACAAAGAAGTTGAAGGTTACAGATGTGGACAGGGTGATATTAACACTTAAAACCCGACAGGGAAAAATTGCACAATACCAACAATAGATAGTTGATTTCGTTTTTATTTTCATAAATATATATTTTTTCTCTCTGCAATTTCATTTTTGTCATTGTATGTAGTGGGTTTTGTTATCACACAATTTGTACTTGTCCAAAGCCAAAGACAAGTAGGGGAAATTGGCATAACTACATGATAACCTATCACTGTCACCTTAATAGGAAATCACCATGTTTTAAGGACAGGTAAAGTTTATCCCAGAGGAGGCATCCCCTATAACCTAAAGGGATGAAAGATAAGGTTATGATCAAGTTTATCCCCCTCTCATTGGTTACCAAGGTCACAAGATCAATCTCTGAGAAATTGAGGGAAACAAATAGCAATTTGTGTACATTCCTAGAACAAGAACAACATAACATATATATGGCAATTTCAAGAACAAAAATGATAGTAAAGCCTCAAAAGATGATAGACAATGCGAATATAAGCTAGCTGATATAAAATTACAGAAATAGTAAATTTTAAAACAACAAATGATCATTTGTAACAACTGCAAGAGAAACACTTCATAAATGCTTGAAAAAACAGTAAAAACTTACCATTTATTATGTAGTTTGATTATCAATTGTCAAAAGAAAATTCTGGTTGGTTTAGCTAGCATTTAAAGTTAGTTATGCAACAAATCAAGGTTAGTTAGTATTGTTGTAGTAGTGTTCTGCAACAATACACACAAAGTTAGTAATTTAGACTAATTTAGGGTTAGATTTAGTTAGTAAAATCTTGATAGAAGAGAGTATTAAAGTTGTTTAATCAATCCTTCACAAGAGCTATGAAGAAAACTAGTACCTTTAGGGATTATGGAGTCAATTATATCAACACAATAAACTTGGAGAAAAGAATGATAGTACTTTTCAAAAGACCGAGAGATGAATACTAAAGGTGTTGGAACTTCAAGGCCTCAAGTATTCAAGTCTTTGAAGAATGATTTCACTAGAGCGTAGCACTTTAAGGCCCTAGAGTAACCTCCTCTCCTTGAACCATTGAAATATTTTTATGCAACAAGAACTAGAACAATGCTTCTAAAGTGCTAGCACTTGAGGGCTTTAGAATCTTGTCTAGGCAAGATATTCTTTAGCAAAATTTGCAAACAAAGAGCAAGAAAGAAATAAATTATGTTTATTACTCCTAGGGTTTCAAGCAAGCAATTTCATAATCTTCAACATGAACAAGTAAAATGAACCATAAACATTCAAAATAAAATGAGAATTGTATATTTTACTTACTTCACCAAGAATAATCAAGCATCAAACCCTAGATTGTAAGACATTTCACCAAAAATGATCCAGGAAGCATTTAAACCAAGTCTCCAAGAGGTGCGCCTCAAATTTCAGCCAATAACCCCAAAAAGGGCGTAAATTTTAGACCTACTCCTTTCGTGAGGAGAGTTATGTTCAAAAATGAATTAGGCCAACCATATTTATATGAGAAATCCTAGCCTTATTATCCAAAAGTTGTGTCTTTTCACAAATTTGAGCCTACTTCTCAGTTTTTTCATTAAAATTAAAAATATATTCAATTTCTACAAAATGACCCTCAAAAGGGTGATGTCATGCTCTTCTAGGGTGACGTTGGGCATCCCATGTGGAATGTTTAGCAAGATGAGGTGATGCTTGGCCTCCAAAGGCCCTAGATCATGCCCACATCTACCAAAACACCCCGTCAAGTTCTCCTCCATCAAAAACCCCAAGCCCTAGTGATGTCATGGGCTAGTAGGGTGACATCCAAGCCTCCAAAGGCCAACATCCAAGTGGAGAGGGATGGGAGTTGGTCTCCTAGCCATGCCAAAGTGCCTCCATAGGAAAGAAACCCTTTTCTTCACTATGCAATTGGTGGTCACAAGCCTGCCCCAGACGTGGGGTCTCTGCATCTATCAATGGGCTCTAAAGCCCTCATGAAGGATCGAACAAGTCATCTCCTCATGAATACCTATCCATCGGGAAAATTCCTACAAAGACAAACATATACGCCCTCCAAGGGTCCATAAGTCCCAGGATCATGCCAAGTAAGTCACATCTAATAATCAAACCACCCAAACATGTGCATCCAACCCTCCTTTTCAAACTAAACAAATGCTCAAAGACACTATACCATTTGTCAAATTTAGGTGTGGAAGGGTTGTCAAGGCATCCTAATGGGCCAGTGAATCCTCAAGTCAAGGGTTTTTTCTAGGAGAAGCCCATATAAGTCATGTATGAGTGTGAGGTGAAGTGGGTAAGACCTTTGGGAATGGGTTTCATGACATACAAGGGTTCATATTGTCTCATTTATGGGTGCCTTTGTAGAGGGTGTGTTGTACCTTCATTTTCAATGCATCCTTTTTCCAAACCCATTTATTGCCATTAATTAATTAAAGCCAACACAATTGGGTACTTCAATTGGGTAACATAGGACTTGAAGAAGTACCACAAGGTCACTTGAATTTAGAGGTACACAGAGTGCCATAGGGGTAAATCCAAGGTTGTAATGCACTTGTGTAGATCCCTCAACAAGTGGGATGTCTATATAATATGAAAATGTTTCTTGTAGCTCTTTGATTTTTTAGGAGAAACGTTTCATTGTTTTCAAGACCTCTTTGGGAGAGCATATAGAAGGTTATAATTTTGGATTTTATCTTTTTCCAAATACATTCCCTATGGGCCTTCAACCCCTTCTTCCCATGAAATGAGGTACAATCGCTTCTTGGGTTAGTGCACCCGAAAATCTTAAAAAATGAGGAGATAAAAGGGAAGAAGCATGGAAAGTGACAAGTATGATCAGGAATGGATGATGACTCTTCAAGGAACCCCCAATAGCACCCCATCCCCAAGGGTGACCAACTTACTAGGATAAAATGATACCCACCAAGGTTAAATAAGGAAAAGAGTATAATTTCCAAGCAAACATTCTGTAATCAAGAAATAATTCTTTGCAACATGTTAAAATGCTTCAATCATTAGGGTGACACTTACCACGATACCATAATTATTACCTCATGAAGAAACACTTGTTGTCCTCTAGGACCAGGCTGGTGTGATGGATGTTTCTCTGTTGTTGATGATGCATGATGGTGCATCAATGAATAGGAGGGGCCCTACGGGCTATGCTAGTCAATCTGGCTCTCAATACTCCATGTCTGCTACATGTGGGCCTCAAGACATGATCTCCATAGTTACCCCTTGTACAAGGGGGTAACAGGTTTCTCTATGTGTTTCAAAGTTCATTTTTCTATACTTTATTTTCTATTCTATTTTAAAAATTGATGTAAATTGCATGCATTTACTGAGTGGGTTAGGTTTTGTATTTTGTGAAATGGGTTAGGGAATATTTTTAATTTTATGATATATAATATGTTACCTAAGGGCTGGAGTATTGATCCCTTCTGGTCCTCAATGTATTTGGTGATATTTCAATAGCATAACCCTACTTGTGATAATGGATGAATGGAGAAAACTCAAATGCTTTATTTATAGGAAAAATAGTGGTTAAAATCCCTTGACATGGTCTTCCAAATARTGGTTAAATATGACCAAATCAAKATTAACAATAAGAATTAGGGTTTAAGATGGTCCACATATAACTAACCTCCCATTATGCCAAGTTGGGTACATTAATTTTTGGGTATGTGTTTTATTATTTGCATGATTTACCAAACTTTTGGGTGATTTTTTTTCCTCTGCCAGGGGTGGTATTTTTCATTTGGTGGTTTTGTTGCTCATGGTATTTAATCCCATGGTTTTCTAATTCCTGTTGAAGAATTAAGGTTGTAAAATAATTTGGGTCAATGAGTTAGGGTTTTTTTCGATGATGTAGGATCCTATATATTTTATTGTAACAATGAAGTTGAGAGAAGAATAAGAATTAGAGGTGCGGTTCTAAACAATTTGTTGGTTTTCCTAGTTTGGCTTTCCAGGGTAAATCTCTATGTATATGTGTGATTGGAATCATTTTATTTTTTGTGTTAAGAATCAGTGTGTGCATTGCATTACTGTAAATAGTTTAAAACTTACATTTGGTATCATAGTAGTTATTGGATTTAAGGGGATGCCTTTGTGGCTAAGGGTTTGTTTCGAGTTTGTGATAAGCCTTGTTACAATGGGATCTATGTAGTATTGATTCTTGTGGTGAAAATAAATGGTGAGAAGTTTAAAAATAGAGATGGAAAAATTTAATGGGAAAGTTTTTGAGCTATGTAAGCTCACGATGGAAGATCTGTTGGTAGACAAAGATCAATGGGTCACTACAGATCCACGTACTCCACCTACATTAATGTCAACATAAGAATAGGAAAAGAGCACAATCCGATTATGTCTCTTAGATTCAGTATTACTGAATGTGTCACGGGAAACTACAACGAAGGAATCATGGAATAATTTTTGGGATTTGTATCAGTCTAAGTCCTTGGTAAAAAAAAATTTCCTGTGGAAGAAGCCATACAACCTGAGGATGAAAGATGGAGACTTGTTGAAAGAACATATGAATGCCTTCAATATTGTGGTAAGTTGATTATTGTCTATTTATATTAATATTTCTAATGAAGATAAGTGTATCAATTTATTGTTCTCTTTAATATAAATTAATTAAATTAATTTATGTTGCACATGTAGTGAGTGTTGATATACAATAATATGAGCACTCTTCTCTATGGAGGCATGGCCCACTCCAATATAATATAGTGTTGTACGTAGTTTTCTTTAATTTATTGTAGAGTAATTTAATTATGCAAGTAGTCATTCATGAAGGATTTATTCAATTGTTTCTGTAATTAATTCCTTGTTGTTAGCCTCTTACTCATACACAATCATCGAGTCCTAGTATACGACCTTTATGTATTTCACATACTAGGATATAGTTGTTATCCTAAGTGTGTTTCTAGAGTCCTACTTTGCCTCCTCCTACCTTATCGCTCGACGAGGTGTATTTTTGAGAGAAATTGAGGTGGTTTCATTATTGTATTATATAATTGTATCATTACAATTAATACAATGTTGTGAATATGGCTTAAGTCCTTTTCTACCAAACTTCTTGTCTTGATTTTGTATGCTCAATTTCTTCAATTGGTATCCGAGCACCTTTGGTCTTCTAGGAATGGTAGTCATCCCATGATAGTGATTTATGGAATTCCATTAAAGATTCAATGATGAAGTTCAAGGATAAGAAGCGCTTAAGTTGATTGAAGCACATATGCATATTCATACATGAGATAGTGGGAGAGGGCATGACATATTTCAAGTAAGGAGCAACGCACATCTGATCCACTATTCTCACCAGCAATTATTTTGGGTGATCTGCTAATCAACAACATGATGATTCGAGTTGTGAATTCATGGCACATCCATCCAAATCTGAAGCATGAGATGAAGGCGCTCATGGTGTGATCGATCTGCCCAACAACTAATCTGAGTTTTTGGTTTTGAAGATGATTTTCATATTGGTCGCTTGCCAATGCCATTGTCGTTCATTGGTCTGATTGATTTTATGCAAGAATATCTTCATTCATATATACACCAAAACCAAGAGAAGGTGCAGTCACAATGCATCAAAGGACCCACGCTCAGTGTATTGAGTACGAGGAGTAGTGAGACAAGATGGAAATCAAAGAGTGTTATATCAAGATCCTCATTTTCCATTGATTTAATTCCAGCAAGATCACCCACAGATCACCTCCAAAATTTGAACGAGACATCTTTTTTGTCTTTACGGTTTGCTCCCATTGCATTCTGTTCATCGCTTTTTTTTTTCCGTGTACCAGACCAACCTCTTTTCTCTATTTTGATGTTGAATGTTCATGTTCGATCAATTTCTATAAATTCTACTTCTGGTTGGGGTTTCCCTATTCATCAATTTCTGCAAATTCTTATTTGAGTGGCCTTTATTACAAGATAAAAAAATAAAAGGCTTTCCTACTCGAAGGATTACACATAGTTTAAACGTTCGATTTTTTGGTGTTTTTATGGGCATATTTTTTTATCAATTTTGTCTAAAATCCGACTAGAAATTGCTGGAAATCTATAATTGAGTGATTGCATCTGTATAATTCGAGTGCCTTGACGGTTTCTTAGGGTGTTGAATCCATTTATGCATTCAAAAATACATTTTAAACAACAGGAAATGGTCATTTCACCAAAATCTGTTTCATCAGATTCTGGTGAAAAACATTCTAGTGAAAAAATTCCAGTGAAAAAGTTCAAAAGATAAAATGTTTAAACAAAGTCAAAGGATTATAATTATGTGAGTGTCTAATTTTTTGTTGTGTGTTGTATCTCTAATATGTATCTATTGGAAAATTTGATCAAACTTAGATCTTTCTGATGTCACCGAGAAGATCATTGCTGAGTATATATGGGTTGGAGGCTCCGACATCGATATCCACAACAAGGGAAGGGCCTTACAGATCCACAACAAGGGTAGAGCCTTACAATCTGATGTAATACTGAAGTCATGTCACTCATGCTCCCCCTGTGACCATCGCTCCCCCTAGAACCATTCCTCTGTGCTTTGCATCTGATAAATCTCTCCCCCTTTGTCATCAATTGCAAAGGTATATTTCCATCCGGGGCTGCTCCCCCTAACTGAATTGTCCTTGGGGATACTCCCCCTTACTGAACTCTTCCTGAAACTAATCTCCCAACCTAAAATGTCCTCTCTATGGTGCTTCCTCATGTAAATATAAGACATATAAGATAAGCATTCAAAAGAATTATGTTTGGAGTAGAAATTACTCTGAGTCTCTGGTGAAGATATTCAAAGGCTTCCCGTGGAAGCGGTTTTGTAAAGATGTCTGTGCTATAGTGGGAAAACCCCTCTACGGACTACACCAGGGTTCTAAAATTTAGGCAGAGCTAACCATCTAAAGTCTCATACTTTTTATCAACTGTCCCAACATTACCCCACAATCATACATAAAAGACAAAATCTAGGAATCTGGTAGGCATACCTTAAACTCTGTGTCTGGTGTCGATCCCTTTATGCTTAGTTGTTTCCTGACTGCAAATCTCCTCCCAAGGCTGACCTGCATTCACCAAAAGACAAACAAGAAACTACAAGCATGCATTCTACATATGGATTAGTGGGTTAGACGTCATAAATAAGAAATATAAACAAATCATAGAAATTTAAGACATCATTTGGCGGGACGAAAAAAGTATTTCTTTATATTAATCTTACGAAAGTCACTTACAACATAAGACTAACACTGCTTCTCAAACTTGGTCTTGGGATCCTCTTCACAATGCACCAACTACTCAAACTCACAATATGGTTGTCGAATATTGAGGCAAAGGCGGAATATGGAAATGGGCAGAGTTTCTATGCTCGCGTGCTTCTCTTTGAAATAGGATCCCAATCCCTTCTTTTATAGGCCAAAGGAGATGATAATGGTTGGGGTCACTGGCTATGGGCAGTCAAAAGGTTATGTACCGGCCCATAAACCAGAATCCTATGCAATTTTTCATTTTTTGTGACATTCTATGAGTGTACGCGGGCTGTAGTGGTGTAGCAAGCATGTGTACACGAACAGTAGTAGTGCAGGGCACGTATACCTTCAAAACAATGATTTTTAGAAGAGCTTGTTCAATGATGGCTTGGAAAATATAGCAAGTAATATGGCCTGATGCCAGGTATGCATGTCTGGTGCAATTTAGGGTTATAACAAATGCCCCCTAATGTGTGAGGTCAGAAGAGCATCTGATGGCCAAAATACATTACAAATATTCACCAATGTATGAAGCAAGTGAGCCCAGGGACCAGAGTTCAGGAGGTGCCTTATGAAGAATAATAATTTGTCTCACTGAGGCAGGCATACCCATGCTAGAGATAAAATAAAATCATGGCTGCCAATCAAATACACTGCAGATCCATGTCATATAACTATATAAAGTGTAGCCACAAAAAGTACACATCGGATCTACATCTCAAAATCAAAATATATACATGTATAGTATCCATATTCAAGAAGCCAAAGACGCCTGATGGTAGGAGATGAGTTCTTCAGAGATTGAGCAACAACTTCAAAATCTTCAAACTCAGGTAGGAGTGTAATATCAGTTTACGACTTCACTACCCAGAGGTCTTCGACAACTTGTCAGGAATAGACAAAAGGATATCGATGATCAGTGCAAAGAAATTCATTGATTTTGAACAAGGACTTGATTGGTCTTTTGGGGTGACCAGGCATGAGGACAAGAGACAAACTTGCAGAAGGGACGACTCAAGTTTAGTAAAACTTCCCTTGGATGAAAGCATGACAAAAGATGTGACTCAAGAAGCATTGCATTGACACAAGTTCACGATGCAAGAGGCAGCACAGACTCTCCATATGTTTGGAAGGATAACCAAATGGAGGATAACAAAGGTCTATGTAGTGAGGATAGCTTCCTAAGGTCATATTGAATCCTAGATCTTGACAAACAAATGGAAGGATGTGTTGATCCAAGGGCGACTCATTGTGTTGATAACATAAAGAAAATACTTTTCCATTCCTCTTTTTGGGGTATATTTGATTTTTTTGTCTTTTTCAATAATTTGGGAAGATTGAAAAAGAATAAAAGAATGCTACGTTACAAAGGAGGAATGAGTGTCTCAGATATACTAGTTCCAAGTGCAAGGAACACACTAATGTTTAGAGCAAGGAGACATATGCAAGAAAAAGGACACTCGGGAAAATTCCTCCAAGGGTCAAGGTGTCAAGACGCAAAGGCAAAGTGCTACAAGGATTGTGTTATAAGGCATGCTTCAGATGGTTCAGTTGAGAGAAACATGGAGCCAGCATTAGGCCAAAGATGCAGGAATGCAAATGCAATTAATAAGACACAATGATAACGTACTTCAATGTAATTTTAATGATCCCAAAGAAGGTAAGCTCGATAGTTTTTCATTTTTAGGGAGTCTTAAAAAGCGTAAAATGAGACTCCATTGGGGTACCTTTTTCGAAGGTAGTCTAGTCGGTTCAAAAAAGGGGTAAACTAGCACCGAAAATACGTCTATTCAAAACCATTTTAAAGAGTGTGACAATGACAAGATCACTTGATTATCTTTTCATTTTTAAGGAGTCTGAAAAGAGCTTAACTATGGACTCCATAAGGGATGTTATTTTGGACCAATTTAACAAGTGTGAAGAAACAAGGTCACTCATCCATATTTTCAATTTTAGGGAGTCTGAAAAGAGCTTAACTATGGAATCCATGGGGGTTCCTTTTTTGTAAATTTAGTCCCTCAAGCCTGAAAAAGGGTTAAATCTATACCTGAGAATACTTTTCTAGAGAACAGAGGTTCCTAGAGTATACCTTTGTTCATACTTTTGACCATCCAAATCAAAAAAGGGGTAAACTACCATCGGCCAGACATGCCTTCAAATTTTAGTTTAGCGAGCGTGAAGGGAAACAAGATCGCTTGACAATATTTTCATGTTTAGAGGGTCTGAAAAGGGATTAAAAGAAGACCTGTCATTATTTGGGAGTCCCAAGGGTGAGGTCAAGAGTGATGATGAACCATGCAAATGAGGCTCAAACTCGTAATCAAGATAAAACTAACAAGGACTCCTGAGCCTATAGTCATTAATGATGGCATGGACGCCAAAATGCAACCAGGATCTACCTAGGGCATCCATGAAGGGGTAGTCTCTACCACTAAATTATGACACTTCTAAAGCAACAATGATGTTTTTGTGTCGCAATTTGGTGGGGTCGATCCTATAAAAAAGTGAAAAAGACAACCTGATGCAGAAAGTGGAGGTGGAATCCTAACTTAGATGCAACAAGTTGAAAAAATGACTTTTTACCAAAAGACCTTTAAAATGACCCAACTCTCCAAAATTTTTCCCAATACCCAAAGTGACACTTATCATAATATTCCATAAGAAACTCATGAACCATACTAAATGATTTTTAAATTAGAAAAAATGACAAAAAGGGTCGAAAAAATGACAAAAGGGCCAAAAAAGTCTATAAATAGAATCTTGGCAACTCATTATCACTATTACGAATTGAGAATTGACCAAAAGTCAAAAAACACCCCTTTTGTCAAAAGAGTTGATTCCGGGAGCTTCAGTGGATGAAACGAACTTCTGCTTGGACCAAGTAAGTACATACTAGCTCCTCCTGCATTTCAATTCTTCCTTTGTGCATTTTTTTTTTTTTTGGGGGGGGGTTGCTGACCTTTAAAAAGGTCGGACCTACGTATAAGCAAGTTGTCCTATGAAAACTAGCATATTCCTGCGTGCAGAGAAAAAATTGCACGAGGGCATATGCGACTGTGTATATTACAACCCATGTATACCCTCCAACATGTGGAAAAAAATAAAAGATGCAAGAGTTAATCCCCCATGAACTTGTCAATTGCAGGATGCATGTTCATTGGAGAGAGAGAGAGCATGAGAACATTGAATTTTTGGTCGGAGAGGACCCTGATGTTACTGCTACATTGGCTCAATATGGTTTGTTGAAATTCTTCTAGTGTTCATTCATGTGGGCACAACCCAGGCTGTTGAATGCCTTGGTAGATTACTGGTGTTGTAGGAAAATCTCCCTGCGGACAGGTAGATCACCTCCAAGGCTTGACCTTAACCCTAGACAGAAAAAGGCTTAACGTGGATGCTGAATTTCTTTCAAATCTATCTAAACTAACACATGAGAAGGAAGGATGATAGAAGTATCTGTTATCGATGTTTGTCCCTGTACGCTCCAAGTCGCACTCCAATCCTTTGCTCCTCGTTGAGTTCTGCAGACAAAACAAGATACGACCACTTCCTACTCTATTGATATTAGCTTGAAAATAGATCTATCACTAAATGATAAGTTCATGTAACATCAGACACAAACTAGAAAGAAATAGGCCAAGCGTGTCATATTAATGAGAATAACGACAGCAGTACTTACAATCGTAGATGCGAATGCGACAACTTTGTCAAGTCCTCTTCGTCTAACCCTTGCCTGAATGATCCACAACCTGGGTAACAACAACTTCACTGATCACTCTCCTTTGGCTGACTGTAAGTTTCCTCCAAGATCATAAGTTTCATATGTTCAATTATTCTCCCTTTCCACCATCATAGGGCCTGTTTATATAGGTTGGGAGGAGTCTAACCTCTTGAGTTATGTTTAGAACAAGTTGGGAACCTTCTCCTCAGATCAGGGATCTGTTGATGAAAACAAGAATTTGAGCACAACTGCCTCCTAATCTCGAATGATCCTTCCCTTATTCTTCTCAACAGGATAACAACTGACCCAGATTAGGGAGCGCTCCTTCAGAAGGGGTCTCAGAGCATTGTAGCGCTCCTTGGTGAGCCTTGGGGAAGTGCCAGCGCTCTCAAGATGAGCAACGCTCCTCCAAAAGGGGCTGAGGGAATTATAACGCTCCCAGAAGCATTATAGGGGAGCGCCAACGCTTCTGGTGCTGAAGTAGGGGAGCGTTCCCCCTCCAAACCTTTGTTTTAGGGTTCTTCTCAGGTGTCAAGAGTTGTTTTTCTTCAATAGACCAGTTCTCTTCCTTCAAATCAGTCATATGAGATGTTATGAATGTCTCCTTAGTGTCGTTATCATAGCATTATGTCCGAACACCTTTTGCGACACTTTGATCAACTTTGCGACACTTTCGAAAGTTGATGTGACACTTACGACAACTGAGAGGGATAATGCGACACTTATCCAGATGAACAATTTTGACGTGTAACAGAATGCCCCCCAAAGTATGAAGTTAGAAGATGCCAACTGATAACTGAAATACTTTGTAGATGCTCAAGTAAGGGTATAGACTCAGATAACTTGACGGAATATGCACACAAACATCCAACAAATATCATGACATATTTCAAAACCCAAGGTAGGCATACCTATGCTTGGATGATTCAAGACTTAGTAGGATATGGCCGCCATAAAATACACTGCGGATCCATAATTGTATTGATAAAAGGGTATAGCCACCAAAGATACAATGTGGATCTATACTCTAATGACTCGGACCGATCGTAGCCATGAAGAATACACAGTGGATCTACGAGATGACAAGACATAGCCACGACCAATAAAAGGTGGATCTATGTGATAGTATATGTGTTCTTTGTCCAATAGAAAACTCCTTCGCAACCTGGGCAAAGCGTATATCAAAGTGACGGCTCAATGGCTCAACCCAGGTTCTTCTTACCAATCCCAATGCGGTACGATCCTAACCATGTGAATAGATGTCCTGATGTCAAACATGGTAGAAACCACTTGATTACCGGTCAATGGTGTGAACCGTTAACAAGTGTGAGGGAAATCACCATTAATGTCAATGATTCCCAAGGTACCCTAGTACATTCCATCGAACGCGAATAAATGAGCTGAGGTCGAACACTCATGGAATCATTTTATCAGAGGTCAATGATGTAAACCCACTGTCGAATGTGAGGAGGCCTGCCATTGAGGCATGTAGGTCCCAAAGTACTAAATGGTTTCTAAGTCTAATTCCTGGATAAAGTGTTGAAGTCGACAGGAATAGACTCGTCGAGGGAGGGCCTTGATGTATCCCCCATCAATGACACGAAACAGACATAGAGGTGTAATTGGTAGATCAGACGGACATGGACTGACACAGGTTTTGAGGCAAGATATTTGGGATGGCTGACTCTCGAGGTGGATACTTCCCTTGAACACTGAGGCACAATAGCAAAACATGACATGGAACAAAACTATACAATGGATACTGTGACTTACGTCAAGTGACCCAAAGGAGTGAAAGGAACTCAAAGGATTGGCTCAGTGCAGAGGTTCAATGGATTATGTGTAAAGCGACAAAGTGTCGTGTTCAAGGGCGACTCTAAGAAGTGTTGGATGATGTTCTCAAGAGACTGCTTGGCTTGCTCCTTTCAATCTTTCCCCCCATCTAGATAGATGAGTACCTCTTTTTGATTTAATGAGCTCGAGGAGGATAACACATGCTCGATATAACTCACCTTCGGTAAGTTCCTCTTCCTTTGTTTAATGAACCGGA
>JZKD02S1908636.1:161806-183136 GCA_000966675.3 Picea glauca
ATAGCATAGACATAATCCCGCCCAAGGAGTAAAGTGAAATCCAAGGGGTCTTGGACTACCATGACATCGATAAAGACAGTTTTCCCTCCCAAAGTTATAGGAAACTGAGGAAGGATCCCTAAAGGTTGACTGGTTCTTCTGTTAAAAGCCAACAGATTCTATGTAACCGGTGCAAGCTGCGGACAACCCAAAGCGTACCAAGCGACAGAAGATAAAATACTAACAGAAGCACCTTCGTCTATCAGCGTTTGAGGAACATCCCGACCACGAACCTGTACTATAATCTGGAAAGGAATATGGGAGGGAAGACGAGGTCCAGTTAGCACACCCCAATCAAAAAGGATGTCTTCATTACTTGGAGGGGGTTCCATAGGAGGAGGAGGAATTCCCCCAGGCACGGTAGAGTCTGTATTAACAAGAAAAACATGGGCAGTATCGGGTTTACTCTCTAGAAGGAGAGTAGGATCAACTGATGATTGGATCGGATCAACCAATGGTAGACTTGGATGGACCACTCTGGCACTTTTCAGAGGAAGAGTGGGAATGACCGAGGAAGGGACTGGATCAGTCACTTCGACATTCCTTAATGGAGGAATGGGATCGACCGATGGAGAAACTGGATCAACCACTTGAGTTTCATTCTCCATGGGAAGAATGGGGTCGATGGGTGGAGACAGATCGATCGCTTTTGTGTCACTCTCTAACGAGAGAGTGGGATCGACTGAGGATGAAAACAGATCGACCACTTTGGTGTCACTCTTTTGATGAAGAGTGGGGCTGATTGATGAATGAACTGGATCAACTACTTGGATTTGTGGTTCAATCGAGGAGGAAACTAGATTGACCACCTGATCAACCAGACTGACTGGGGATGGAACTGGATTGACCAGTCCATCAACCAATGATGGGTTGGAGGAAAGCTTACGATAACCTTTTGGAAGTTGAAATTTTTCCAAAAGAGAAGAAGCCTCGTCCATGTGAGGACAAAGGTGAGAGTAATGATTACCTTTACATAACATGCAAGGGAACTTGACATTTTTCTTCTTCTTACCAACCTGAACATCACTAGTTGACAGGGTATCATCAACATGACCAATAGAGGTCGATGATGTGGAGGACCACATTTCTAAGACATGGGTAAGACCGTGGCAATCCCTCAGAAAATGGTCACACTTACAAACACTGCAAGCGAATTTGGGTTTTGGATTCTTCCCTTTAATCTTATTGATTTCATCAACACTCCCAGTACTATCAATAGTAACTGGTTGCTTGGATCCAACATCAGATGTTGTTGGGGTGTTGGTCCTTTTTGGGCTCTTCTTCTTCTTCTCTTTCCATTTCTTCTTCTTCTGATCAACCTGGCTACTTGCTTTACATCTTTCACTAGGCGAAGAAGGAGAAATGGAAGGAGACTTGATGGGCGAAGAAGGCAAAAATATGACGTGAGTTTGATGTGTGGGTGGATTATTGACATCCAAAGTATTAGGTGCAACTGAAACATTGGGAGGATTTGGGATCACCGGAGTGGGGAAAAACCAAACTGGTAATCCAATAGTGAGTCCTGGAAGACTCAGTGTGGCAACATATGGAGGACCAAAGTTTCCAAATGAAGGAAAGGTATAAGGTTCCCCAGAAGAAGGAGTTCCTCCATTGGTACTCCCAGGATTCGATGCCATTAACACTGACTCAACCTAAGGTCTACTAAGTAAAAGAAACAGCATACACTAATAGAATCTAAGAATCACAACCAAGCAAACAGGACCTTCTTTTGATGACCGTACTAGTTGGTGATGAAATCCAACGTCGCGTGGTCAAGTCCAGAAGGGGCGAGGATAGGGTGGAATAGTTACAATGGCAACCTGCTTAATAGACTTATGCCTTGGTGCAAGATTCCACGCAGTAATTGTGGATTTTACCCTCCAAGGAGCCCGAGTGAGTTTGACCAATGTCTGTTTCAGGTACAGTGAGACTTCCCGTCACTGTCACCTTGTGTAAGACCCTAAAGATTATGGCCGCTAAGTTTACCAATTCGTAGTCAGCCCCTGGGCGGGAACAGTCGACAGTTCGATCCGAACGTATGGGCAGGGTATCAAGCCCGAAACCAACTAAGAAGCTTCCACGCAATAATTGTGGATTTACCTCGAAGTGATCCCCATAATATGATCTGACCACCACAATCAGTTAAACCACGGAGGCTTAGTCCCCATAGCTTACCTGAATGCAACCTCGTGCGTAACCCCTGTGTGAGAGGGGGATCCCAGGCAGACTTATACGATAACTGGATTTACTCTCCCTAACTCAGGATGCTACTGTTTGTTTTAGAAACTTTGGAGAGTTATTCTCACAGCCCTAATCCAAAGTACTAATCCTATTCTACTATTGGTGGAGGATCCTAGAAAATAAAAAGTTCTAGATAACTTTTAATTAGAGTTGATTTTTTATGGTTGTTCTTTACGCAAAGGGGTGCATGGAAGTGAAACAAATGGAATTATGACTCAGACCCAAAGAATGCATCAAACATGATAAGCAATCATTTCCTTTCGATGAACATCTAGCTAAGGGAGAGAGAGATTTTTTCACTAACAATCACAACTATGGAATGCCCTGAAACGATTCCTTTTCTCAATCAAATCCTAATGTAATGCAAAAAAATTTAAATGCCTTCTAATATGCTCAATTAATCACAAAGATGTCTTTATTTTTTGCGTATGGATGATGATCAATGCAACATAATTCTTATCTTTGCTAATTATCTTCTTGGTATGAATGGAAACCAAACTAGCATAAGCAAAAATCACACAAACAATACACCCTTCGTAGCAATCAAAACGAAAAAGCGAAAGAAAAAGAAACAATCAAAGAGAAAAACAAATTCACACCCAAAAGCAAAAATTGAAGAACAATGACCTTGACTGAAATCAAGACAGAGAGGTCTGTAGGCCTTTGATGACCTTTACCAGAGTTTTTACTCAGCTGATGAGGAGATAAGAACAATCATAGGTTTCAGACTTCACTCAACATGAAAAACTCAATGGAAATAGTGAAGAAGGATGCAAGATTCAATTAACAAGGTGCTTATTCTTCAAAGAGGACAGATGTCAAGGATGAAAAGGAAGAAAAAATTGACTCACTAGATCACTCAGCAGAAGACACACAGAGGCAAACCCTAGACAAGGCAATTATGGAGGGTTTTTTGGCCAAAAAGAGGTTGGCGCTCTGTTGCCAAGGGAAAAGAGAGTTATAGCACTCTGTATAAATCCTTCAGGAGTGATGGCGCTCTGTTAACACTAGAACAGGGGCGCCAGGGTCTAAAAACTCCAGAAATGTCAAAAAATTTCAAAAAATGAGCTTCAAACTTGACCAGTATGCTGAGTGTGATAAGGTAAGGAGCCAATCAGCTCATGAAACTAATCAAAGAGGGGTGAAATAGATCTGAAACAATCAAGGGATAGAACAAGGTCAAATGAGGAGAAAAATCCAAACAAAAGGTTTCGATTTGAGGCTATCTCCCCAGTGGAGTCGCCAATTTCTGTTGTAGGAAACTCTCCCTGCGGATAGGTAGATCACCTCTAAGGCTTGACCTTAACCCTAGATAGAAAAATGCTTAACGTGGACACTGAATTTCTTTCGAATCTATCTAAACTAACACATGAGAAGGAAGGATGATAGAAGTACCTGTTATCGATGTTTGTCCCTGCACGCTCCGAGTCGCACTCCAATCCTTTGCTCCTCGTTGAGTTCTGCGGACAAAACAAGATATGACCACTTCCTACTCTATTGATATTAGCTTGAAAACAGATCTATCACTAAATGATAAGCTCATGTAACATCAGACACAAACTAGAAAGAAACAGGCCAAGCGTGTCATATTAATGAGAATAACGACAACAGTACTTACAATCGTAGATGCGAATGCGACAGCTTCGTCAAGTCCTCTTCGTCTAACCCTTGCCTAAAAGATCCACAACCTGGGTAACATCAGCTTCACTGATCACTCTCCTTTGGCTGACTGTAAGTTTCCTCCAAGATCATAAGTTTCATATGTTCAATTCTTCTTCCTTTCCACCATCATAGGGCCTATTTATATAGGTTGGGAGGAGTCTAACCTCTTGAGTTATGTTTAGAACAAGTTGGGAACCTTCTCCTCAGATCAGGGATCTGTTGATGAAAGCAAGAATTCAAGCACAACTGCCTCCTAATCTCGAATGATCCTTCCCTTATTCTCCTCAACAGGCTAACAACTGACCCAGATTAGGGAGCGCTCCTTCAGAAGGGGTCTCAGAGCATTGTAGCGCTCCTTGGTGAGCCTTGGGGAAGTGCCAGTGCTCTCAATATGAGCAGCGCTCCTCCAAAAGGGGCTGAGGGCGTTATAACGCTCCCAGAAGCATTATAGGGGAGCGCCAATGCTTCTGGAGCTGAAGTAGGGGAGCGTTCCCCCTCCAAACCTTTGTTTTAGGGTTCTTCTCAGGTGTCAAGAGTTGTTTGTCTTCAATAGACCAGTTCTCTTCCTTCAAATCAATCATATGAGATGTTATGAATGTCTCTTTAGTGTCGTTATCATAGCATTATGTCCGAACACCTTTTGCGACACTTTGATCAACTTTGCGACACTTGCGAAAGTTGATGCGACACTTACGACAACTGAGAGGGATAATGTGACACTTATCCAGATGAAAAATTTTGACGTGTAACAACTGGCATCCTGACACAGAGGCATTCATGCTTGAGGGACAGTTGTTGACTCCAATGACTGAAGATATCTATTTTCTAACTAGCCTCTCAAGGAGAGGGGAACCAGTCAACTTTCACACTTTCCCCCCCAGGACTCACAACATAGCAGAGTTGATTGGACTCCTTTACGAAGCTGGCACAGACAAAGTGGGCACTCAGGTGCCAATAAACAAGATTTCTAACCTAGCACTAAAAGAAATAGTTCTACTCATTGGGCGGATCACTGGATCCGCAACTTTACATCAAGCTTCCCAAGCACACTTGCATTGTGCGGTTCAATGCTTAAATGCACAAATTTTTGATTGGAGCACCACCTTACTAGATTGCATGAAGAGGCAGATAACAAAGTGTCATATGCGAAGACATAGAAACTTTGGGTTTGGGACTATTTTTTGTTCCTTTTTCTTTGAGAGGGTACCCAGTCTCAGTCCTAGAGAGACAATGCGAGGGCACGAGGCCTCTCTCCCAGCGCTATGCAGGTGGGCAAAACTTTTTCCACGACAGGGGGGAGGGAGGACTATTGAGGCCTTAGATGAGAAGTTTTTTTCCTGGTGGACATGACAGATTCCGGCCATAGAGGACTACCCCTATGCCAGGATCAACTTTTATATAGATCCTGACATGCCTGTACCTCCCAGAGTAGAGCGAGGAGAGTTAGGTACATTTTATGTTTTTCAAAGTTATTGAATTTTTATTCATTTTTTGTATATCCGAGTATCTGATAGCTATGTATCTGTTATGTGCAGATGTGGGACCAATGCATCTAATAGACTTTGCAAGGACTAGGCAACGTCCTCAACTAGAGGTAGAACCAGTTGCGGTCGACAAACCAGCAGCAGCAGGGGGACCTCCAGCCAGAGAGGCTGAGAGAGTATTGAGATGGGTAGAGTGGAACCCTACCACTCTCACTCGTACAGTCCCTATGACAGAGATCGAGGATCTCCCACCGTCGATGCAACCTCATGTAGTTGGGGTGCCACAGACCTGGGTCTAGCTCTTTCGGCATTTGGTAAATTCCATTGTTCATTATGGCAGGGCCAACAGGCCCCATCCTTAGTTAGGCTAGACTACTTACGTGTCGAGGGAACCTTTTGTATATTGTTGAGGGCATAAGCCCCATGACTCTAACTGGACATATTTTTGAGGCGCTCGCACCCACCCATGTACTTTGATATTTTTTGATATATATGGATACTTTACATCTTTTTCCATCGTATGGATTACATCTATTTTACAAATGTATTTACATGTGTGTGTGTGTGCTTTTTCTTACATGTGTGCAATATGCCAATCTAATACTTGATTAGCTAGGGTATCTGTGATTTGATTCAATCTCCTAGGAACATGGATATACGTAACATAATCAAAGATTTGTTCTAAGATATGTACCCTAAGGAACCGTCGGTGTAGAGTTGGATCGTGAACACGGTAAACCCTATTTAACTGGGACACAACCAACTGAGCATCTAAGTAGACTCAGAGGTGAGAGATACCATGCGACAAAGCGTCATGAAGCAACTCTAGAACTGCACTGTATTCAGTGACATTGTTTGTGGTGTCACCTAAACAGATACCTCCTGAAGATAGAAACTGGCCTTGAGGTGTGAAAATCACCCAAGCTGCGGAAGCAATCCCCCGAGTGTGCCGAATAGCATCGTCTACAAACCCAACGAACACCTCTGATTCACTTGAAATCTGCCACAGTGAAAAATATGACATCAAAAAATGACAGGTCCATAAAACCAAAAAGACAAAAGATAAAAAGAACAATGTACAAGAACTATACATATGTTACAAGAAGTCACCCAAGGCAACCCACCTATGAGTAATACTTCTTGAGGTAAAGCCCATTTCTAGGCTTCGCCAAAGAATTTCCCTCAAATTCAACCAGACAATAAGCGCCCTTCTTTATAACTTCCTTCATGATGAAAGGTCCAAAGCACATAGGTTTGAACTTGCCTGCCCCCAAGGGATCCTTATCTTGGTCATAGACTAGGACAAGGTCACCTTTAGAGAAAATCCGAGGATGAATGGACTGATCATACTGACACTTGACTCATTTTTTGTGAGCCTCATTAGCCAAGGTTGCATCTTGACACTACTCATCGAGTTGTTCAAGATATAATAAATTCTCTTCAAGTGGTGAAGTATCTAGAAGTAACTGTACTTCCAACTTTAGAGACAGGATCTGGCACTCTACTGGAAAAACTGCTTCTAGCCTGTAAACGAGTTGAAAAGGTGAGAAACCAATTGTAGTCTTAACAGATGTTCAATAAGCCCATAATGCCAAGTACAACATCAAATTCCAATTTGACCTAGCTGAATTGATCGTTCGCTGGAGAATAGTCTTGAGATTTATTCACATCTTTCACCTGACCATTCGCTTGTGGGTAGTAGGGTGATGAATGTTCTTGCCTCAACCCAAGCTTTGACGTTAACTCAGACATCATTTTGTTCTGAAAGTGACTGCCATGGTTAGTGACAATCTCTCTTGGGACACTAAACCTTGCTATTATCTGGTTAAAAAAAAAGAGAGTTGTGGTCTGGCCATCATCTTTAAATGTTGGCATAGCCTCAACCCACTTCATAAAGTAGTCTACTGCTACGATGATATAACGGTGCCCCCTTGCTGAGGGGGGGTTGCATGTAGTGTAATAAATCCCCCACTTGGTGAAGGGACCAACTAAGATGATGGGAAACATGGGAGCAGGGTGTGCCCTCATCTTCTGAGAGAAGATCTAACATGGATGGCACTTATTGACCGATTCAACACAATCTTTGATTAATGTCGGCCTAAAGTAACTCGCTCATAGAATCTTTTGGGCTGTTGCCAACCCAGATAGATGACCGCCGCATGCTCTAGTGTGGAAATCATTAAGCATGATTTTTTCTTATTCATGAGTGCAGCACCGACAAAGGATACAATCTACACCTTGATGATACAGAGTGTCCTTGAGTATGAGATAGTTCTTGGCCTGATGGCATATACGACGACGCTCATCATGAGAAGTAGAGGTGGGGCACTTCAAAGTATGGATATAGAATAGTATATCTCCATACCAGGGGTCCATAGACGTGATCAAAAACATGTCTCCTTTAATAGGTGACTCCTTAGGCATAACATGACTTGACTCGACTAGAAATTCTGAGATGAGTTCCTCAAAGACCAGTGACTTTTTGGATTTTTCTGAAACAAAATCTAAGTCAAATTCCTGGAGGATAACTATCCATATACTGATATTTCTGTCGATTACACATTGTGTCAACACGTATTGAAATAGATTCACAACGACAATGACAATGGTCTTGTGAAATAATATGTAATTACAGAACCGTTGGACAACATGAACTGTTGCCAACACAAGTTTTTCAATGTGGGAATAATTGAGTTTTGGTCCAACCAGGCCTCAGGTCAGGTAATAAATCATGTATTCTGAGATAAAATCATCCTCCTGAACCAAGACCATACTAATGGTCGACTCTGTAGTGGCCAAGTACAATAATAAATCTTTATTATAATTGGGTGGCCGAAGCAGAGGGGTGGATGTGAGGGCATGTTTCAACGCATTGAAAGAGCACTGAGCAACTTTGTCCCAATGAAAAGGAACATCCTTCTTCAGTAAATCCATGAAACCCTTTGTGATCTCGGCATAGTTTGCAATGAAACACCGTAAAAAGTTCACTTTTCCCTGTAAACTATGAAGTTGAGGGATTGTGTATAGGGGAGGCAACTGAACTATCACCTCAACCTTTAGAGGATCGACCATGATCCCTGCTGTCGAAACTATGAAACCTAGCAGATGACCCGATGTGAGGTAAAAAATACATTTGTTTGAATTCAAGCGGATCCAATAGTAGCGACATCGCTCAAAGATGAGTTAGAGGTGCATGGGATGATCAACTCTCTTACGAGATCGTGATACTAAATCATCAAGGTAAGCCTCAACTATGTGTTTGAGATCGTGGAAAGAAAAAGACACGACCCGCTGAAAAGTAGCTACAGCATTTTTCAGACCAAAAGGCATCTTGCAATAAGTGAATGTACCCCACAGATAGATGAAAGTGGTTTTTTGTTGGTCTTCGGGTTTGACCTGTATCTGATTGTATCCTGAAAAACCATCCATGAAAGAAAAGGCCTCACAACATGCACACTCATCGACTATCTGGTCAATAAATGGCGTAGGGAAATTATCCTTTGGACAGGCCTTGCTCAAATCACAAAAATCCATACATACACGAATTGTACCCTGTTTTTTATGGATTGGAACGTGATTTGACACCCATTGAGTCAATTGGATGGGGTAGATGAAACTAGCTTTGAGTTGTTTCTCTACTTCAGCCTTAATGGCTACTACCTTCCTAGGATTAACCGGACGAAGTTTCTGCCAGACCAGCTTGGCATCAGGATAAGTCATGATTTCATGTTCGACGATTCTTGGATCTATGCTTGGAATTTCCTCGTAAGACCAGGCAAACACATCGCATAACTCTTTAAATAAATCTGTGTAGATTCGAATCTCCTCAAGGGAGCAATCCGCTCTGATGAAGATATTCTCCACGATGCCAGGGGTTTTGGAGATATTGATAGGTATCATTTCAGCGATGGTTTCCATATTTCCTTCGGCGTAAACTATGTGCATAGCCAAAGGATTGATAGGACAAGACCTATCTCCAGTCATAGTCAAAGTGAATTCACCTGCCTCAATCCTTCTTAACTCTAGGAGGAAATAAGATCTGTGATGAAGATCATCCAGGGTCTTTCCGGACTAGTCATTGCCTCGTCTGAGGGCAAGACTAAGTCTAAAGAATTTGTATCGGCAAGGGAACCTTGAGCCCAAATAGGCCTGAGAACTGGATCTAACTCCTGTGTAGGAGTCAGATCAAGGTCGGTGGAAGCTTGTTGGACTATAGAGTATGCAACCTCTACCGCGAACAAAGGCATGGCCATGCTATGGTGCCCTGTCCCTTCCATTGTGGCTAATAGGGAAGGAAGAGCTCATAGATCATCAAAGTAAGCTGTACGAAATGAAAAGACTTGAAAAAATTCAACCCTAGACTGGGTGGGGATCACCGATATGTAATTGACATTTCCGGTTGAAGGTGGGTAATCGAAAGTACCCATCAAAGGTGGGCACAAAAAAACCCCTACGTTAACTATGTCGGGCTGAGGGTTATCAATCATCGGGACTGTGGATGCCCCTGGTGAGGAGTCGGGATGGGAGAAGGAAAATTGATCAATGGACATGATTTGACCCTCATGTGGAAACAAGAAGACCCAGAAAACTATCGTGACCATTGCTTGCATTGCATATCTCCAATTCCATCCTAACAAGATATTGTAGTTGAGAGATGCATCGACCACTTCAACCTCGATGCACACGGTCTTCCCCCCTAATTGCATGGGGAAAGAGGGGATTATTCCATGTGGTTGAAATGAATGACCGTCGAATGCAGTAAGAAGAGTAGGTGCTGGAGACAAAACGGGTTGGCCAATGGCCTTCCAACACACCAATGACATCACACATGTTGAGGCACCCTCATCAACTAGCGTGCGAAAAATGTTCCGAGTAAAAGTTTTCGTGGTATAAATCACTACTATCTAAAATTCCACATGGTAGGGGAGATGAGGTTTTAATTCGGTCCTATCAAGCATGATCATTCCTGGATTACAGGTCTTGGTAGATTCTAAGGCAGCTAATAGAGCCTTTCTCTGGGAAGGGAAGCTCTGGAGGACCTCCAAAGTGGACATTGCACAAGGGGTTTGAGACAAATCCTCCACCATAGAGTATTTCTGGGTGGCCCTTGCATTTGGATTGTGAGAATATTTATTGAACACACCTTTTTGGATGCGTGTCATTATTTCACCCAATGTCTTCTCAATTTGGAGATGAAGAGGTGGGTTTTCGGCTTCTTTACCCTTCTCAGTGGTGTTTGGCATTCCGTAGTCATGCGATCTAGTTGATATATGGGCATCACCTTTCATCATATACACATTCGTGGACGATGAATTACTCACAGATGGACGAGGTCCCTGACTGCCTCCATCCGCGCTCGAAGAGGCTTGATTTAAATTTTTCCCATGTGGAAATGGGTTTGTTAACACAACATGCTGTTGCTGTGCCAATAACTTATGGGCCTTCGCAAGTCAAGGGCATTGGTGAGTCAGATGGTCTTCCTTGCAAAGATTATAGGGATACTTCGACTTCTTCTTTTCTATGTTGCCCTCGCTAGCATTATTAGTGGGTTTCTTATCCCCCTTACCCTTCTTTCTTTTCTTTTTCTTTTCATCAGGATGCTGGGTGGCATTCGGGTTCGTCGATTGCACACTATGTACATCATACTTTTGGGTAGGGGGATCAGTTGAACAAGTGGTCTGGTTGGTCACTGTCTACTATATCGACAATTGATGCAATTGATTTGACAGTTGATCAGCGGGCTTCATTTACGCTAAACCAACAATACCATCATCATGTGGTCTAGATCTATGTCTGGTCTTGTCAAGTATTGACCATGGTGCATCTAGAAAAATATCGTAAAGTAAACCAGACTGAGAGTAAATCAGTTCTAGCTGTTGAGCTCTCATTATCGCATCTTCTTTTGAAAAGACCCCCGACGTTGCAAGGTCTTTGGATAGCTCAAGTACAAAAGACTTAGAGAACCACTCAAGAAGGAATGCTGGTGGGACTGATACTTTTATCAAAATCTTCCGACATCTCCATTCTCAGATGTGATTGGAGATATGGTCCACCTTGGTCTGCTCAAAATTGGCCAGTAACTCGGTGCCAACATCGTATCTCACAAGTAATTGAAAATGGTTTAAAAGAGCCATACCCAATTCGTCGAAGGAAGAGTATCTCGAGCGGTCAAGCTCAATGTACCATTTCATAGCACTCCCGATGAGAGTGCATTGAAACAAACACAATTGTATGGAGTCATCTCTCAGTGAGTTGGACGAGCACCATAGATGGAAGGTAGTCACATGATCGCCTGGATATTCATTAGGCTTAGCTTTGAACTTTGGAATGTCCGAAGGAAACTTGGTCAGCATAGGAGGCCAATGAATATTGTGACAGATAGGGTCATTCAGTAATCTTGACAAGTCTGGAAAATGTAAAGTTGCCAGAAATGGAATTTTGGGTTGTTGGTTGTAACTAGGGAAAAAGGAGCCTAGAGTTTGGCTGGCACTAGGTTTCCAGGAAAAGTTAGGTTGTTGGATAGGGTTTTGGTAAAAACCATGGCCGTGACCAACATATAGATTTTGCGTTTGAGATGTCATCGAATGGCTCCCGTAATAGGACGTATAAGGTTGGGCTTGCATTGTGTTCCAAGGATTTTGGGAAGGGTTTCCCCCTACCGATCCAATGGGCATAGGTAATGAGACTTGCTCGAGGTTCCATTGACTATGGAAGGGGTTGCCCTTGATCGACATCCCTAACAAGGGAACTGATCCCTACCATAGATTCCAAGGTCCTTGTGAGGAAGGAATTTCTGGGTTTCCCCCCTGTGTAGGAATAGTACCCTGCATAGGATTTTGTTGTATGTCATGATCGGGGTTGCCCCCGGTCGAGAAGGCAGCTGACGAGAAAGCATTGTTACCAATCCTGGCGAACAAAGAGAATGGTGTCAAACCTACTGACATGCTATAAGAAAGTAGTCCTTAACTCCCTGCTCCAAATGAACTATAGTTTACATTTGGCCTGGCGGAATGCTGGTGAGCACTGCCGAGTGAAGGGGATGAAGGAGGTATATGACCCCCTCCTTAAGGGAAAGTGTTATGGGGAGCTGGAGTGCCCCCCATGGATCCTTGCAGAGGAGTGTTGGAGCTCCCTGCCCCAATACCTAAAGTCTGTAGAGTGGAGTAGGAAAGTATAGTGCTCATACCGAAGCCAGGCATCACGTATGACAACGGAGGGCCTGTCGCACTCTGGGTGAAAGGAGCAGTGATCACCGCCATAGATGAAATCAGACCATTTCCTGAGGTAGAGGTAGTCGAGACCATAGTGGCTCAGACTGGTGACAGTTGGTTAGGAGGTGGAACACCCCCTGTAGTGACAACCGTAGAGGAAATGAGAGCATTCCCTGAAGAAGTTGCAGCATTTGTTTCCATCGTTGCTTGTGACACTACTTGATGCTCATAAGGTTTAACCTGTATGACAATGGGCACTGATAGATCAGTGATCGGAGGGTTGTATGAACCAAGATATTCCACTTCAAAGTCATAAATGGTTGGTTCCTCCAGAATGAAATGGTATCCTTTTGGAGATGGGTCGTGTATAGTTTCTTGTGACCCGGTCACCTCAAAAGACCCTTGCTGGTTGAATTTTTTCCTTAGTGGTGGTGAGGGTGGCTCTAGATTAACCGACGGCAGGCCAAGAAGCATTTGCGACCGGAGCAGCTCCCGATCCTCCACTATGTGAGAAGATAAATGACACACTAGGGATTTCTATTACAGAAACAACGCACGCTAGAAAAATCTCCTATGAGATAAGACAAGCAAATCACTAGCTAGTTGGAAGAACAGTTACACTAGCCAACACTAGAGAAACTTACTGGTGCAAGTGCAACTTGAATACGGAAGCACCCTCTAGGTATACTCTACAAAGCATGGCCTGATGTCTACCCTAGGTACCACGGTATACCCCTGTATTCACCTATGTAAGTCACTAATATAAAGGCAACTAGGTTGCCAGTGCGCGAACAATCACCAGGCGGGTACAGTCGACAGTCGGGTGGACCGCAATGAGCAGGGTATCAAGCCTGAAACCTATAAAAGGTATTGAAAGCAAGTGTTTCAGAAGATGACTGAAGACCTCAAATGGATTCGAGACCCATGAAGCTCTGTGGAAAATGCGATCAACGAAATCCCAAGATAAGTCCTCTATATGCATTCCCCACTATGCTTGGTCCAGCTTTGGAGGGGTTATCTCCACTACCTTTCTACATGCAACCTTGTGTTTAGCCCCTGTGTTAGAGGGGGGTCCCAGATAAATTTCATGATTACTGGACTTTTTATCACTCCCTAGCACAGACTCTTATGTTTGTTTTTGTAGCCTTGAAGAGTTTCCTCTCTAATCCTAAATCAAGGCTCTAGCCTAGACTAAATTGATGGACCCTACAAACATAAAGTCTAATGAGTTTTAATTAAGAGTTAATTTTAGTGTTTGTCTTAATTCAAAAGGAATGAAAGTGAAACCAGTGATGTTTTTAAGAGATGAAAGAGAAGAGCATAAAAAGATACTGGAAACAAAAGTACTTCTTTTTCACAAATAAAGATTTGCCAATTAAAAACTCTTTCACCAAACTTTTCGTAACTATTTTCCTTAGATCTTTGAAAAGAAAACTTAAAACAAGATTTTTCTCGACTACGAGCTACTTAATGTACTAAGCATTCAATTAAAGAACTTAAGAACCAGTATGTACATGGGCTATATAAATATAGGGCACGTATGCACGTGTGCAGGCCCACTACATGCCGCGTAAACCTCTACAACTTCTCAAAAAAAATAAAAAATGAAAAACAAGCAGTCAAGCACAGGCAGGGAGTACTGGTATGGAAGACCGGAATCCCTTAAAGACACAAAAGCTTACAGAAACTTAGAAAGTAGTAAATAAGCTGATTCAAATCACCCAAAAAGAAATATCCCCAAACACCCTAGAGGCTTCCCCAGTATGGTCACCGATTCTGCTATAGTGGGAAAACCCCTCTACAGACTACACCAGGGTTCTAAAATGTAGGCAGAGCTAACCATCTAAAGTCTCCTACTTTTTATCAATTGTCCCAACATTACCCCACAATCATACATAAAAGACAAAATCTAGGAATCCAGTAGGCATACCTTAAACTCCATGTTTGGTGTCGATCCCTTTACGCTTAGTTGTTTCCTGACTACAAATCTCCTCCCAAGGCTAAACTGCATTCACCAAAATACAAACAAGAAACTACAAGCATGCATTCTACATATGGATTAGTGGGTTAGATGTCATAAATAAGAAATGTAAACAAATCATAGAAATTTAATACATCATTTGGCGGGACGGAAAAAGTACTTCTTTATATTAATCTTATGAAAGTCACTTACAGCATAAGACCAACACTGCTCCTCGAACTTGGTCCTAGGATCCTCTTCACAATGCACCAACTACTCAAACTCACAATATGGTTGCCGAATATTGAGGCAAAGGGGGAATATGGAAATGGACAGATTTTCTATGCTCTCGTGCTTCTCTTTGAAATAGGACCCCAACCCCTTATTTTATAGGCCAAAGGAGATGATAACGGTTGGGGTGACTGGATATGGGCAGTTAAATAGTTAAGTAATGGCCCAAAAACTAGAATCCTATACAGATTTTCATTTTTTGTGACATTCTGTGAGTGTACGCAGGTTGTAGTGGTGCAACAAGCATGTGTACGTGAGCAGTAGTGGCGCAGGGCGCGTATACCTTCAAAACAATGATTTTTAGAAGAACTTGTTTAGTGATGTCTTGGAAAAGATAGCAAGTAAGATGGCCTGATGCCATGTATGCATGTCTGGTGCAATTTAGGGTTATAACAGTCTGCCACTTGTTATTTTGTGCCCACATAGTCAACTCTGATGTTCTTCTCTGCAACCTGTTCCCATAGAAATTGATGCTTGATTGGATTGTGCTTCATCTTGTACTGCATCACCAGGTTCTTTGAGATACTGATGGTGCTTGTATTATCACAATAGATTGGAATGGGATCATCATACTCAACCTATATATGTGCCAAAGTTTGTTTCATCCATAGAACCTGTGTACACCATGCTTCTTCTACAATATATTCTGCTTCAACTGTAGATAAGGATATTGATGATTATTTCTTGCTTACCCATGATACTAAACACTCACCTAAGTAGAATGTTGCTCCACTAGTGCTTTGTCGATCATCAATGCAACCTGCCCAATCTGCATCTGTGTAGGCAATAAGTGATATATCCTTTCCTTTTGGATACCATAATCCAAAATCTTATGTTCCTTTGAGATATCTGAAAATCCTCTTCACTGTTAATACATGTGATTCCTTTGGTCCTGCTTGAAATCGTACCACATGTCTAACTTCCTTCATTACATCTTGTTTGGATGATGTCACATATAGTAAGCTACCAATCATTGACCTATATTTCCTTTGGTCTGTAGACTTTGAATCATCATCTTTGCTCAACATGCAACTGGTTTGCATAGGAGTGGTAACTGGTTTGCAATCTTCCATTCCAAACCTCTTTAATATTTATCTGATATACTTAGTTTGAGAAATAAAAATTCCTTGGTTTCTTTGACGTATCTAAAGACACAAAAAGAAGGATAGTTCTCCGAGTAATGACATTTCAAATTCATTCTGCATATCCTTTGCAAATTTATGGCTTAACCTATCATCATTGCTTCCAAAAATAATATCATCAAAATAAACTTCAATTAATAAAATACTATCTTGAGTTAACTTGATGTAGAGGTTATTGTCTGCACTTCCTTTTCTGAACCTTGTATTCTGTAGATATTTATCCAGCCTAGAGTACCATGCTCTAGGATCATGTTTTAGACCATACAAGGCCTTCTTCAATTTACACACGTAATCTGTGTTCTATGAACACTGAAATCCTTCTGGTTTTTCAATGTAGACTTCTTCTTCAAGTTCCCCATTCAGAAAAGATGATTTCACGTCCATCTTATACACTTTAATATAAATGGAGCATGCATAAGCTAGGAGAAATTAGATTTCTTCCATTTTGGCAATTGGGGAAAATGTCTCTTCAAAGTCGATTCCTTCAACCTATGTGTATCCTTTACATACCAATCTAGCTTTGTTCCTTGTAACGTGTCCATATTCATTATATTTATTTTTGAATACCCACTTTGTGCCAATCACATTCTTATTCTTTGGTCTTGGAACCAATTCCCAAGTGTCATTATTTTCTATTTGATCCAATTCTTCATCCATGGCCTTATTCCATAATTCATCCTTGCTGGCCTCTTTAATAGTAGATAAGAGTGCTAGGTGCATTTGTTCTGGTGAATGGATTATTCTTCTAGTCTCAAATCCTGCATCCTTGTTTCCGATAATCTGATCTGAAGGATGATTCTTTTGCACTCATTTGCTAGGTGTATTTGGAGGCACTTGCTAAACTTGATCTTCTACTTCTATCTGTCTTCTTCATATTCCTCTTCTACTTCTTCTAAATCTTTTTCTTCTTCTTCGTAAATTTGTTCCACTGATTCATTTTCTTCTTCCTTTGATTCTCATCCACCTGTTTCATCAATTGTTACATTGATTCTTTCCACAACTTTGTTCAATCTCAGATTGTAACACTTGTATGATTTCCTTGTACTTGAGTAACCAACAAGTACTCCTTTTTCCACATGAGAGTCAAACTTTCCCATTCTTCCATCTTCTCTTTCGATGTAGCATTTGTTTCCAAATATTCTGAAGTGATTCACATTTGTTGGTCTTCTTTTCCATAGCTTGTAGGGAGTTTTTTCATTGTTGTTTCTGAGAATTACTCCATTTTTAATGTGAACTGTTGTATGCACTGCATGTGTCCAAAAAATATTCGTCAATATGGAATCCATTAGCATTGTTCGAGCCATTTCCTGTGTAATTATCATCCATTATGATAATGTTCCTTTGTCTATTAACCACTCTCTGAACCAATCTATGACTCCATGCTCTCATCCACTATCATATATCTGTCCAAACCTACTAAGTGTTCTTACGAATCCATCTCTATCCATATTGTCCATAATGTTGACCCATTTATCACTATACTATCATGAAGTCTTCACTACTACAACTGTACTTCTGCTAACTGACTGCTCTGGATCTATCTACTCAAACTCTACAAGCTGCTCGAAGGATGGTTCTTTGGTCTGTCACATCTATCACATAGAATCCCCTTGTCTAATATTTATATTACCTGGGAGTCTCTAAGCTAGATGTATCAGAACAATTCCTGCTCTGATGTGTATTCATCATCATCTTCATTGGCAGATTCATCATCTCTCTAAGCTCTAACTTCTTTCTTTATGTTTGTGGATTCATCTTTCACTACAATGCCTGAAAGTACAATCTCTTGAACATGTTCTTTATATACTTGCCCTTATTTTATTTTCGTTATTTTCAAAACCTTTCTGTATATGACATCTTTCTTTTTCTCTGTAGAATTTTCTTCATCTTGTTTTATTGCCAATATTGCGATCTCTGGGACCTGGTCTTTGTTCACTTGTTCTTCGTGTTTTCTTATCCATACTTTCTTATATCTCATATCAATTTTCTCTTTCATGGAAGTATCGATCATGCTTCTACAATCACTAGCTATGTGTCTATAGTTATGAAATTTGTAACACTCAATGTTACGTGCAACCACATAGGCATTTCTTGCTTGAACATTTATTTTATAATCCCTGCAATCTGCAACCTTATGTCCAAAATAAGTACAATAAAAACAATGACCATAAAATAAATTTGCACACCTGGGAGTGAATAATCTTCTTTGTGGTGTAGTCCTTCTGAATTTCTGCCTTGACTGATCATGATCATGATTGAAGCTTCTTTGTGGCTTGAACATGGATGGTCTTCTTAAAGATGTATCTTCAATAGTTTTCTTAGTTTCTGGTTGACCATGATTCCTTCCTTTGAGTACTTCTGCATAACTCTTTCTATTTTCTTCATTCTTCTTTTCTAGCAACCTAGAGTGCTTCTCTTCATTCTCTATAATTGATGTGGATTTTTCCATCTCTTCAACGTTCTTGTTGAGCTTGATGGTTTTACTTCTCAATGTGACAACTTCTTCTTCAAGCTTCTCAACCTCTTCTTCTTTCTTCATTATCTAAGACTTCATGACTTATTTTGTTCTTTTTTATTCTTCAAGATGGATTTTTAATGTGATTATTTCTTCTTCAAGTCCTTTCTCTTCTTGACCAAAATCTGTCTCAAGATGGTTTAGATCATTAGTTCTTTCATTAAGATGATATGTCAATATATTCTCTTTCATTTTTGCTTCTTCTTTCTGTGCTACTATGTTGGCTTCCAAATACTACTTTTGATATTCAAGATTTTCTTCTATCTTTCTGGCTTCTTCTAGATGAGTTCTTAAGTTCTCGATGACCAGTTGGGATTCTTCAAAAATGTGAACACTTTCCTTTTGCTTCATCAATTCTTGCTTGAGTGAATTGTTTTCTTCTCTTAGTCCATCTAAAGCACTAATCAAATCTTCTTCATAATTGTATTCATTTTCAATTAGTTTTTCTATCTCATTTCCTTCATGGCATTCTATTTCAATATGTCTGCATTTTTCGTAATTAAATCAAAACAACATACCTCTGGTGATTATGTACTCTTCATCTTCTGAATCTATTTGACATGGTGAACATAATTCTTCTTGATCTGTATTTTCATATTCTTTGGCATTTTCTGAATCTTCTATGGGTGAAGAATATATGTCATGTAACTTATCCCAAAGTTCTTTGCCTGATGAACATTTACCAAAATTTTCTCTTACCGGATTAGGTAATCCTTCCTAGATGAAATCCATTGCTATTTTGTTATTCTTCTTCAATTCCTTCTTGCCTACAGTCTTTTCCCTTTTTGAACTATCATATCCTGTAATGACTGATAGCCAAATATAATGACCTTGTGCCTATAAAAAATGATTTCATCCTTCTTCTCCACATGTCATAATTTAAACCATTCTGACCATTAAACATTGGTACTCCATTCTCAGAATAATCCATGATCTCCTTCTAGTGGTTAAACTATTTCCTGAATGAACCTCTCTCTGAAACCAATTATTGGATTACTGAGAGGGGGGGTGAATCAATAATAGAGCAATGCAATCCTTTTTAACCAAAAAATGCAAGTGTTATATCAATGTAGAATTATCATCCAATAGTTTCAGAGTAAATAAACAATGAACAAATGAGCAATCATACACATACATAGTACACCGGTTTTTTTACGTGGAAACCCAAAGCGAGAGAAAACCACAAAATGATTTTTCTTATATGTCTTTAAGAATTACATTCATTGGAAGGACCAAATTCCTTTATTTTCCAGCTACAACTGGAAGGAGGCTCCAACCCCCTATTTTCTCAGGATACAACCTGAGGGAATCTCCAACTCCCCAACTCTATGGCTACAACTAGAAGGAGGCTACAACCCCCTATGTTCTCCAGCTACAACTGGAAGGTGGCTACAACCACCTGTCCTTTCCCAGTCCAACCGCCCTGATGTAGAAGTAGAATGATGGAACCAATGTCACACTATCACTATGAGATATACCACTGTAACAACATGTACCACTGACTTGCAGCCAACCAACCTGTAATAACTTGTACCAAACAACCTCTAATCAACCTGTACCATAAACAAGTGCATCAACCATGCACCAACCTATACCTCAACTTGTACCATCAACGAGTGCATAAACCATGCACCAAATATGTACCAATCATGCATCAAATACACATAAACTATGACTCATCAAGATGTACCAACATCATCACCTATACACCTCACGTATGTGCCAACTCATCAACTACTTGTCTCAACCATGTACCCAACATGTACCTCAACCAAAATCCCTCATCAATTTCATCATCCAAATATGATTTGTAACTCTATAATATACTTGGTGTATATGATCACATACCTGCAAACGTTCCTTAACTTTAACAACAAGAGACTAACATTTTCATCAAAATTTACTTTAGTCTCACATGACTAATTTTGGATTAGTGAACAACCCTAACTTGCAATAATCATAACTATGTACCTGTAATGAATAAAGATATGAAAATAGTACACAATGTTCTTCAGTGTCTTTTATGCCATTCATCTAGGTTTCACTACTTTTATCCTCTCAAAAAATGAGTTATAGAAAAAATGGCATGCCTTATTGAATTCTGGCTTATTCTAGAGAGCGAACTTGTATTGCGTGCCCCACATGGAATATTTGTTGTATGGATCTGAAAATGGTACACAGAATACTAAATATGGTACTATAAACAATAAATTTTGTCTTACGGAATTTGGATCTGTTATGAAGAATTTATGACGTTTTTACCCAAAACATATGTTTTAGACTAGTTTTAGGTCTAGCCACAAACCCTATTTTCCATGGGGTGTAACTCCAAATATTAAACGTCCCACAAGATAAAAAAATTATCACAACTAATTGGATATGTTTCCTCAACGACCTCCCAATTTCACGGTCTGAATCATTCTAGAAAAAAACATTATTGCAAAAATGGTGAGATGACCTGTAAATAACATACCTTAGAAAGCATCATCAAAGGAATTTATCCTCCCTTGAATTTCCACCTTCTTTACTTCACCTTCCCTCTGAAATTTGGCTTAGATATCCTTTGGTTACCTCAGTCACTTGTAGATATTCAATATGCTCAAGTGTGATTAAAAATGAGAGACCCTTGCCTCTTATTTATACTTTCATGTAGCTTCCTCAAGGGGTTACCTATCTTAACCCACTTTCCTTATTTTAGGGCTAACCCACTTCTAACCACTTGTCCACTTAGTAATTTCTCCATTAAATTTATTATTTAAATAATTTCTTTTGTATCCACTTTGAC
>JZKD02S1908636.1:183186-196323 GCA_000966675.3 Picea glauca
TCATCACTTCACTTTATTATTTAAATAATTTCTTCTTTGCAACCACTTTGACTACTTTGACCTTTTGGGGATTCTAGATGACTCATGAGGGTTCTCCAACTTCACATGACCATAAATCTCTAACCGTAAGGAGTTATGTGACGTTGCACATACCACCAGAAATGGAATGACATGTACTATCCATATAGAATATTCTTACCTGAAAATATATCAAAACTCATACCATTATCCATTAAACAAACTTGGGTCCATTACCCAAACCATTGTGCTACCAGAATTCGTTACTGGACTCTCTTCAAGGGTTGACATCAATGACAACCAACACAATTAATCAACAATATCCCCCTTTGGAATTGATGGAAACACTCTGATGCAATACTGAAGTCATCTCACTCATGCTCCCCCTGTGACCATCGTTCCCCCTGGAACCATGCCTCTGTGCTCTACATATGATAAATATCTCCCCCTTTTTCATCAATGGAAAAGGTATATTTCCATCCAGGGCTAATCCCCCTAACTGAAATGTCCTTGGGGATACTCCCCCTTACTGAACTCTTCCTAAAACTGATCTCCCAACCTCAACTGTCCTCTCTATGGTGCTTCCTTGTGTAAATCTAAGACATATAAGATAAGCAATCAAAAGCATTCATTTTGGAGTAGAAATTACTCCAAGTCTCTGGCAAAGATACTCAAAGGCTTCCCGTGGAATCAATTTTGTAAAGATGTCTGTCACTTATTATTTTGTGCCCACATGTTCAACTCTAGTGTTCTTCTCTGCAACCTGTTCCCGTAGAAAGTGATGCTTGATTGGAATGTGCTTCATCTTGGAGTGCATCATCGTGTTCTTTGAGATACTGATGGTGCTTGTATTATCACAATAGATTGGAATGGGCTTGTTGGCCCTTAACCAAGTTTTGAGGACGCTTGGTCATGTTTGACCTATTTGTGGGACTTCGATAAGCTGTCGAAGGTGGAGCACAAGTTGAAGCGAAGATCACGGGATCTCGACCCCTTTTTAGGGATTTTTGGGTTTTGGGGTAATGTAATGGGTATGGGAATGTCGACCCATGGGTTTACCCATGCTTAGGCCTATTTTGTAATTTATAAATAGAAGGCTAGGCGATGTAAGAAGTAGAAGTTCAATCTATGTGATTGGAGATGAATAGCTAAGTGCTAGTTGTAAAGGCTCTGTGCAGACAGTGTAAGACTTGCAGAGTTAAGTGAAAGTAATTGTAAGAAGGCTTTGTGCTTTAATTTGACTCAGGGAAGGAGGATCTAGTGAAGTGCACACAAATCTCCTGTCCTATGCGGAGTAGGATTTTGATGCTTTGTGCTTGTAAGAAGATTGAAAGAAGCTAATAAAGAAGACAAAGAGTTGGTGGACGTAGCCCCAGGGTGGGGGTGAACCACGTACATGCTGTGTTGCTCTGCTTTGTGTAATGTATTAATGTGTCTATGTGCTTACTTGCTTAGTGCTTTGATATAGATGAAATATATATATATCTGATGTTGCTTTGTGCTTAATAATGTGAAGGAATGCTAGATCTGACCTATATGAATATGGTCAGTGCTCAAATCTGCTAGATATGATCTGCTTCTTTATGCTAAGTACTACTAGATGCTAGATCTAGTTGAATGTTGTGATGCTCTGTAATTAGGGTTTTACTGCGTTGTAACTAAGAACTTGATATTGATGAATGTTAACTGCTAAGTGCTCTGTTAAGTGTTAGAATCACAGATCTGTGTCTCAATTAAGGTTGCATACATTGGAGTCCTGCAACCACCCCTGCCTCTACCTCAGGTGAGACTTTATCTGCTTCACAGGTGTTGTCGAAAGGGTCGGTAGTTAGGGATTTGTTGGTGTGCTCTTGAGCGTTTAACCCTAGGTCTACCCCTGTGCCAACAAATGGTTCCACTTCCGGGACATGAAATTGTGATTGTTGGGAACTGAGAAAGAAGAAGCTTTGTGCAAAGATTTGACCTGAAACTGTGATTGCTGAGAACCGAGGAAGAAAAATATCTGTGCGTAGATCTGCTACTTTAGTGTGCAGTACTCTACTTGATTTGTGAAGCTTTGTGCTAAGAAAAGAAGTTAGATCTGAAGAAAAGAGGTAATATTTTAAATCTTTGTGCTCTGCTAGAAGTAAGATAAGTGGAAATTTTTTGTTTCTAAAGTATGGATCTAGGTATATTTGATAAATTTTGTCCTAGATTGAAAAGTAGGGAACTTCTAGATGAAAGAAGAGTTGATATGAGTAGATCTGATAAGAATAGTGAAAGATATGTTATTCCTATGCATAGAAAGAATTGTTGGACTAATAAATGGATGCAGGATCCTAGAAAGAATTTTTTGCAGGTTAGCTACTATGATCCTAGTGCATAGTACATAAAAGGTTGGGGATCATTTAAAAGAAAGAGAGGATTAACTCTTTGTTACAATTGCAGAAGACTGGGACATCTTGCTAAGGATTGCCCTGGTAGAAAACCTAGTTGTCTTTGTTATAAGGCTATGAACCATGAAGTTTTGGATTGCCCTAGAATGATTGCTAAGATTGAAAGGATGAATATGGAAGAAGAAAACCCTGACAAAGACCAAGAAACTACGATTATGATAGAACCCCAGAAAGAATCAGAGATTGTATTACTAAAGATGAAAGAAACCCTAAATGACCACAAAGATACTAGTCTATCAGAGATCCTAAAAGAGAAAGAACAAATAGAAGTAGGAATAGGAGACTTCGAAATTGACTGTGTCCTAGATGAGGAAACACAAGTGAATATCATGACAAAAAACACTTGGGAAATCCTAGAAAAGCCTGTTATGGTTCCTTCATTGAGAGGAATAGTCTTGTTTAAAGGAAAATTGATAACCCTATGCAAAAGACTTGCTCAAGTATCTATGATTGCCCACAAAATAGTGACCAAAGAAGAATTTGAGGTTATTAAGTTTTTTGAGAGTAGCACCCCATTTCCAGTGTTGTTAGGCAAGACCTGGATTGAGAAAGACCAAATCTGAAGTAATGAAGAAGAGGAAGCCCTAGAATAGAAAAGGAAAGACCTAAGAGACTTCATGGCTAGGATAATAACACACTTATTGAAAGAACAGGAAGACCAGTCAAGGATAATAAGGACCATAGAATTGGATATCGAAGTGGAAGGAACACAAGAAGACTTGGAACATCTGTCTATATAAGAAAGTAGAACACCTACCCCAAAAAAAAAAGAAATAATATGCTCAAACCCTAGGAAGGATCATCAACAACGTGAAGTCACTATGCCAAGGGAAGAGAAGAATCAGAATGGAAAGAGGAATACTGAGACAAATCTCACTGGAAAAAAGTCTAGAAAGCTCAGTAAGAAGAGAGCCAAGCTTGAAAAGTTATAGAAGGTTCCAGAGGGAACTTCGTAGAGGGAAAATTTGCAAGATTGGAACTTCATCGGAATATCAGTACAATGCACATTGGCACTTCTCCAAGGCAGAGCAATATGACCGTTGGAAGGACTATGACCATTAGACTAATGCCCTAGAACGGTTAGAATAATAGTTATGACCAGAAATCTTTCCACTAGACCATTGGGACCACACCGTAATGGTGAGAACTGCATTAATGGAGGCTTCTCAACCATTGGAGAGATCTGTTACCTCGCTATCTACTTATTCCATCAACTATTGCACCAAGAACTCTTTTTCCATTTGTGATTATCGAAGCCCACAGAGAATTTGTTGCTATCACATTGTGCATACCAAGACTTCACTCCCTCATGCTTTCACATTGAGTATTTGACCTAGACCCGAGTTATCTGATCATGAGTGTGCATGTTAGATGAGTTCACCATAGTCAAAAATTCTATCATAGAGGTCCTCATTGATCTAATGGATGAGAAGGTAGCTTCCATAGACGCTCAAGACTCATCGACAAGAGGAGTGCAAGCCTCCCCATCGACTGCTCGCGGATCCAGACCATCCCGAGTCATGACCGAGAAAAGAACCAAGCATCAAGATGACTTGGAAAATGTGAAGTTAATTCCATCTATCCTGCCCGAATACATTCCACCTCTGGCCGGTGTAGTGAGTCGAGATAGTGTCCCAAGAGACTTTGACTACACATTCATCACTACGTACCTCTCAAAGGGAATATGCACTATCAGAAGGCAGCTGGACAAGATCATGACCCTAAAATTTAGCAATTACAATATAGGTGACTGTAAGAGCTACGTTATTCTTGCGCCTCACAAGTATCTGACCAGAATGAAGGGGAAGAAGTCAACAATCATCCCACAACCATGGACTATGAACATCACGCAGTCCACCTTGTTAAATGTGCTGAAGATACCACATTTTGGAAGGCACCAGGAGGTTAACGCGTGTGTTAAGCTCCTGCTGTCGTACTTCCATGGTGGGTATCTATGGCTAGACAGATGAATCACTGTCAATCAGATGTTGATCCATTGGATCACCAAATTGAGCATGCAGGGACCATACCCACATTATTTTTACCCAGGAAAAACTGCAAACCGTGTCCTGGCATAGAAGATCAAGGATACCTATGGTGATGTGGAGAAGGGGACGTGAGGCTACAAGGTAGCCTCTATCTAGGATGGTGTAGTGCGCCTTACATGCCAGCTCATTGTGGGAAAGCTAGTAAGAAAGAACAGACCCACGCAGGTCACAGGGTTTGTGGTTGACCTCACGGGCAAGTGCGTGGAAGGTCTACAGATGAACTGGGTGAAGTACCTGGTAAACCAATTAGAAGTCGACTGTTGCGAAGCTTAGGATTAGGGCTATGAGTTCCACTTTAGTTGGCTCCTGATCATCATCGCGTTTACTTCATGGGAGATGCCAGAAGGTGCGACCTTCCCAGACATCAAGCCATTTGAACCACTGGCTGCAAAGTTCACCTCGCTCTGGTACTCGAGCGATATGGGAAGACATTGGAAATTGAACACAATATTTCACACATACTATTTACAACTGAAGAGGGATATTGAGTCCTTCCCACAGATGACACCCAACACCCTAGACAGGTTCAGACCTATCATGAAGTTCTGTGCAGATCGACACTTCATCTACATCACGACGCGCAATAATGAAAGCTAGGAAGAACTTCAATCTTATTATAAGCTCACAGAGGAGGACATAAAAGAGATAATTAAGGACTAGCTCACGGAAATCCTCATACCAGTAGATCAGTCAGAACTATCCAATCCCGACCTGATCGAAAATCCAGTGGTTACTCATGAAGAGTACGATGCACCTAGCAGCAGCAAGAGAAAGAAGAAGGAAGACGTACAGGAGTTGGACAGTACATCCGAAGAGACTATCCCTGATTCAATAGGAAAAGGAGGTGATGACGAAGTGGAAAACAAATAAGGAGAAGATTAGCAGAATCAAGGTGAAGTAACACCACCTAGAAATCCTATTGATGAATCTGAAACTGCCAAGAAGAGAAAGGCCTCCCCACATAAACTCTCCTCCAGAAAGAAGAGCCGCGCAAACAAACCAAAGACGCAGAGTGTGCTCACATTCGATGACCTCAACCTCATCACCACAACTGTTGTAGATGCCTCGTAGGACATCTTACAAAAGCATGAATCCAAACAAGAGGAAATGTATGATAGAATAGAGATTGAACTCAGAGGGGTACACCAATCCCTTCAGTCTAGTCACACAGTCTCCACTATGCCTCTGCCATTGGGAGAACTAGAGTTGGGAGATGAGCCAACCCAACTCCGTTGACTAGTGGATGCAATCGAAGCTCACCTTCGATGAGCACAAGAAGAAACAGAACATGCCACCTAGGCCTTGAAGCAAGTGTAAGGAGTAATCATAGAACAACTTCGAGTTGTGGAGTAGGAGAAGATTGCTTTCCAGGCAAAGTTTGATGAAGAGAAAGGACAAATGCAACAAGGAAAAGAAAAGTTGCTCGTGGAGCAACTCGATGTAAAATAAGTAGTCAACAGAGCATTCCTCTCTATGGTAGGCTTATAGCCACAGGCAGAAGACCGAGTCACACATCAAGTAGAGAATATTGTGGAAGCTATCCAACAGCTACAACAAAGAATAAAAGAATTAGAGCTCTGTACAGTGCCCAACACTCTGCAGGATGTAATAGACTAAAGAGAAACAACTGCCCGGAGTGCAATTGAGAGAATAAAGGCCCTTGCCATGGAATGCAAGCAACTGAGTGATTAAAATGCCCAAACATATGAGAAACTCACTGAGGACCCTAAACTGAAGCAACTGGAGTCACAACTCCAAGAGGTGAAGTATCAAGCATAAACAATACAGGTGCAGTTGAAGCCCCTGTCAGTTGTGGAAAGAATGAAGTGATCTTAGGAGAAGAGCACTGCACAACAACAGGTCCATAATATCTAGAGAAAAGTCATGGAAGTGACTCAGAGGCTCCAAACTACACAGGATAAGGATTTCCAATTGTTCACAGAGATCGAAAGCCAAGGAGAAGAACTGGAGCAGGTCGTCACTGCAGCTGAACAACGTCTAGAGGGACCTGTCAATAAAGCAGTCATCCAAGATTTCAATGAACAGGTGGCCATGGCACAACAACAAGTCGAAGAAACTCAAGCCAAAATCGAGGCTTTTGAAGCAGAACTAATCATATCAGAGTGACTCGAGACGAGTTATAGGTGAGTGTTGGGGGCCTATTGTCCCTTGACCAAGTTTTGAGGACTCTTAGTCATGTTTGACCTATTTTTGGGACTTTGACAGACTGTCGAAGGTGGAGCGCAAGTCAAAGTGGAGATTGCAGGATCTCAACCCCTTTTTAGGGATTTTTGGGTTTTGGGATAATGTAATGGGTATGGGAATGTTGACCCATGGGTTTACCCACGCTTAGGCCTATTTTGTAATGTATAAATAGAAGGCTAGGCAATGTAAGAAGTAGAAGTTCAATCTATGTGATTGGAGATGAATAGCTAAGTTCTAGTTGTAAAGGCTCTGTGCAGACAGTGTAAGACTTGCAGAGTTAAGTGTAAGTAATTGTAAGAAGGCTTTGTGCTGTAATCTAACTCAAGGAAGGAGGATCTGGCAAAGTGCATGCAGATCTCTTGTCCTATGTAGAGTAGGATTTTGATGCTTTGTGCCTGTAAGAAGATTGAAAGAAGCCATTAAAGAAGACAAAGAGTTGGTGGATGTAGCCCCAGGGTGGGGGTGAACCATGTACATGCTATGTTTCTCTGCTTTGTGTAATGTATTAATGTGTCTATGTGCTTACCTGCTTGGTGCTTTGATATAGATGAAAGATAGATAGATATGATGTTGCTTTGTGCCTAATAATGTGAAGGAATGTTAGATCTGACCTATATGAATATGCTCAGTTCTTAAATCTGATAGATCTGATCTGTTTCTTTAAGCTAAGTACTACTAGATGCTATATCTGGTTGAATGTTGTGATGCTCTGTAATTAGGGTTTTACCGCGCTATAACTAAGAACCGGATATTGATGAATGTTAACTGCTAACTGCTTTGTTAAGTGTTAGAATCACAGATCTGTGTCCCAGCTAAGGTTGTAGACACTGGAGTCATGCAACCACCCCTGCATCTACCTCGGGTGAGACTTCATCTGCTTCACAAGTGTTGCCAAAAGGGACAGTAGTTAGGGTTTTGTTAGTGCGCTCTTGAGCGTTGAACTTTGGGTTTTCCCCTGTGCCAATAGGGCTCATCATACTCAACCTGTATATCTATCAGAGTTTGTTTCATCCATATAACCAGTGTACAACATGTTGTTGCTGCAATATATTCTTCTTTAACTGTACATAAGGATACTCATGATTGTTTTTTTCTTATCCATGATACTAAACACTCACCCAAGTAGAACGTTGCTCCACTGGTGCTTCGTCAGTCATCAATGCAACCTGCCCAATCTGCATATGTGTAGGCAATAAGTGATAGATCCTTTCCTTTTGGATACCATAATCCAAACTCTTCTGTTCCTTTGAGATATCTGAAAATCCTCTTCACTTATAATACATGTGATTCCTTTGGTGCTTCTTGAAATCATGCCACCTGTCCAACTGCCTGCATTACATCTAGTCTGGATGTTGTCACATATAGTAAGCTACCAATCATTGACCTGTATTGCCTCTGGTTTGTAGACTTTGAATATCATATTTTCTCAACTTGTAACTGGTTTGCATAGGAGTGGTAACTGGTTTGAATCATCCATTCCGAGCCTCTTTAACATTTCTTTGATATACTTAGTTTGAGAAACACAAATTCCTTTGTTGCATTGACGTATCTGAAGACCCAGACAGAAGGATAGTTCTCTGAGTAATGAAATTTCAAATTCATTCTGCATATCCTTTGCAAATTTCTATCTTAACCTGTCATCATTGCTTCCAAAAATAATATCATCAACATAAACTTCAATTAATAAAATATTATCTTGATTTACCTTGATGTAGAGGTTGATGTTTTCACTTCCTTTTCTGAACCCTGCCTATTGTAGATATTTATCCAGCCTAGAGTACCATGCTCTAGGAGCATATTTTAGACCATACAAGGCCTTCTTCAATTTACACACATAATCTACGTTCTCTGACAACTCAAATCCTTCTGGTTTTTCAATGTAGACTTCTTCTTCAAGTTCCCCATTTAGAAAAGATGATTTCACATCCATATGATACACTTTAATATTCTTGGAGCATGCATAAGCTAGGAGAAATTGGATTGCTTCTATTCTGGCAACTGGTGAAAATGTCTCTTCAATGTCGATTCCTTCAACCTGTGCATATCCTTTACATACCAATATAGCTTTGTTCCTTGTAACCTATCCATCTTCATTCAATTTATTTCTGAATACACACTTTGTGCTAATCACATTCTTATTCTTTGGTCTTGGAACCAATTCCCAAGTGTCATTCTTCTCTATTTGATCCAATTCTTCATCCATGGCCTTATTCTAGAATTCATCCTTGTTGTCCTCTTCAAAAATGTTTGGTTCAATCATAGATAAGAGTGCTAGGTGCATTTGTTCTGGTGAATGTATTCTTCTTCTAGTCTCAACTCTTGCATCCTTGTTTCCGATAATATGATCTGAAGAATGATTCTTTTGTACCTGTTTTCTAGGTGTCTTTGGAGGAACTTTCTGAACTTGCTCTTCTACTTCTGTCTGATCTTATTTATCATCCTCTTCTACTTCTTCTTCATCTTTTTCTTATTCTTCGTAAATTTGTTCCACTGATTCATTTTCTTCTTCCTTTGTTTCTCATCCACCCGTTTCATCAATTGTTACATTGATGCTTTCCACAACTTTGTTCAATCTCAGATTGTAACACTTGTATGATTTCCTTGTACTTGAGTAACCAACAAGTACTCCTTTTTCCACACGAGAGTCAAACTTTACCATTCTACCATCTTCTCTTTTGATGTAGCATTTGTTTCCAAATATTCTGAAGTGCTTCACATTTGTTGGTCTTCCTTTCCATAGCTTGTAGGGAGTTTTGTCATTGTTGTTTCTGAGCATTACCTTATTTTGAATGTGAACTGTTGTATGCACTGCATGTGTCCAAAAAATATATGTCAATTTGGAATCAATTAGCATTGTTCAAGCCATTTCCTATGTAATTATCATCCATTATGATCATTTTCCTTTGTCTCTGAACCACTCTCTGAACCAATCTATGACTCCATGCTCTCATACATTGTCATATATGTCTCCAAAACTTCCAAGTGTTCTTACGAATCCATATTTGTCCATAATATCCAAGACTCTACTACACAAGTGTCCATAATGATGACCCATTTATCACTATACTATCATGAAGTCTTCACCACTACAACTGTACTTCTACTAACTTATTTCTCTGGATCTGTCTACTCAAACTCTGCAAGTTGCTCGAAGGATGGTTCTTTGGTCTATTAGAGCTATCGCATAGAATCCCCCTGTCTAATATTTATATTACCTGGGAGTCTCTAAGTTAGATGGATTAGAATAATTCATGCTCTGATGTGTATTCATCATCTCTCTGAGCTCTGACTTCTTTCTTTCTATCTTTGGATTCATCTTTCACTACAATTCTTGAAAGTACAATCTATTGAACCTGTTCTTTATTTACCTGTCCTTTTCTTTTCATTATTTTCAAAACCTTTCTGTATATGGCGTCTTTCTTTTTCTCTGTAGAATTTTATTCATCTCATTTTATTGTCAATCTTGCGATCTCTGGGACCTGGTCTTTGTTCACTTGTTCTTCGTGTTTTCTTATCCATACTTTCTTATATCTCATATCAGTGTTGTCTTTCATGGAAGTATCTATCATGCTTCTACAATCACTAGCTATGTGTCCATAGTTATGAAATTTGTAACACTGAATGTTGTGTGCAGCCACATAGGCATTTCTTGCTTGAACATTCTTTTATAATCCTTGAAATCTGCAACCTTATGTCCAAAATTAGTACAATAAAAACAATGACCATAAAATAAATTTTCATACCTGGGAGTGAATGATCTTCTTTGTGGTGTAGTCATTTTGAATTTCTAGCTTGACTGATCATGATCATGATTGAAGCTTCTTTGTGGCTTGAACATGGATGGTATTCTTGAAGATGTATGTTCAATAGTTTTCTTAGTTTCTAGTTGACCATGATTCCTTCCTTTGAGTACTTCTGCATAACTCTTTCTATTTTCTTCACTCTTATTTTCTAGCAACCTAGAGTGCTTCTCTTCATTCTCTACAACTGATATGGATGTTTCTGTCTCTTCGATGTTCTTGTTGAGTTTGACAATTTTACTTCTCAATGTGACAACTTCTTCTTCAAGATAATCAACCTCTTCTTCTTTCTTCATTATCTGAGACTTCATGACTTCTTTTGTTCTTTTTTCTTCTTCAAGATGGATTTTATATGTGATTAATTCTTATTCAAGTCCTTTCTCTTCTTGACCAAACTCTACCTCAAGCTGGTTTAGATTGTTAGTTCTTTCCTTAAGATGTTCTCTCAATATCTTCTCTCTCATTTCCGATTCTTCCTTCTGTGCTGCTATGTTGTCTTCCAAATACTGCTTTTGATATTCAAGATTTTATTCGATCTTTCTGGCTGCTTCTAGCTGAGTTCTTAAGTTCTCGATGGTCTATTGGGGTTCTTCAAAAATGTGAACACTTTCCTTTTGTTTCATCAATTATTTCTTGAGTGACTTGTTTTCTTCTCTTAGTTCATCTAAAGAACTAATCAATTCTTCTTCATAATTGTCTTTCTTTTCAATTAGTTTTTTCTGTCTCATTTCCTTCATGGAATTCTATTTGAAGATGTCCGTGTTTTTCAAAATTAAAGAAAAACAATGTACCTCTGGTGATTATGTACTCTTCATATTCTGAATCTATTTGACATGGTGAACATAATTATTCTTGATGTGTATCTACATCTTCTTTGGCATTTTCTGAATCTTCGATGGGTGAAGAATATATGTTATGTAACTTATCCCAAAGTTATATGGCTGATGAACATTTACCAACCTTTTCTCTTACCAGATTAGGTAATCCTTCCTAGATGAAATCCATTGCTATTTTGTTATTCTTCTTCAATTCCTTCTTGGATGCAGTCTTTTCCCTTTTTGAACTATCATATCCTGTAACAACTGATAGCCAAATATAATGTCCTTGTGCATGTAAAAATACTTTCATTATTCTTCTCCACATCTCATACTTTAAACCATTTTGACCATTAAACATTGGTACTCCATTCTCAGAATAATCCATGATCTCCTTCTAGTGGTTAAATTGTTTCCTGAAGGAACCTCTCTCTGAAACCAATTGTTGGATTACTGAAAGGGGGGGGGGGGGTGGGGGGGGTGAATCTGTAATAGATCAATGCAATCATTTTCAACTAGAAAATGCAAGTGTTATATCAATGTAGCATTATCATCCAATAGTTGCAAAGTAAATAAAAAATGAACAAATGAGCAATCATACACATACATAGTACACCAGTGTTTTTACGTGGAAACCCAAAGTGGGATAAAACCACAAAAATCTTTTTCTTATATGTCTTTAAGAATTACATTCATTGGAAGCACCAACTTCCTTTTTTTTCCAACTACAAATGGAAGGACGCTCCAACCCCCTAGTTTCTTAGGCTACAACATGAGGAAAACTCCAACTCCCCAATTCTCTGGCTATAACCAGAAGGAGGCTACAACCCCCTATGGTCTCTGGCTACAACCGAAAGGTGGCTACAACCATATGTCCTTTCCCTATTCAACCACCATGACGTAGAAGTATAATGATAGAACCACTATCACACTATCACTGTGAGATATACCACTGTAACAACCTGTACCACTGACCTGCAACCAACCAACCTGTAACAACCTATACCAAACAACCTGTAATCAACTTGTACCATAAACAAGTGCATCAACCATGCACCAACATGTACCTCAACCTATACCATCAATGAGTGCATAAACCATGCACCAAATATGTACCAATCATGCATCAAATACACATAAACTATGACTCATCAAGATGTACCAACATCATCAACTATACACCTCATATATGTGCCAACTCATCAACTACTTGTCTCAACCATGTACCCAACATGCACCTCAACCAAAATCCCTCATCAATTTCATCATCCAAATATGATTTGTAACTTTGTAATAGATATGGTGTATATGATCACATACCTACAAACCTTCCTTAACTTTAACAACAAGAGACTAGCATTTTCATCACACTTTACTTTAGTCTCACATGAGTAATTTTGGATTAGTCAACAACCCTAACTTGCAATAATCATAAATATGTACCTGTAATGAATAAAGATTTGAAAATAGTACACAGTGTTCTTTAGTGTCTTTTATGCAATTCCTCCAGGTTTCACTACTTGGATCCTCTCAAAAAAGGAGTTATAGCAAAAATGACATACCTTATTGAATTTTGGCTTATTCTAGAGAGATAACTTGTAGAGTGTGCCCTGCGTGGAATATTTGTTGTATGGATCTAAAAATTGTACACATAATACTACAGAGTGTACTCTAACCAATACATTTTGTCTTACTGAATTTGTATATGTTATGAATAAGTTATGATGTTTTTACCCGAAACACCTGTTTTAGACTAGTTTCAGGACTAGCCACAAACCCTATTTTCCATTGGGTGTAACTACAAAAATAAATGACC
>JZKD02S1908636.1:210982-223997 GCA_000966675.3 Picea glauca
GCTCAATTAGGTCTTTGACCAGCCTACCATGCGGATTCAGCTCAGATTTGATGTCAAATCGGCTTGGGAGCTGATCCATTAGTGGTTAGGAGGCCGACCAATTTCAATAAATGCGCCGTTTAGCAGGTGCGCGGGTTTTTTTCCCCACAACCGTGCATCGTGAGCGTATGCACACATTGTACGTTGTTGTTCCACGCATATGCACGCGCACCCAGATTTTGTAAAGCGCCCTTCAATTTTTCGTTACTTTGTATAGTTTTTGACCCTTTTGCAATGCTGTGGATTTAATCTTGTTCCATGAATGACTATCATTTCTGTTTTGACGATGCGGAGTTCTTGTCGCCATGTGTGGATGAAATTTCAGTGATAACAGATGCCCCCTAATGGATGAGGTTAGGAGCATACGTATAGCCGAAATCCATCAATGTTTCTTTTACTGAGAATGGTGTTGTAAGGAAGAGCAAGAGTGTGACCGTGTAGAGAAATCCTTTGGAGAAGAAAGGAACCAGTAGAACCCGACCTTCCAGAAGGTGCGTAACAATATACAACTGTGTACAAACGAGGCGGGCATGCCCCATGCTCGTGTTTATGTAACTCTGAAAAAAGATGACTGAAGTGTTGGTGTAGATGACTGCAGTGCCCTCGGGGGCAGAATGATAAAGGCAGAAGACAATTATGCAAAGGAACATACTCTGAATGATAGGCAATGGTCGCAGTAACAAGCAGTGACAATGATGCAGGCAGTGACGGCCCTGCCAAGTTCAGAGGTCTTAAGCAACTGATAGTAATAACTGCAATAGTCGCAAAGTAAGACCCACCGCAACATGAGAAAGTGTTGGCGTCGAATGTTATGGGGGTCAAGGACATCAGGGAGCAATGGTGTTTCCCCCTGTGCCGTCCAAGATCTCTCATGGAATAGAAAATGAGAATCAAGATACTGTCGCCCTTCTGGAAAAGTGTGTTGATGTCGAAAAAAAGGGAGATGCGACTCCCAGGAGCAAAGGGCTCCATGGAATCTACAGAGGTGAAGAAGTGGCAGAGGTACATGTACGAGGTCAAGAAGTGGGAAGACTCAAGACTGTCCTTGGATGGAGGATGTATGAGATAAACAATGGTCGCAACAGTGTGACAAGGTCGAGTGTCAGGGGGATGCCAAGACCGAGGATAAGTTGTGCCAGAGGCGGGACAAGGTGAACAAATTTAGAGGATAAATGGTAAGTGACCTGGGTAGTTATCTGAAGATATAGACGAGGTTGGTGAGGGTAAATGAGAAGTAATGCTCCAACCAAGGGTGACATGGGTTGCGCGTGGCCAAAAGGAAAGCAGGTCGCCAACAGTGGAAACAAAAGAAAATAACTGGAAATAAAGGCGTTTGTACAATAAATAATGAATACTTTTGGAAAAATGTACAAATACAGAAACGGGTGCCCCAGTGTGAAATGAGTGCCCCAGGGAGGGAAGAAATTTCTTGGAAAACTGATGAAGGGTGGGGGGCCCATTGGTGAGTTTTTGTATGAGGTAGGTGGAATGAAGATAGGTTCGCAGATGGGCAAACTGATGGTGGATGAAAATGGGGGGTTCATGATCCTGCGGAGGTGCAGGTAAAAAAGAAATAGAACCATAAAGAGATGATCTGGAAGTCCATATGGGAAGCTAGCAAAATGAGGAGAAGAAGTATGTGGTTGATCTGCACCATGATGAAAGACTATCGGGACTCCCATCCCTAAAGGGTAATGAAGAATAGCATGAGTGTCGAAAGTGCCAAAAGGTGCTATGAATGGGACAACTCATGTGGGTGAGAGTGCTACCAGGTTACAATACTGAAGATGAAAAGGGAGGTATGAGTACTGCAGAGCCGGGAATGGGTATCCTAGAGGCCAATATCAGAGGGTGTGACTGGAAATGTAAATTCAATACAGCGGGAGAGACTACATGCCAGTGTTGAATATATATACATGAAGGGATGATGCCAATGACCGATGATCTAGTACCTGCACACAGAACAACCAAATACCCAAAGTGAACAATATTTGAAGAGAATCAAAGATATGAGGATGTATTTGACAAATGTGACTATGCGCGTGCATACCTGACCATGATATGGAAAAAAGGTGCCCCGGGGGCCTAGGACGAAAAGTGATCCCGGGACGACCATGATGTAGGCGATGGGATGCTGATCCCATGGCTGAAGATGGTTTGAAAAATGGACACCTTGGGCTCCCGGAATGTTGAGTGGAAGTTTGGAAAAAGGCCTATATATAGCTGTAGGACCCACATTGCCACCTCATTTGTACCTGCTGCTACAGTGAGTTTTTGAGCAGATCCAGAGGAGATTGGGTGATTCGGGGAGCACGAGGTAGCTGATTGATGGTGTGTGAGTTACAGGTTAGTGGTCTGATCGTCCTGTATAGAAATAGGTTTCTAATTTTTGGGTAGGGTAGGTACGGGGGGGTGTACAAGGGTTTTTATAGGATTTTGACTAGGGTGTGGGCCCACATGCACGGGTGATTCAGTGGAAGGCACGCATACATGCGCGCCTGTCCACTGAATAAATGCGCAGTGGTGCGCATGAGGGGGAGTTTAAGGCGTGCCCTAGGGGCACGCCTGTGAGGGTAACAGGCGTGCACGGGTGCGTGCCTGTGGGGTGAATAGGCGCGCACTAGAGCGCACCTGTGAGTTTGACAGGCGAGCACTAGCACGTGCCTGTAGTGTAAACAGGCGCGCTCTCGAGTGCTCCTGTGAGAAAAATAGGCGCGCATACATGCGCGCCTGTATAGTGAACAGGTGCACATGTGTGCGTGCCTATGGGGGATGAAACCGCGCCTTTGAGGCAAGTTTGAAGGGTAAAAAGGGAGTCTTTTTGCTGCATTGGATGGTTGCATAAGCTGATGTAAGACTCCGTGTTGTGTGTAGGTGGCTGTCGATGACTATGGATGTGAGATGGCACGAGTGAGACTGGTAACAGCTGCGAGATGTTGCTGCCAATGCAGATCCGACGGTTCGAGTGGCTTTAGCAACCAGTGGGTTGCTAAAGTTTTTTGAGTGCCCGTTGATATGAGCACAGGAGTATTTACTCCAGTTCCTGCTCCAGATGTGGAGCCCAGATTTGCAATGTTTCCTCATGAGAGGAGAGCAGATCCCCTTCACTGCGGTGGAGGATATATACTTCTTGACTGGACTCCCCTTCCGAAGAACGCCGCTGCCGGTAGAGCCTGTGCTGCCGAGGGATACATCTCTGCGGGAGGTCGTCGAGCGATATTGCTCAGGCGAGCACTACATGTCTGGGACTGTAGTGAGTATTAGTGGTATAGATGCCCTGTTGCATCGTTGCATAGCGGCGATGATTGTTCGGGTGTATGGGTCACGTGCGACCCACCGGATCAGTGGTGGTGAGATGCTATTGATGGAGAGGGTGGTGGTGGGCCATGAGCGGTTCGCCTAGGGTTTGACACTGCATGTGTGGATGATCGCGTAGCTGGACCATTGTCGGTCCACAGGTACCGGGGAGTTTGCTTTTGGCTCGATCCTGGTAGCCTATTTCTTGGAGAGGGTGTCGATGCTACGCCCGAGGGTGTTATTAGAGGCACTAGGTGTACAAGAGCCACGTTTGAGGTGGTGGTCCATGATTTTGGTTCGCCACGGTGGTGGTGAAGGCGGGCATTATTTTATGGCGCAGGCGGCGCAGATATGGCGGAAGATGCCGCAAGTCATACTTCAGTTCCCTTATGCTGGGGTGGACTTCCGGGGGCACCCGGACATGGTATTGCCTCCTGGGGAGGTATTCGACCATCGAGGTATGCTATGTATTTGTATGTTTTTGATTTATGTTAGCTTTCAATTTATTAGTTCATATGTATGATGTATAGACACTGATACGATCTGTTGTTTGTTTCTTTGTGCATGTGCAGATTTGGCACCTCGCGGGCGCGAGGTGGAGTTGTATAGAGCGCCAGCTTAGCGAGAGCGAGAGAGACCGTAGAGTGGAGGGAGGCGTCAGCAGGATGAGGCTGTTGGGTGACCAGTAGAGCCCGGGAGACCAGCGTAGAGGCACTGTTTTGATGACCCTGGTGTGGGGCCATCGCACGCTCCTCCGACGGCGGCCGGAGGTGATTTTGATGATATACGCCGTCGTCTAGAGACGGTGTTACAGGACGTGCCTAAGGGCATGTGGATCCACATCCAGGATGAGGGGTTCCTGGAGCAGTGCATAGGGTTACCACCACCATGGCGGTCGATCGTGCGACGAGCAGCTGTGCTCGCCGCAATGACTAGCGACTGCCTTCCGCCTGAGCAGGGGGGTCCTGCGGATGTTCCACCACCACCGCCTGGGGCTGGTGGGGGTGGGCCACCACCTCCTCCCGAGGGAGGAGCAGCTGGGGGTGCGATAGAGGCACCCTGATGTATATTGTAGATCTTTTTGATTATATAGGCTGGTGAGCCATTTTTTGGTACCGAGATGTGGTACAGGCCTGCGGGCCGATGTATTTTTTGTATGTAAACATTCAGATGGCCGGAGAGGCCGATATATATATATATGAGTATACATATTGTTGAGATCCAAATGTGGTTTACATGTGTGTTTTATGTTGATGATGATGATGTTGATTCTATCTATATGCTGTGACAGGATATATGAGAAGTTTATGTATGTGTAGCTTGATGTGATATATGCCAATTTAACACCATGTTAGCTATTTCATCTGTTCTTTGATTCAATTCTCTTGGAATATGTGTAAATGTAATGGAATCAAAATGTTGAGATAATAATCTAACCTGCAGGTATTTGCGAAAGAGGCACGGATCACATACACGGTACACATTGTTGAGTTGGAGAATGACTAGCTGGGAGTCAAGGAAAATGCTAAGGTGACGAATATGATGATGCTAGGCGTCGGTCAGGAGGCCAATGACAGCAGTGTATTCATCTTGGTTGTTGGTTGCTGGTCCCAAACATATGCCTCTTGAATGTAGCATTTCATGTGATGGGGTGTAGAGATCCCAAGCAGCCGAAGCGAGATTTTGTGTCCAACGGCTGGCGCTGTCGGCGTAACCAATGTGGTAAGCTGGTGGAGGAGTCATCTATCAATAGCATAAAGGATAGTTTAGACGAGAGGGTAGGAGGAAAAAATATTAAAAACACTAAACAAGAAAAAGGTAACCTAAAGTAGAATGACTACTTCTAAGCATAAAATTTCTTGAGGTACAACCCATTGACGGGCTCTTTGAGTGAGAGGCCTTCAGGGGAGGCCAGGATGTATGCGCCTTTGGTGAGGCAATGTTGGATGATGTAAGGTCCATGCCAAATTGATTCGAATTTTCCATGGCGAAAGGTATCATGGGCGATGTCATAGACCAAGATGAGGTCGCCTTTGCGGATTGATCGAAGGTTGACATGGTGATCAAAGGTAGCCTTGGATAATTTCTTAGCTGCCTCGTTGTTCTGTAATGAAGATCGACGATCTTCATCCAGCGACTCTAAGTTCAGCAAGCGTTGCTATATTGGAGCAATGTCAGGTAGAAGCTCAATTGCGGTGCGAAGGGTGGAAATTTTTCACTCGATGGGAAGAGTTGCCTCGACCCATGGACTAAATGAAATGGTGTGAAACCCGTAACAGTTTTGACTACCGTTCGGTAAGCCTATAGCGTGGAAAATAACATATGATGCCAATTGGTTTTATGTTTATTAACCGTGCATTGTAACATGGTCTTGAGGACTTTGTTTACTGCCTTGATCTATCCATTTGACTGAGGGTAATATGGTGAGGCAAACTCGTGAGAGAAGCCTAACCGAGATGAGAGTTTGATGAAGATCTCATTCTCGAAGTGTTTCCCATGGTTGGAAACAAGTTGGAGTGGTATGCCAAAACGTGATATGACGTGGTTAAAGAAAAAACGCACTGCAGTGTCAGCGGTGTTGTTGAAAGTGGGCATAGCTTCGGCCCATTTAGTGAAGTAATCGATGACGACCATAATGTATTTGTGACCATTGCTGGACGGGGGATTACAAGTCATAAAATCGATGCCCCATTTGCAAAAGGGGCCAGCCGTAATGACAGGGTGAAGAAGAGCGGGGGGAGCTTGGGATTTGTTGGCGTAGAGCTGACATTGCTGGCAACGTTTCACGGCGTGAATGCAATCGTGGAACAAGGTAGGCCAAAAGTAACCAGCTCGGATGATCTTCTGAGCCGTGGAGATACCCGAAATATGGCCCCCACATGTGCCGCTGTGGCAGTCGTTTAAGACTCTGTCGGCCTCGTCAATAGTCAGGCACCGACGAAGAATGGTGTCGACGCCCCGTCGATATAGGATGTCTCCGATGAGGAGATAGCGAGGGGACTGATGGCGAATACGTCGACGATCATCTCGTGACAGATGGTTACTGAAATTTTGAGTTCCTAGGTACACGAGAAGGTTGCCATACCAAGGATCATCGGAAGCGATGTAAAAGAGATGTTCATCAGGAAAGTCAGTGTTGACGGGGGCACTGGGTGTGTCAAAGGGAAGGGCCGTGACAAGTTCAGCGAGAACGAGGGCCTTCTTACTCTTAGGTGTTGAGAATTCGAGGTCGTATTCCTGTAGGATAACGATCCATCGAGCGAATTTGCCGTTAACTTGGCGACGACTGAGCAAATATTGCATAGGGTTGGAATCTGTGACGACTTTGGTAGTGCGAAGCAGAATATAATGGCGTAGCTTCTAGACTGCAAGGACAATGGCAAGAGCAAGTTTCTCTTCATGTTTGTACTTCAAGGGTGGTCCTGAGAGGTTCTTACTAACATAGTAAATGACATGTTCACGATTTTCATCTCCGGGCTGGACGAGGACGCCAGCTATTGATACAGCTGATGCTGATACGTAGAGGATGTAGTCGCGGTTGTAGTCAGGTGCGCTAATCAAAGGTGCATTTGAAAGCGTTGTTTTGAGATCGTCAAACGACTGTTGGGCATATTCGTCCCAGTGAAAGGGAATGTCGTGACGAAGTAAGCGAAGGAAACCATGTGCGCATATGGCGTAATCTGGAACAAAGCATCTGAGGAAGTTAGCTTTGCCCTGTAGACTCTGTAGTTTTCATAAATTCTGAGGGGGTGGAATTTTAGTGATGGCTTTGACTTTGAGGCGGTCCATGATAATACTGCTTTGGGAAATGATAAAACCGAGGAGTCTCCCAACGATGACACAAAACACACACTTGAGAGGGTTCAAGCGGATGTTGTATTGACGACACCATTGAAAGATGATGCATAAATCATCGAGATGTTGGGTGCGTTTCTTGGATCGAGCTGTGAGGTCGTCCAAGTAGGCAAGGATGATTACAGCCAGATCGTGAAAAATGTATGTCATGGCTCGCTGGAAAGTTGCGCCGACGTTTTTGAGGCCGAAGGGCATGACACGGTATGCAAAAGTACCCCATGGGGTAATAAATGCAGTTTTATATTGATCTGCTGGGTGAATCTAAATTTGGTTATAGCCAGAGAATCCGTCCATAAAGGAAAGAGCCTCGTGGCATGCGCAGTCATCGATAATTTGATCGATAAAGGGCGTTGGAAAATTGTCTTTTGGACATGCATTATTGAGATCGCTAAAGTCTGTGCAAACGCGAATGGTGCCCTATTTTTTGTCGACGGGTACAGGGTTGGAAACCCATGAAGTGTAAGTGATGGGGTAAATGAACCCGACCGTACGCAATTTGTCAATTTCGGCTTTGATAGCCGCGGCTTTGGATGGGTGTAGCGGTCGCTGTTTCTGGTGAACAGGGGTGATGTCAGGCCAGGTGTCGATGCGATGCTCGACAATAGAGGGATCTAGGTCGGGAATCTCTGTGTATGACCAGGCAAAGATATCCCGATATTCCTGGAAGAGGGCTTTATATGTGGCGATTTCCTGAGGAGTGCAAGCAGCTCCAATGATGATTTCTTCGACTACGCCATTTTTAATGGAAATGTCGATTTTGATGGTGGGGGAAATGTTGGCCATGTTACCTTCTTCAAATGCGTCGGGGGTTGGAATGGGATTGTTGAACCAATCGATAGGCCCTGATGGGATAAAATATTTAGTTTCAACCGCGTAAATGGGGTTTTGATTAGGAGGCATGAGGGCTTCCTATGGGAGGAAGAGTGCACGGTGATGTAGTGCGTCCCAGGGAGAGTCTGGGCATTGAAGCTCTTCCAATATTTCCTCGTCACATTGGAAATGCCGGGAATATAAGGGGTCATAAGGATTGATCTCAGTGCTAGTATGGTTTCCCCCTACTTAAGAGGCAGAGGGGGTAATGCTAGGAGAGAGTGAGGGTTCACTCGACATAAACCATATATTGAGATACTGAGGGGTACCCATGGTGGTTGGATGGAGAATATCCATAGGGGGGTGAGTAGGAGAGTTGGGGGGATTACGGGGTAAATCCTCAGAGATGTCATTAAAGAACCATGGAGGTGTGGGGAGTGCCTCGGGTTCGAGAGAAATGACGGGAAGATCTGCTAGTGGCGAAGAAATGTCAATGACCATTACTGCGGGTTGGTGAAGTAGGGCCAATTGACGTTTCCTATAAGAGAGAATAATAGGGCACTGGAATGTAAAATGTGCTAATGAATCGCAAAGAGAGAAAGGGCATCTCATGCGTTCATTGACTGAAGTAGTGACATAACGAATGTCAGTGATATGTGGTGTGGAGGATGTGGCAGGGCATGGGTTGTTCTGAAAGTCCTGGCATATGATCGCTAATGCCTGCCTGAAACGTGGCATTGTCGGACAATGATGGGTGTAGTGGCCATACTCGGAAAAGATAGCACACGCGAATTTGGTCCTCAACCCTTTAGTACTGGAAGGTTGGGTGTCGGTAGTAATGGGTGGTGTGGGGGTTGGATTAGGGGGAATCAAATTCTGTAATTATGGTAGTGATGGGTAGTTGTTGGTTTGGTGACCCTCTTTGTAACACAATGTGCAAGGTGGTGGGATGCGCGGAGGAAGTGGAGCTGTGGGCTCCTTCTTCTTTCTCCTGCCCCCAAAGGTAGCAGGCGGGTAGGGAGTATGGGGGCAGAGGGAGTGAGGACAGGAATCGTCATGGGGAGGCCTTCCTGTGGGGGAAGGGATGGGCGAGGGACCATCTCAAGTGGATGTAAATACCACACTGGGATTGCTAACACCATATTGGGTAGTGTAAGCATTGCGGCTACCTGGAAAGCTTCTATATCGGGTGGAGGGTAAAAGAAGAGAATTTGGGTGAGGGGTTGGGGGAGCGTCGACAAAATGGGACTATGCCCCTAAGGGGATGTGGATTCGTGGACTGGAGGGGTTGATGAATGTGCAGAAGGCTCCGGTGGGAGTGGTGCTGCGACTATTGAGACGCCAGGAATGATTGAAGCCTCCTAAGGAGGACGAGCATCCTCCTGGTGAGTTCCGTTAGATGAGATGACGCATAATTGAATAGGGGGAAGGAGTGGTGGTGCTCCATGGTATGTCCCTAACAAGGCTGGATCTTTGAAGATCCCAGGACCCATCTCAACGAGTGGATATGCATCTTGGTTGGTATGAATGAGAGGAAGAATGTTATCGAGATTGGCAGATGGGTTTGGCTCGTAATGCGAGACTTGGTATATGGTCACAATCTTTCCGTTGTGGGGGAACATGATGGTCCTAAAGACTGATGATGCCATTGCCTTCATAGCATACATGTAGCTACATCCGAACAAGATATTGTAATCGAGTTGAGCGTCGATCACTTCAATGTCAATGAGAATAGTTTCCCCCCCGAGTTCAACGGGGACATTTTGAAAGAGCCCTTCAGGAAATGATGGTCGTCCGTCATAGGCCCGTAATGTGATGGAGGATGGTATGATTTCTGGGGAACCAAGTTTCTGCCATACTGTTTTGTACATGATGCATGTAGATGCCCCTTCATTGATGATACACCGATGGACGGTGATGTTCCGTATTTTGACTGGTACTTGAATAGCGACCGCGGCTGGAAGACAAGGTTCATAGCTATCAAGGTCAAAAGTGATGAGTCGAGTATCGACAGGGTCAACTACCCCCAAGGCGGAAAGTAGTGATTTTCATTGTGTGGGACAAGTCTGGAGGACTTCCAAGACTGACAAGGCAGCCGGGGATTGGGCTAAGTTGTCTACCAAGCTATAGTTATGTGCTACCCTAGCCTATGGATTGTGAACATTCCCGCGCAAGGGGATGCGAGGGATGCGTAATGGTGGTTCGGCAGAAGGGCGAGGGATCATCAATGGGGGTCCCGTCGGTGTAGGGTTTGTTTCTGGATGGATGGGAGTAGACTCAGCTGTTGTAGGATACTGACGATTGCATGTTTGCAGAGGAACTTCTTCCTCACTGGTGAGGAGAATTGTCCGTTCTACTGGATTGTTGGGATTATGATATTGGCCCGCCTGAGGTGGGGGATGCTGCGTGTCCTACTAGGTATTTATGACACCTTGATGTGGGATAGGATTTTGCAGCACAGTGGGAGGGGGTTGTTGCACATATTGTTGTTGTGCCTGCTGAGGGGCAGGTTGCGCTGGGGAAGGGGGAATGTTTCCAGATTCTTTTAATCTTTTGAAATCAGCGATTTGGGGGCAATGGTGAGTGTAGTGACCGAATACGCCACAAAGAGCACAAGGGTGGATGGTTTTAACATTATTCCTCCCTTGGCGTTTGTTGTTATTGCCCTCTTGGGGGTTTTGGTTCCCTTGATTATGATTACTCCCAGGTGGTTGGTGCTGTGGGGGTTGATTCCCGCCTTGAACAAGATTGTTGTTATTCCTGTTCTGTCCTTTATTTCTATTATTGTTTGATGGATGGGTTGGTTTGGATGTATTTATTTGTTCAAAATTATGGTATTGTTGAGTAGCAGAAGGCTGAACAAAATTTACCCTCGCATGTGGATGTGGGGGAGCCATGGGTTGTGGAGGACCAGGAAACGGAAAATAAGGATTTTGTGGTGGTGCCGATCCGTAAGGTACATAGGAAGGTTGTGTTCTTTCACTAGTACTATAAGCGGATGTTGAGGGAGTACCACTATTTGGAGGAATAGGTGGATGTATGGGGGGTGTCGGTGGTGATCCACTGATGGGTGGAGGTATAGCAACAGGATATGGCTATTGATAAGGGGGTGGGGGGAAGTAAGGAGTGCCCCCATATGCCAGTGGGTATTGAGGTGTTCCATACATCGATGGTGGTTGGGGTTGTGGACCATGGTGTGTGGTGGCACCGATTAGTCCGTCGGCTGAGTGAGACATCCCAGGTTTGTCCTGGCCAAATGGCACAGGTTTTGGAAGATCAGGAAGTACTGTGTACAAGTATCCCGACTATGCGTAAATGAGGTAATATTGTTGAGCCTTTCTGATGGCTTCCTCTTCAGATTGTGGGAAGGTAGAAGCTACATCCTTACCAAGGAAAGCGACAAGTGATCTAAGAAACCAGTCGAGACATTGTTGTTTGGTGGTTTCTGCTTTACACAAACTACGTCGCCTACGCCACTCATGAATGTGGTCATCGATGTGGGTGGCTGAGGTCTGTTTGAAATTAGACAGTAGTTCAAGACCGTTGTCATGGCGGATGGGCAATTGGAAGAAAGTTAAGAATTCTTTGGCTAAGGATTCAAAGGTCGTGTGGGACCCGGATTTTTCTTCGACATACCATTTGGCTGATGGGCCAGTAAGCGTGCGTTGAAATAATCGCAGTCTGACGGAATCATCCATAATGATATTGGAAGAACACCATAGATGAAAGGTCATGACATGATTGGTGGGGTCATCACCCGCCTTTCCTTCAAAATTTGGGATGTCTGAAGGAAGTTTTGTTGGCATTGCAGGCCATGTGGCGTCATGCAATATAGGATCATTAGTGAGCTTGGTGAGATCCGGTATGTTGAGAGAGGCCAAGTATGGCATCTGTAGTGGGGTGGAAATATTAGTTCCAGCCATATTGTGTTGTGAACCTAACCCTTGATGGGGACTAGGTGGGTTGGTACTTCCTCCTTGAGAGGAAGTGGGTCCCCAGCTTTCGTGTAAAGGAGAGCGAGTGACTGTATGACCTTGGGAAGTGGACCCAAGCAAGGTAGAACCAAGAAAATCTGATCCTAAGATGGTAGCACTCACAGGAGTGTGTGAAGGAGGTACCGATGAACGAGTATGACCAGATACTCCTAAAATAGGAGGAAGGTTGAGCAAGCGTCATGAACGACGGGGGTTCTGTGGTTCCCCTATGATGTCAGACTGGTTGTGTGAATGTGTGCACAAAGTGATGAGATAAATATAGGAACAATAATCTTTGTTGTAACTGTTTACACAATATATATATCAAAGTCAAACTGTAATCAGATGTGCATCATACATAAATGAGAAAGAAACATATATGTGGGTAAGAGGGTTTTGTCCGCGTGGGTGAATCAAAAGAAAGCAAATGCTCGTGTCCTAGAAGACGTAACGTCCTTCTTCTCAAATAGCACTGGACCTTCCAATAGCTCTCAATAGTGGGGTCTGAAGTCACCGGAAGAGACACTAGTGAAGGATGAAATAACTAGTTATAATGAGGGGTAGAGGGGGAAATATCCCGAAAGAGCTGGCGATAATTCCCAATAGTCACACAAAATCCAATCAAGGTGCGATTACAGGCCACAATCACCACCTGGGTAGATGTCCTAAAGTTGGTCACTAGGTACCTCGGTCCAAGTGTGGCATTTAGATTTTCGGCCTAAGAAATGGGTCATGGGCTGGATCCCGTCCAAGAGGTGGGTGCCTCAAGGGGGGATGCACAGAACAACCGGACCTTGGACTTCGACCCTTCACGGGTATCTCCCTGCCTTATGGTGATTGGAACACTAGACTTGGAGGATTTGAAAGTTCCCTATTCGTCAACTTCTATGTTTGAAAATGTGAGAACTAGATAACGGGGGGTTAATTGGATGCCTACCCCCGAAATCCTACCTAGACTAAAATTTTCTTTTGGCACCTCCTGTGGAGGACAACTTAGTGAGTTGTTAGAAAGATTTTAGATGAAGTTGTTTTGTGAGGCT
>JZKD02S1908636.1:231225-251045 GCA_000966675.3 Picea glauca
ACCATGCGGATTCAGCTCAGATTTGATGTCAAATCAGCTTGGGAGCTGATCCATTAGTGGTTGGGAGGCCGACCAATTTCAATAAATGCGTCGTTTAGTAGGTGCGCGGGTTTTTTTCCCCACGACCACGCATCGTGCACGTATGCACGCATTGTACGTTGTTGTTCCGTGCATATGCGCGTGCACCCAGATTCTGTAAAGCGCCCTTCAATTTTTGGTTACTTTGTATAGTTTTTTACCCTTTTGCAATGTTGTGGATTTAATCCCGTGCCATGAATGACTATCATTTCTGTTTTGACGATGCGGAGTTCTTGTCACCATGTGTGGATGGAATTTCAGTGATAACAACTAATAATATGGTTGAATATGAAGCCTTAGTTCAAGGCCTCCAAAAAGCCTTAGGCTTAGGAATACGCCATTTATTGGTGAGTGGGGATTCTGAATTGGTTGTGAATCAAATTAGAGTTAAATATGAAGTTCACAACCCACGCCTCAAACAATACCACCGAAGGGCTAAGGAACTTATTGAGAAGTTCTTATCTTTCAACATTCAATCTGTGCCTAGGGCTACAAACCATGTAGCTGACACTTTGGCCTTAGCTGGTTCTTGTTTCTCCTCAGATTTTGTAAGGTCTATTGAAGATATACAAGTCCAAATTTTACATAGGCCTGTGTTACCAGATAATGTCGATTCTTGGCAAGTTTTTGATACTGATGAACAAATTTGTAGATTCCTTCAAAATAAGGAGGAGTTTGAAGATTTACATATCAACCATGAGTTGGAAGAGGAAACATGGAACACAATTCAATTAAAGACAAATAAGATCCCCCCTGGTTTGTTAGCATTGGAATCCATGTTTGATTATGATGATGCCACTACTTCTGTGCCTAGTATTGATAGTGAATTTGTTAGGAAGGTGCGAGAAGCCATACCTATTAACCTGGGAAGAGAGAAAGATCCAAAACTGGTCTATATAGGTGCGCAATGTTCCCCTTCTGAGGTCGCTCAAGTCATGGGACTCTTGACATAATTCAAAGATGTTTTCACTTGGTCCTATCAAGACCTCAAGGTTTTCGATATGCAGGAGATAGTCCATGCCATACCCATAATCCCTGATTCGAAACCTTATAGATAGAGGCAAAGAAAAAACAACCTGGCTTTGGAACAAACAATTAAAGATGAATTGGATAAGATGGAGGCATCCGGGGTCATTTACCATGTCCGTTACTCACAATGGGTATCTAATTTGGTTCCGGTTAGGAATAAAAATGGTGATATTCGTTTGTGTGTCGACTTTCGACATTTGAATAGAGTGTCCCTAAAGGACAACTACCCCGTCCCACCTATGGAAGAGATTCTCCAACAAGTCTTTGGGTCTCAAATGATGTCCCTTTTAGACGGTTTCTCAGGTTACAATAAGATAGCCCTCGATCATTCTGATAGTCATAAAACCACCTTCACCACTCGTTGGGGCACATATGCATATAACAAGATGCCTTTTGGATTGATTAATGCTAGGAACACCTTTCAATGTGCCATGGCCATTGCTTTCAGAGGATTATTGGGTAAGGTTATTGTTGTTTACTTCGATGAAATCATGGTCTTTTCCAAAGAACAGGGTAGTCATTTTGATCACCTTAGGTAGGTTCTCCTTAGATGTCGTAGGTTTGGCATATCTTTAAATCCTAAGAAGACCATTTTCGGTGTTATGGAAGGAAAAATTTTGGGTCACATTGTCTCTTGAGAAGGTGTAAAAGTTGATCCTGGGAGAGTGGTAGCAATCAAAAAGCTACCCTTACCTACCAATAAAAAGGAAATGCAATCTTTCTTTCGAAAGATAAATTTCCTGAGACGCTTCATTCCTGATTTTGCTCAAGTAGTTAAACCTCTAAATCAACTTATAAAGAAAGACATTCGCTTCAAATGGGACCTCCCTACCCATCAGGATTTTGAATCCATTAAGAAAGCCATTGATTTTGCCCCTCTTTTAGTCAGTCCTGATCCCTCTAAAGACTTTGTCATGTACACTAATTCATCAGAGGAGACAATTTCTGCAATCTTGTTGCAAAAGGACCATGAGAAAAATCTTAGGCCAATCACCTTCATGAGCCAAAATTTGAAACCCCACCAACTGAATTATTCTCCACTGGAGAAACATGGCTATTCCTTGTATAAAGCATTGGAACAAGTTCAACATTACATTCAAGGCCATAAAGTTCAGGTTTTTGTGCCTACCTCTCTCTTAGTCACTGCTTTGAATCAGACAGAATTGCATAGTAAGTGGTCCAAACGGATCATGCACATGCAAGAGTATGACTTGGAAATTAAGACAACGAAAACCATTAGGGGAACAGGGTTGGTTGGATTGTTAACCCAATCCCATCCCTCGGTCATAGTTGAACCACCTCAAATAGATGACTTAATTGCTTTCGAAGAACTAGTTAATGAAATTGAGTTAGCCTCACAACCATGGTACGGACCTATCATATATTTCCTCATCAATGGTGTGTACCAACCGGACATGGATACTAAAGCCAAATGAACACTTTGTTTACAAATTGTCTGATATGTTTTACAAGGTCAAATCCTTTACCGAAGAAACCTTGATGGGGTCTTGTCACGATGCTTAACTCCTTATCAAGCCCAAATGGCACTTGAACAATGTCATTCCGGGGTTTGTGGAGGTCACTTTTTAGCCAAAACCACTGCAGCAAAAGTTCTACATGTTGGTTACTTTTGGCCTTCACTCCACAAGGATGCCCATTTACTTGTTCGAAAGTGCGAAGCTTGCCAATGCTTCACTGGGAAGAAATATTTGGCTACCTTACCTCTTAGACCTATTGAATTCCAAGTCCCTTTCACAAGATGGGGCATGGACTTTATTGGACCGATTTCGCCGCCATCCAACATTGGTCACGTATTCATCTTAACAGCCATAGACTACTTTACAAAGTGGGCTGAAACAATCGCTCTTAGGAATGCTACGAGTCAACAAGTGGTAGAATTCATTGAACGTAACATTTTAGCCAGTTTTGGGACCCCTGCCGAGATATTAACTAATAATGGATCAGCTTTCATGTCTGATGTCATGTTACACCTTGGTGTTACATATGGCATCCAACTTTTTTGATCTTCCACCTATTACCCCCAAGGTAATGGTTTGGCCAAATCAACGAATAAAAATCTGATTCGGATCCTTAAGAGGACAGTCAAGGATAACAAGTGTGATTGGCACACAAAGTTAAACTTTGATTTATGGGTTGATCGTATAACTCCAAAGACAACAACGGGTCAAATTCCTTACACTCTGGTGTATGGTGCTCCTACCATCCTACCTGTTCACTTACAAATTCCAGCCTTGAGGTTGGCTATTGCTGAGGCAGAATATGATTTCCAACCCTTACAACATCATTTAGACACACTCCTCTAATTAGAAGAGGTAAGAAAGGGTGCATTCCAACACCTCCAAAAGAAGCAAGACATTGTTAAACATTCCTTCGATAAAAGAGCCACAATGGTAAATTACAAAGTAGGAGATGATGTTTTATTATGGGATAAAGCACATGAGGCCCCATCCAAACATTACAAGTTTGATTCATTATGGTTGGGTCCTTACACAATCTATGAGGTCTTAGGGACAAATGCTTTCAGATTAAAAACCTTGGATGGCGAACCACTTCAATTCCTCGTGAATGGTCATCACCTAAAGTTCTTCTATTCCTGAGAGGCCTCACCATCTTGTACATAAGTCACCATTCATTCTTTTCTGGTTTGTATCTATTCAATGTTATTGATTCTCTCTCTTGTATGTATTTATTGTTACCTTTTCATGTTTGTACATTTCCCCATGGTTTCAGTCTTAAGCCCTTTTTTTCCCTTGGTTCCAATTTTGGAGTATAATCCCTTCTTTGATTTTTCCATGGGTTGGTATTTTCCATTTTAAGTTGTAGGTTGCCTTCTTTTGGGTTTTTCTAGTGTTCAATATGAAGGATATTGTCTTTATTATTGGGTGGTTGCATGGAAATACTGGATTCCTAGAATCTCTTTTACAATACTTGACATTTTGTGAAACTCTGTCTTAAAGTCATCTTAAATGGGTGTAAGTCTAGTTGTTAGTTCATCAAAGTCAGCAGGGGGTAGCATATCATTCTCTAGTGAAGCTGAAAACCATGATGGCATGATGGATTACATAGCTATGTGATTGCAACTACACTTTACCTGACCACTTACAATCTGATCTCTCCAAGCAATGGTCATTTTCCTACAAAGTTCCATCACTTATGAGCACTTGAGATTTCAGCATCTACTACCACAGGTTTTTCTTTTTATATTTCTTTATTCCCTTGTTTGACTGGTTTGCTTGCTAGTTTTCCTCCGGTGAGTCGTTGATTTCAAAAGATTCCTATTTGCTTGTCTGTGTGTCGAGAATCGAAGGTATGCATGAGACTTTGTGTTGGGCCAAGGTTCACCTTAAGCCTTGATTTTCACAGTTAATCCATAATCCGAGTGAGGGACCCATGTCACTTGGGCCACATTGCTCAACAAAACCCGGGTCATTATTCCCATTCTTCTACCTTATGTGAATCTCAATATGAATTTTTTTGTATATATTTACTACACCACTTTCATTCTTTGGGTATCCCTAATGTGAAAAATGGTCCTTATACTACAGTTGAATTTCCCCCCCTCACCCAAATCGGTCACTTTGAAAGTATGAATTTCCACCAAGTATTCCTGCCTGTCACATGGGTGATCCCATTGTTCGACATGATTTGGAAAGCATTTCCCCTCCGACGCCAAGAATGTTGAACCAAAAATATGATCTGGGATCAACACGGTGTTTTACATATTTACTTCTCCATAAACGCCCCTTGATGCTATGGTTCAAGTCAAAGACAGTGGCGGGGGTCATAGTTACTATAGCCTCTGCCCTTGAAAGAGTATCAGTTGGTTTATTTTAGGGATTTGTGGGCCTTCCCATGAAATTTCTTCATCATGTCAAGGTTGTTTGATTCAAGGAATACAAGACTTCCAAGTGGTAGGGATTGGGACAAGATTTTCAATGAGATATCATGAACTTGATTCCGAGTCAGTATAACCCCATATGAAACACGCGAAGTCAACGTCACCCGAACGGCCAAAACCAATAACTGTGACTTCCTGATCTGATTCTATTCATATTATGGTATCAAATGGAAAATCAAACCCATACATGGTGTAGGGAAGTGTGATACCTTTCCAACGGTATATCCCATGCTTGGTTTCGACCCCCGGTTGGTAAGAACGCGCTTTCACAAGTTTATGACCACTTTTGGACACCAAATTGGTTGCAATGATTCATGATTTAAAATTGGTGGGTAAAGAGTTATAAATCAGATATTCAGCTATGCCAATATGTAATAGACTCATACACCTTTCCAACAACATCTCATTTGTCTCATTCTGACTTCAGATGGCCTGGTTAGAGCTGTCACAAGTTGGCCAATAATTTTAGGCAAAAAGGGGTCCACCAGCTTGCATGATAGGGTTTCATAACAGCTAAGATAGTCATAAATGACCCTGGCACAAACTTATATTGTTACCTTGTCGAAGTACTCATTGATACCTTTTTGAAGATACCTCATTTTCCTCGATTGAATATCGTATGACGATTTGGCACCTTTCGCAAGATTAGGTGTCATGTGGGCCCACCAACAAGTCATGGGTTTTAAGTGGCCATTGTTCCAGGCCGAATTTGAGGGCTGAGGTGGCATTATCTCAAGTTGGTGATGACATATTCTTGATGTACTCATCAATGCCTTTCCAGCGATGTGACTTGAGTCTGATTCCGACTCTGTCTCTCTAGTCAACATTTTTGGGTTGAGTCAGCTATAGCAGGGTCAAAGTCAAAGTCAAAGTCAAACTTTGACTTGCACATATTTCCAAAAATATTAAAAAATTAATAAAATATTTTATTAAATGTTTTTAGAAAAATTGGAAATTTGGAGGGTGGGCACGTATCCTCATGCAAAATGGGGGAAAATTGTTTTTTTTTTAAATTAAAAAAAAACAAAAACCCCTTCTCCCCTCTCCCAAGCCATTTGGATAGTTTGGCCAGAGGGGGGAGAGCTCTACAACAACAGTTCATGGAAGCAGAGGGAGGTTTTTGACAGTAGGAGCAGCTCATTAGTGGGCAACCAGTTTCCATGCTGCCATCTCCAAGCCATTGACTAGGTAACCCATTATGCTCATTTCCAAAAAACCAATAAGATATGTTGCTGGTTGTTTTGAGGTTCTGCAAGAAGAAATTGGTGTTTGTTTTCCTGTTTCAATGATGAGGTTTCTTTCTGGTTCAGTATGATTGTTAATGGTTTAGTTCATTAAGGGTGTATGTGTGCTGAAAGATGCAAAGTAGAGGGGATTCAAACCCTTGTTGGGCACCAGGCCCAAGCCTCCATGGCTCCTTTAAATTTTTAATTGTAAAGCTATCTATTAAAGGTTGCAGGCCTGGGCATGTCACTAGGAAGCCTTGGGCTTTGAACCCCATCCCTCCCCTTTTCCTTTGCCCAGAAACCTCAAAGAACGGCCCCGAAATCCAAGTGGAATGCAGGGGGTTTGAACCCAAAACCTTCCGTCCATTCTGCTGGTAAAAACCCACTTTGCCTATACTTTTCAATTTTAATTTTTAAACAGTGGCTGGCCACCCATCCACCACCTGGGCGCCACCACCATGACCACATGCTTCTCCTCCTTCCTCTCGACCCTCTCCCGCTGCAACACTTCTACGTGCGGTCTCTCTCACATTACCACCTCGACTTCCGCTCTACCCCTTCACCACCATGAATTACCTCCCTTCGCGCGCAGGCTACACCACCCTTCTCCCCCATTCCCCTATGCATGCACCAGCCCCAACCTCCCATCTCCCGTGGCCTCCTCTCCCATTCCACACCCCACGCGCTGCACCTCACCACCACCACCGCGCACCAATCTCCCAACCACCTCGGCCTCCTCCATACCACCGCGCCCGTCCTCCTCTACACCAGTCCCCACTACCCTTGCTCCTCCTCCCTCTACCCATTCCCTTCACACACCCACCATTCCTCCCACAACCAACACAGCTCCTCCATCCTCTCCTCTGTATTCCGTCCCTTCTCCCCACACTCTCTACCTCTCTCTCCCACGTGGCCTCCCGACACTTCCCAGCTCCTCCCCTCTACACGTGCATGAAACCCAGCCACCAGCCACCTCCTCCACGCCCGTGGGCTCCTCCTTTGGCTCTTGGTTTGGTCACATGGCCGACCATGGGCTGACGGGTGGGGGAATCCAAAATTAGTTTTAATTTTTAAATTTTTCATTTTAGTTTAATGTTTTGTTTAAATTTTAAATTTAATTTAATTTTATATTATATTATTTTTAAATTTTAATTTGGTTATAAATATATTTTTATATTTGTAATTATAATTATTTTTTAAAATTTTTATAATGTTTTATTAAAACATAAATAAAATTTTAAATAAAATTTAAATGGTTTTTAAACTATGTGTTAAAATTTAATTTTTCCCCCTTAAGGGTCACTGGAACTTTTAATTCTATAACTTCGCCATACGAAGGCGTATTTTCGCTCGTGAATAGTCAAAACAACCGGGGTGAAGTCTAGAATAAACCCATACCATTCACCTCAGCAAATTCAGCCCAGATTTTCAGTGACATGTCCCAGAGCGACAGGGAGTCAGTTTTGACCCTACAAGCATGCACCAGAAAGAGGCCTAATTGGGGGTCTCCGAGGTCAAATTGGGCCTCGTAAGGGAAACCCATTTCGGCTACATGTATATAGGCGTGTAGCAGCCTGTCAATTCTGGTGTCCAATCCATAATTTCACCCCAATTTCAAATCCTTTCACTGATCAGTCTATTGGCCGCCTCCATCCGCATACCTTCCCAGGGCCATATCTCACTCATCCGGAGTCAGATTTGCGCCAAATGAAAGGAAGCAGAAAGATAGAGGATAGAGCTACAACATGGGCACGGTAAAAAATATATTTGTGGCTATTTGGTACAGAGGAGGAGCCTCTCAAAGTTTAGATCCAAGAGGTCCTCTTACCGAAACAAGCCCAAATCAAAACCATGTTTTAACCAACTCACAGGGAAACTTATAGGTAGCAAAGGGGGGGCATAATCAAGTCTGAAAAGTGCCTACAAAATGGGCATTTCCTTACTTACAACGACCAAAGACTGAAGTCCCCTTGCCCTCCAAAGCAACTCAGCAATTCCCCCACACCTTGGGCCTTCATTCCAGGGAATCCAGCAGCCATGGATGGTCGAATATTGTCCCAAAACACATCACCTACAACTACAAAACATGGTAGCAGTCAAAGAGTATTTGGGATGGCACAAATCCCAAGGAAAATGATGATGTGGCATATCAAGCTTTGTCATTTTATGAAAAATGAATTTTTGTAATATAAACTCTCGCATGATTTACTTTGGCATGTAATTATTATGTAATTGAAGGGTCAAGTCAAATCTGATTTGATCCCCTTTTTGGATAAGATTCTCTTTTGAATAAGGTTCCCTTTTTGGATAAGGTTACTTTTTGTAAGAAAAAGACAAAAATACTTTAGGGTTGGTCCACTTGTCACTTTTCCAAAAGTGACAAGTGTCTTGTGACCTAACCCTAAGCCTTCACCTCTCCTTTATAAATAAGAGGGTTGGCATTGTAGAAACAGGAGGATGAATATAGTAACAAAGTTGTGCTGAAATTTATAAGACTCTTTGTGTGTGTGTACTTGTTGAATTTTAGTTGTTGGATGTGTCATTAGTTGGTTAAGGGTTGAGGGGTAGGGGTAAATGCTTGATATGTTAGCTATCTCCAGGAGGGATTGGTTAGCTAGGTGTTTGTTGTTGCTTCCTTGGCTTTAACTTGCCCACTTTCATTTTCTAACATCTTGGTTTAATTTGTTTAATGTGTTTTAGTGTAGATTTTCTGAAGTATTCAATTGTTTTCAGCCTTAGCTAGTGGTTGGGAGTCATAGGGCCCCTTAGGAGAACCCTTAAATAGACCTCATAGCTAGTTGGCCATACTTGTTTGCTTTATCTTTTCATTCATGTATGTTTCTGTTATGTTTTCTTACCATTAACCTTGTTGTCCCAAACAAGAAAATGGATCATTTTGGCCAATTCACCCCCACGGGACAGCCATCTTAGTTGGATGTTATATATTTCTTATGTGTAAATTTCTATTATGTTTATTTCAGTTTTTCCATACATAAATACTAAAATTTCATTGTTTGCTTGCAAGGATACAACCGGTCACCCATTCTGCCTCTCTTAAGCGGTTGGGGACCACCTAGAGACCTATTTGAGGCAAAGGGGCCAGCGGGGCAGTGAAGAAAAACACACATTTCGATCGGTAAATCTTACCCAATCACTCTCATACACACTTTAATTATCATTTTCACTCACTCCAAAAATTTTTGCTATACATATCAATGTTTATATGTTCGATTTGTGTAAGTAGTTTGAATGGTTCACTTGTGAATTCATGTTAAAAATCTGGTTAATACTTATGTAGATAACATTCACGACTTTTATATTTCAAACACTAAATTTCCAATCCCCATACAAGGAGTTAGTTGAGGCTTTCATGCATATGGCGTCTTAGCCGTTCACAAAGAGTCTCAACCCATTCCTTTGGGTCGAATGGTGTAATTGTTATGTTGTAATAATCTAATATTGCTACATTTTCATTGTATCTTTTTTCGCTCACTGATCTACAGGTGGCTGCCCCAAAAATGGTTATGCATAATTAACAAGATAAATACATGGAAAACGCCACAAAAGAAACTTGAAAACAATTCGGGGGTCTGCCCCATACACAGAAAACAAAAAACTTATATTATTTAGATATTTACATACACATATTATCTAGCTGTGACATATATGTCACCTATTTATTTACTTGTTTTATGTATATAGTTTCAAGATAGATTTCAATTTCAGTAACCAGGAGGCACACTTGTGAAAGCAAGACGTGACCTTGCCACGTGGATGGTCTGGTATTTCATTTTATGCAATTTCAATTTCGTAGAATATTAGGAGTCAAAGCCAAGGGAGTCTTCATCAGGAGCCCCTCGGAAGTTGTCTAGTTAGTATAAGTCGAGTGGTCTTTCCTCAGTACCACATGGTCAAGGAGTTTATTAGCTTAGCTCTGTTGGAATACTACTCTGCTTGGGTAAGCTCAGCAAAAACCATCTTTAGGGGGGTCCTGAGCCTCTTCCTTTTCACAGGTATCCTTCTTCCATCCAAGTGGCTTTAAGAGCCTGAAAGTGGTAGTGACGAGAATTGTCTAACCCCTACTTCTCTGAACTGCATGGGGCACTCTTCAACCTAACCACCGTGGACTGCTAGGACTACTCTTCTTATACTGGTTGGCATAGTTTTGGGATGTGTTTACCTAATCGGGATAACCTTTAAAACAATGTGGTGGCCAAGGCATGTGTGATAAAAACAAAAATTGACCAATAAAATACTTTTAAAGTCAACCTTTTGTCAGTCCACATTTTCACTCACGAACCAAAACTGAAGTTGTGTATACTTTCCCTTATATAATAGCTGTAAAAACTTGTTATAAAGCTATTCATCCACTTTTAGAGCCCTTTTTTTATTTAACAATTTTCCTGGATCACCTCCCGGGTCACCTCGGGGGGTATCAAGACATTCTAGGCTTGTTTCCCTGCCTTGAAAGCTTCGAACAGCTTTCTGTACGCAATTTACAGCCATTTAAAAGTGCTTGGCTGTATCTTTTAAACCCCCTTTTCACCCTTGTTTGATACCCTTTTACTTAAAGCATTCATTGGTCAATCACTCAGGATACCGGTTTACCCTAGTGACCCATTCTGGGACAGTTTCCAACACTTTAAGGATGTGAACAGCTCGTTGTCCATTTTATTTAGTTCGCTGTCCTAAAAATCAGTAAGCTCATTTTCATCCCATTGTCTATAATTTTCACCCCCCAGGCCATTTCGTCCATCCAGGAAGCTAAGGAAGGATAACACCCAGGGTGGGTGGTCCTGAGAACAACTTCTTGTAAGTATTTCACCTTTCTTATTCCCCTTCTTTACCGCCTCAGGTGAAGGACCACCTGAGGTGCAAGTAGTCTCTTCCTTGTGCCGAGCTACTAAAGGGGCTATAATCAGCTTCATAGCCAGATAGGTCGGATCCGTCCCTACGGACAAATTTTTCTTATAACAGGTATGTATGTGTAGCTAAGACATACATAACTTGTGCATATACAAATGATAACAACCATCACATCTAATTCATAATTCTTATGTTCTCTCATCCAATCATGCAAGATAATAATCCTTAAACACAATAATCTAAGTGGTCAACTTACATATTTATAAAGTAAAAATTCATGCAATTATAGAATAAAATAAAAAGGCCAGGCAAAAAGCTATGCACATCATTTCTCCACTAAATTTCCGAAGAACTAGGAGTTGCATCTTTTGCATGCTCCTCATCATACTTTCCCCATTGATTGAATAAACCATCACATAGACTCTAGTGGGAAAACATGTGTTTCTCCTTTGGTAGACTCAAAAGACAAATCTCCCACCCAAACCTCTTGATACAGTTTTATATTTTTGGAAATATGGACTCTATCAGAGTTGTTGTTCTCACTTCACTTGTTAGGAATTTCTAAAGGTGTCCATGCTCTAATGAGAATATATACTTGACCTTCACTTCATGATTCACCGAATTCTCCTTAAATTGATCCATAACTTTAGTGGCTAGAAAAAAACCCTCAAGTGGACCGAAACGGGGTAGTTTGCATTATACAATGGTGCCTTCTATCAAGTCCTAGATTTTGATGCAAGAAAACCATTCATCCTCATTTTTTTTCTACGACTCGCCAGACAATTTTCCCCTGTAATTGCTTGCTTGTTCAATTCTATATATCTTGGCCTTGTTTAATATCTTGATACCATGATCCTTGTGACCCTATCTCTTCTATATTTTATTGAAAAAATCTACTTGGTCTTGTACTTTAGCTTGCTAGACCTTCCAAATAAGATTTTCTTTGTATAATATAGAAAATTGAATGCTTAGCCCCTATAATTCAAACACTTTTGCAATGAATTACTTCCTGATTTTATTGTTGATCGTATCTTCTTCCAATACTTCCTCAATAAAACTACTCACTGCATCTTGTGATCCTTCGTAGTAGTTGACTTGGTTCTCCAATATAGTGATTTGTTTACCAAGGATTTAAATTTCCTCTACTTCTACTTTGGACTTATCTATGGTGGCATGAGAAGTGGTTATCCTAGAAGACAATATGTCATTGAGATTAGATTTCTTGGTTTCAATCATGGCTTCCTTAGTTGTGTAAATGATGGAGGTATCCACATCCAATTTATTCATATTTTGGGTTCGCTTCACAATTATTTGTTTCCGTTAGTCACATGTTATTGATTCAAGCTTAGTAACTTCCTCCAAAGGTTCTATAATCAATTGGTCACCCCATGATAAAAATAATTCCAGGCTTCCTAGAGTGTGTTTTTGTTCAATCATTTGTTCTTTTCCTTTTTCCCCCAACTTTAGAACAATTATGTCCTCCCCTACCAAATCAATGACACTGTTAGGAGGGGGTGTTGTCTATTGTGTTGGGTGCTATGTGGGGGTTTGCATTGATTGATACTAAGTGTCACCTACTACAATATCTATATCTAATTCAATATGAGTTTCTTCTTGTTGAATCATTTCTTCCTCTTTCTTTATTCTCTCTTCTTCTTCATGCTTCTTCTTCTCTTCAGCTAACAATCTTTCCTTTTCTTTCCTTTCATTTTCTTCCAACTACCTTTTCTCTTCTTCCTTTTTCCTTTGTTTTTCAACTTGTAGTCTTTGTTCCTCCTCTTTCTTCTTATGTTCCTCTTCTTATGTTACTTTTCCTTCTTCTTCTTTTCTTTTCACTTCATCCTCTAATTTCTCTTTCTCATGTGCATCCTTCAAGGCCCTTTTTCTAATCTCAACTTCAAATGCTAACCTCATGGATTCTGATAAAATTTGGGCATTTCCTTCATCCTCTCTTTTCTTTATTTATTCTTCAAATTTTCTTATCATATCATATGATTCCTGATGTCTCCTCTTTGCACCCTCAATTTTTCATATGGGAGTTTGTCCTAACATTTTTCATGAGTATATGACCAAGATAGAAAAATTACCTCACAATTTTTTGCCACAAGCCCAAGTGGATCACGCCTTCTGAAATGCCCTTGAAAAAACCTATAATCCAACATGGCACTAGCTTCTTGTCTAGCTAGTTTTGGATCCTTCAAATGATAACACCCCAGGATAAAGTTATAAGGGAAAAATATTTTATTTTTATCTTCCTTGAATAGAGAAGCATTGAAGCGTTGTAATATTGTTTGGTATGCAATTTCAACCAAGACCAATCTATTGGGCACAAATATTGGAAGCAAATGAAGAGTATTAGTAGAAGAAATTTTTCTAAAGTAAGTATAATTCTCCTACTTGCACCAACTTCCAATGTATTTGATCAATTTTGTGGCCTTCTTGGTAAACCTTGGGCATTCGTTGTTGAAAATGAGTTGTTAAAGGGGAGAAAAAAAAAATCATAAATAGTCAAATAATGTCTCTTATACTTGTTCTCCCAAAGAAATCGACAATATACATGGATTGGGAGCTCTTAAATATGCAAACTTAGGTTTACTCCCATGAAAACATTCATGGCATAAATTACATCCATGAGGTAGGATGACATGTAGAATGTAGGCACCACCCCTAGCCTGGTTTTGGATATATGCACCCTTTCAATCATTATGATCGGGGAATGTGAAATAATAGCAACCCAATTGAATATTTGGCCAGTAGTAAACACAATATATGCTAATGGAAACCAAGCATCCTTGAAATGTATACAGTCTTTCTCACAGTATAACTTGTCTATCAGGGCCATTGTGTATACATAGTGTTCTCTCATATTAGTGATGGAGTATATACCGTTAGACTTATAGAAAAATCTCTTTTCTTCGACCCACCGACTAGATAGAATCATTTTTTTATCATGTTGCTCATTGGATTGCTCTGCAAAAATCGTAGCCATATATGCTTCATGTTGCTATAACTTATAGTATTTTTCCATCTCGGATTCCTACCAAGAACCTATGCATTTTCCCTATTCATTTAGTATGGTGATGCAACCCCCCCTACTCCCTCGTAGGGCTACATGACCTACCGGTCAAGGATCTTCGATTCTTGAGTCAACCGACTCTTTGAAACCTTGATGGTCTCATTCTGTATCTAAACATAGGCCCTTTCGGCTCCCTGGTGCAGGTCTTATGGTACCTGAAACCTTCCTTTTCTCTCTCTTGCGAAATTTCAGAGTACTGGGAGTTACCTCCTTTTCTGATAAGCCCCCTCTTGATGTGACCTTGGGTGATGACCTCACGTGACCATGTGATTGTGAGCACAACCAAAGGAGTTTTGAAATCAAACTACTTTTTGGCCCAAAATTCTCCTCGAGCCTCCACATGTCCTCTTGCCAAAACCACGATCTAGATTGTGGCCCGCCCTCAACATTTTAAATTTCGCGCAACTTCTGTCCCCGCAATCCTATGGGACCGTTGATCTCTTGATATTGACGATACTATCTAAACTGACGGTTCAGATCTTCCCTTTCCAAATCCACGGACCAGATCTGCCCCTCCTAAATCAACATATGTGATCTCCTTCGTGATTCCAGACTTCAGACTTTTCAAATCTCAAACCCTGCTTTCCTCAGTACATAAATATTCTAGAGTTGACAATTTGCAGACACCTGTCCTGCTCAATCAACGGTCCTACTTCTACTTCAGGTGTTTGATCTTTCGACTCAGATCAATGGTCATGTGACCCTCTTCTCGATCAACGGTCGAGATCTCCTTCGGGTCTCTGGACTTCAACAATCTCAGTTCTCAACTGAAACCCCACTACAATTTACCTAGAGCTTGCGATCTGTTGACAAGTGTCCTCTTGTAGATCGATGGCTCATGACTCTTCGTCTATTCGGGCTTCGGGTGTTTCAACATTTCACCTTTTCCTTCCTCTGGATCTCACGACCTGCCGACACGTATCCTTTTGGATCTAATGGTCCAGATTCGCTTTGTCCCTTAGGCTCTTCGTGCTTTGGGAGTCTCAAATATCAAATGAACTACTCTCGAATAGATTTCCCGAAGCTGTTGATCTGTTGACACGTATATCCTAGCGATCAACGGTCAGGATCCTACTTCGGGTGTTTCACCTTCTCTCCGTCCACAAACTTCTGGAGCTGTGGATCTCTCACCACCTGTCTTCCTCGATGATGGACAGTCCCAAACTACGTCGGGACTTCAGAACTTAGATAAGTTCTTTCTCCTATGTGTGTGAAGTGCTAAGGCTCGTGCACCTTGCTCTGATCAGATGACTTTTGATCCTTTGCACTGTGATCCAACGACCACTGTCACTCCTCCTCCTGAGATTTTGATTTCTTTTCACTTAGAAGATTTCTCAGTCTTCAAAGGTCTCAACCTTTGCTCCTCCTATTAGTTTGACTCTTGGATCTCGTCAACACTTATGAAAAGAGCTATCCCTTCTAAGCTTGATTCTTAAAGGATTTAGATTTCCCACGCACTCCTTGCATTTGGGGATTTCGATAACTCAGTTCAAAGGATATATTGAAAAAAAATTCTTCTCTCCCTCTTGGCATTCCTCTGTTCTGGTTCTTCGACGCTTGGTCGCTTCTTGACGTTGTGCACTCCTTGCACCTGGTCTAATTTTCATCTGCTCTCTCTCTGAACTCTTCTGAGTCAATATGAGACTCAGTTGACACACTCCTTGTGTTCAAGATGCACACCTTGCATACAAGTTTCAGAAGAGAAACAAGTGAAACTTATCCAGTTTCGTCACGAACTCATACAATCCACTTCTTGAACAATTATACGTGAACGAAATGAAATAAACTACCTACACAAAATGCAACATTCATTCAATCACACATTAAAATGAACAAAGTCCAATATTTGGGACAATTCTATCTGTTCTATTCATTCATGAAACAATTACATCATCTTGGAGTTCTTCATTGCATCTCTCTTCTACTCGATTTTTCTCTATTGATCTCTATCTCTATCTCTTCATCCTCTCTATTCTATCTATTACAATACAACAATAAAAACTATCTAAGGATTGTCTCCACGAGCTCTCTCGTTCTGTCTGCAACCTATTCTATCAACTCTTAGCGGTTACTTACTTTGTTCTATTACAATAACTACCAGTTATTTCCAGATAAGAGTCAACACTCCATATTTGCAACCCCTTACTGTCCTATATGAATTTACAAACACGACATATTTAAAAATGTTGTTTACAAAATATCTCAACAACTCGATTTATTTATGAATTAAATGTTGAGATGTCATGTCATGTCCCTGCCTCCACACTTGTGTCTTTGACTTCGGAGGTGATGCTCTTGCATCATACTCTTCTGGTTAAAATTTTCATGGACTCCTGTCCATGAGCTCCTGCACTATTTTTCCATGCTTCAAAATATCAGGTTCTGTAACCCAACTTGCATCTTCTATTGGATGATATTTCCACTTCACTAAGTATTAAGGATATGTCTTGTTGTACAACTATGCTTGTTTTAAAATCTTTACAAGGCACTCAAAGATGATCATAATAATGCAGAGAAATAAACAAAGGCACATTCAGAATTAGTCACATATATGAGAAAGACAGAGACAGATAATTCCCGAGGAAACCCATATAGGGTAAAAACCTCTTTTTTATATATGATAAGTATTATCTACATTCTTTACATTATCATACATATGAGCACCAACTCATTGTGAGGCTACAACCTCTGGTTTTGCAAGCTGCAACTTGTTGAGAGCACCAACTCTCTATTTTCTCTAGCACCCACTAGAAGGAAGCACCAAACCCCTGGTTTTCTCTAGCACCAACTAGAAGGAAGCACCAACTCCCTGGTTTCTCTAGCACCAACTAGAAGGAAGAACCAACTCCCTTTGTTCAAGCACCCACTTGAACCTTTGAGGGCACCAGTCCTCCCTAGCACCTCACAACCACCCTAAATTATAAATTCTTTGTTACTAAAACTTATTACAGTGATATAAAATTATTCAATGGCTTACCAACCCTGTCATTATTCTATTACACTGCTCTGCCCTATCTGCATCAGTGTCTTTTGCACACCTCTATCACTTTCTGTTCTTCAGCCTTTTATGCTCTATGCACCATATCCCTTCAATGCACCGTTCCTCAACTGTGCAGTTCTGCTCCCGCGTTCTGCCTCCTTGTACACCCCACAACTCTCCTACACAGCGACAACCCTTATCTCTTCTTTGTTTAGCATTCTTATAGTCTCTATTGTCTTTTTGCATGCAATATTCACAATGCCTCTGCATGCTCACTTCGCGCCAAATTCCTCCACAACTTGAGTTCTCTGTCTAATCATCATTGTGACTCTTCAACTTCTCTGGTTGTTTTCCACTCGTTCAGCATCATTGTATGTTGTACTGAGATTCCTCAGCCTCTCTGGCAGTTTGAGACTCTTCGTCTTCTCTATGACAGTCGAGCTCACCTTCTCTATTTCAGTTACAGGCCTCAATGCTCATCCAGCTATCAATTGCCTCCATGAACATCTTCATTCCTCTTGAAGATTCCCAAAGACTCTTCACCTCCTCTGTCAATCATTCCGAAGTGTCTTCAAGTCCTCTGGCAGAAACCATCAGTGGTTTCTGGAAGTTACATTGTGTCGTGCTACAGTAGCCCTCCGATCTTGTTCAAATTCACCTGCACCGTTGTATTGATTCCAAGGGATCTTGCATTCATTTTGGCATTTGGATTTTGGTAGTTCGGCATTCGTGTGACCATGTGTCTCGACATTCCCAGTCGCAATCCCCAAAAAGGAGCTTGGTTTCTCTAGCTCTTTCCTCCATCTCTCGTTGATGTGACCAAGGGCTGTGACCACAGCCTTATGCATAAGGCGCTTTCGCGATTTTGCATTTCGTGAATCTGGAGATGAGGCATATCGACTCTCCAAGTCGCGATCCCTAAAACCCTGAAATGGCGTGGGATTAACAGTCCCGATCAACACTTGATCTGACGGCTCAGATCATTTCTTGATTTCACATTTCACGATTTTGACATTCTTGATGTTTAGTTTTCTTGTCACTACAAAGTCTCGATCCACAAAACTCTGAAATGGGGTCGGATCAACGGTCCAGATCACATCTTGATTTGACGGTTGCGATTAAGTCGCGATTTCGCATATCGCGATTTCAGGATTCCTGTGGTTATTATTCTTTGACATCTCCAACTCTTGATCCGTGAAACTCCAAAATGGACTGGGATCAACGGTCTAGATCAAACCTTGATCTGACGACTCAGATTAAGTCGCGATTCCGCATATCGCAATTTCGGGATTCTTGTGGTTATTATTCTTTGACATCTCCAACTCTCGATCCACAAAACTCCGAAATGGACTGGGATCAATGGTCTAGATCAAACCTTGATCTGACGGCTCAGATTAAGTCGTGATTCCGCATATCGCGATTTCGGGATTCTTGTGGTTATTATTCTTTGACATCTCCAACTCTCGATCCACGAAACTCCAAAATGGACTGGGATCAACGGTCCAGATCAAACCTTGATATGATGGCTCAGATTAAGTCACGATTTCGTATATCGTGATTTCAAGAGGTTAGGGAACCCCGTTCCTTTAACTCTCTAGTTAGCGAACTGACGATCTTCCCCCATGTGTCCTGCCTGATGATGAACAGTCCTCCTTCTTTCGCGATTTTGTGAGCCTGCTACTCCTTGCACTTTAAAGAACGTGTAGGTTCTCCTTGATCTGACGATGGTTGGATCCCATGCTTGCATTTAATGCCTGATATCTATCCTCCTCTTCAGTGTGCTCTTCTTGTCTACATTGAGATCTGACAGCCATCGAGAATTCTAAATTGTTGATCCATCGATCACGGTTGCATCTCTTCCCCGATTATCACTGCGTTGTTGATCATCATTGTTGTACTCAAGCCATCATAGCTGTTGTACTTGCCATCAATGAAAAGCATACGCTGCCTGTAAATCATGCCAACAATCTCCCCTGTTGTCATTGATGGAAACTAAGACACCGAATTCTTTTCTCCCCCTTTGACATCAATGTCAAAGAAAAAAAACATGCTCCCCCTGAGCTATTGCAGTAATTTTAGAAGGCATTAGATATTCAAATAATACAAAATTCCCCCTAAGACGATGGACTCTTTTAGGTGTGAGACAAAATGACACCCAACTTCTGTCTGAGATATTCAAAAGGTGTCTTGGCTAGGGGTTTAGTAAAGATGTCTATAATTTGTTTTGTAGTGGGAATGTAATGGACCTGAACAGTCTGATTGGTGACCTTCTCTCTCAGAAAATGATATTTTATGGGAATATGCTTGGTCTTGGAGTGGAATACAGGATTTTTAGACACACTAATGGCACTAGTGTTATCACACTGAATTGGGATCGGTGCAGTGTATTTTACCTCTAAGTTTGCAAGTGTCTGAATCATCCATAATACCTGGGTGCAACAGGTAGTAGCATCAATGTACTCTACCTCTATGGTTGATAAAGAAATGGAACCTTGATTTTTACTAAGCCAGGCTACTAAGGAGTCACCCATGAAGAATGCTCCTCCACTAGTGCTTTTTCTCTCATCAACACAGTTTGCCCAATCTGCATCTGAATAAACAGTCAACTGAAGATTTTGATTTCTGGGATACCACAGACCATAAGTC
>JZKD02S1908636.1:283612-308220 GCA_000966675.3 Picea glauca
GGATAAATGTTGTGTCTCTTGTGAATGTGTATTTCTCAGTGATCTTGTTCTTATGATGCTCTTATCTATTGAAATGCAAAGAACTATAATAATGGCATAAACATTAACATTTTTGTCCAGCCATGATTTTTAGTCTGTAAAATTCTTCAGTGTACTCCTTCACTGATAAGCTCTTCTATCTTATGTTTTGCAATCTTCTGAATAGATTAATTTGGTAATCCTTTGGGATAAATTTGGCTTTCATCTTGGCTACCATCCTATCCCAACTTTTAATTTTCTTCTTACCCTTGCTCCTGCGTTCGGCTTGCAGTTCATCCCACCATAGCGCTGCATGAGCTTTCAGTCTTGTCACTACATGCTTCACCATATTGTCTTCTTCAATATCTTCATAATAGAAATATTTTTCCATAGCATGTACCCAGTCTAACAATTCTTCAACTTCTAAATTTCCTTCATACATTGGTACCTCTATTCTTTCTCTGGCTCCTATTCTTGAAACAACTTTTAATAAGTGATCTTGTGCAACATCCTCTGCTACATTCTCTTCGACCTCTATCTCTTCGCTTTCAGCTTCATTGATATCTCTAGCATCTGGTGCTCTCCTCTACACTGTTTCCATGGCATCCAGTCTCATTCAGAGTCGCCTCATTTCTTCTTCCATTTCTATATTCGCTCTACGCCTCCTAGGTGGCATGATTGCTTTGTGTCACCTTCTAATGCTTACAAACATAAATAAAAATTTTGATACCACAAATTATATCAATTTACCTCCTTTCTCCTTTGTCTTTTGTTTGCAAACAAACCCAATATCAGTGTTGATACCACCTGATGCATCCGCCCCAACTCCCCCATAGTGCTACACAACCTCTCAGTCAAGGATCTATGATTCTTAATTCAAACAACTCTCTGAAACCTTGATGGTCTCATTCTGTATCTAAACATAGTCCCTTTCAGCTCCCTGGTGTAGGTCTTATGGTACCTGCAACCTTCCCTTTCGCTCTCCTCTGAAATCTTAGAGTACTGGGCATTAGCTCCTTTTCTGATAAGCCCCCTCTTGATGTGACCTTGGGAAAATGACCACGCGATTGTAGGCATAGCCAAAGGTGGTTTGAAATCAAACTACTTTTCAGCCCGTAATTCTCCTTGAGCCTCCACGTGTGCTCTTTCGAAAACCACAGTCTGGATTGCGGCCTTCCCTCAATGTTTTAAATTTCATGCAACTCCTGTCCCCACAATGCTACGGGACCGTCGATCTCCTGATCTTGATGGTACTGTCCCACGCACTCCTTGCGTTCGAGGATTTCAATAACTCAGTTCGAAGGATTTCAGAAAAGAAATTCTTCTCGCCCTCCTGGCGTTCCTCTGTTCTAGTTCTTCGATGCTTGGTCACTTCTTGACACTGTGCACTCCTTGCACCTGGTCTAAGTTTCCTCTTCTCTCTCTCTAAACTCTTCTGAGTCAATCTGAGACTCAGTCGATGCACTCCTTGCATTCGAGATGCACACCTTGCATACGAGTTTTAGAAGAGAAACAAGTGAAACTTATCCAGTTTCGTCACGAACTCATGTGATCAACTTCTCGAACAATCATACGTGAACGAAATTAAATAAATGACATACACATAATGCAACATTCATTCAATCACACATTAAAATGAACACAGCCCAAAATTTGGGACAATTCTGTCTGTTCTATTCATTCACGAAACAATTACATCATCTTGTAGTTCTTCACTATGTTTCTCTTCTACTCTATTCTACTCTATTGATCTCTATCTCTATCTCTTCATCCTCTCTATTCTATATATTACAACACAACAATAAAAAATATGTAAGGATTGGCTCCATGAGCTCTCTTGTCCTATATGCAACCTATCCTATCAACTCTTAGCGGTTACCTACTTTGTCTTATTACAATAACTACCAGTTATTGCCAGATAAGAGTCAACACTCCATATCTAAAACCCCTTAATGTCCTATATGACTTTACAAACATGACATATTTAAAAATTTTGTTTACAAAATATCTCAACAACTCGATTTAATTCTGAATTAAATGTTGAGATGTCATGTCCCTGCCTCCACGCTTGCGTCTTTGACTTCAGAGGCAATGCTCCTGCATCATATGGTCATGTTCCCAAGGTTGGCATGATAAATTATCTAATAAATGGCCTATGAAGAAGGCATGCAACATAATGAAAGTGATACTTTATTATGTTAATCAAAACCATATCATCCATTCTCCTTATATTAGAGTCACTTTGAGGTATTATTCCTTGATATGCTTCAGTATTGTTATCGCATGATTTGTACTTGTGCAAATCCCATCACAAGTACCAAAAACCTTTCATAACTACATGAAATCTTACCATTGTCACCTTAGTAATAAATCCCCTTGTTTTAGTGATGGAGGAGGTCTACCATAAGGGAGGCTTCCCCGGTGACCTCAAGGGATCAAAGTAGCATTTTTGTTATCCAAACCTACTGCCCCCTCTCTTGATCACCTAGTGATAAGTCTAGGTCTGTGAAATGGATGGGGTAAAAGGATGGTTGACTACCTATCTGGAATAAAAGAACTTTATAAAATTATATGACTATTTCCAATTACAAACATGTGATTATAACCTCGTTAGACACTAGACAATGAGAATTTTCTATGGCTAGTAAACATTGCAACAATACAACAATTTATAATAGAAAGTACAAGTTTGTAACAACAACAAATAAAAGAGATTAAAAAATGCATGAATGGACAAGGAAAACTTAGCATATATCCAATAGATTAATATCCAATTGTTCAAAGAAATTTCTGAGCATGTAATACCACCATTAGAACAATGTATGCAACAATTTTAAGTGTTATCAGGTGGATGTAGAAAAATTTTGCAACAACATCAAGCTTGCAAGTGAATTAGCATTAGTTAGTGTTAGTAAAGTTAGTAGGAGACTTGAGACAATGAAAATTGAGATTTTGTTGATCACTTTCACCATAAGATAGCTTTAGATATTAGTTCCTTAGGACTATGGAGTCTTTACAACATAAAATGAAATTAACTTGGAGATGAAACTAACAAAGGTTAATAGGTAGGGCTTAAAATATAAGGTGCTAGCACATTAGGGCCTTAGGGTTTAAGCCTTAAGGAAAAGGGTTTTTCCATATTGCAAGAAATTTTGGGCTCTAGCAGCATTTTCTCCCTTCTTATGTACTTCAACTTGGTCACAATCAAGAGTCTAAGGATAAATTCCTAAAGTGCTAACACTTTATGGCTTTAGGAGTCTAACCCTTGGTTTGATTTCATTCACAAACTTTGGATAGAATTAACCTTGTGAGAGGAGGAAGCACTTATGCTCCTCTATTAGGGTTTTTCCAAGAAAAATATTCAATATGAACAAGTAAATATTCACCATGAAACATTCAATAACATGAGATAAAATTGCAGAAATTTACTTACTTCACCAATACATGACAAGAACAAACCCTAATTGCAACAACACCATCCAAAAAATCATCAAAAGACATCCATAACTCGGCCTTCCAAGCAAGGCACACTTGTAAAAGAGAGAGATAACCAAGAATAAGGAGAAAATTTCAGACTTAGTGCTCTCACAATGGAGAGGAATGTGATGATAAGATGAAATGTCAAGGAGATTTATTTAAATGGAGCTACCTTGACCTATTTTTTCACTTAAAAATGTCAACAACCAAATATAAGAGGGACGACCCTTTCAATTTTTCTTTTACATTTGCAAAATTAAAATTTATTGAAATAAAACCCTAGAAGGGTGGCATCATGCCCTAGAAGGGTGATGTAATCCCTCTTAGTGAAACATCAATCATGAGGGAGGAAAATGTTGGGCCTCCAAAGGCCACGTGTCATGATCTCATGTGCCAAAGTGTCATTCTATGGTCTCCTTGTGTCCAACCACCATGTGATCCATCAAACCCTAACTCAAGGTGACATCAAGGGCTTAGTGAGTGACACGATAGGCCTCCAAAGGCCAATGTCCAAGTGAAGAAGGTTGGAGCCTCATCCTCTAGTGATTAAAATATGCCTCCAAAGGCAACTTCCTCTATCTTCCATGTGCAATTCTCATCATCAATGATGTCACTGACATAGGGTCTAACATCCATCGCATGGGATCCCAAGCCCCTATGAAGGTTCGAATGGTACAGTTCCTTCACAAATATATTTCCACCAGGACAAGTCCTACAAATACAAACAAGTTCACCCTCCAAGGGTCCACAATTCACATTAATAATGCCAAGTAAGCCACATCTAATAAGAGAACCACCCGAATATGTGCATCAAACCCCCCTTTTCAAACTAAACAAATACTCAAATAACTTATAAAATTTGCCAAATTTAAGTATGGGATGGGTGTCAAGGTGCCCTATTGGGTATGCCATGTTATCGCACAATCTATACTTGCACAAATACCAAGGAAATTAAGGTAGATTAGCGTAACAATGGGATATCCTATCATTGTCACCTCAATAGGAAATCCCCTCTTTTAGGGAAGGATGCAAGTACAACCCAAGGGAGGCATCCCCAGTGACCTAAAGGGATGGGTAGGATAAAGATAAGGATGAATAAGTACTCCCCCCCTCTCACTGCACTCAATTCAGATATTTCACAAGGTAAATGTCCAAGAAAATGAGGCAAATGGAAGATCTTGTGTACCTTCCCAGAACAAGACAATACAACATATATATAGCAATTCCAAGTACCAGAATGATAGTAAGACTTAAAAATACAATAGACAATTCAAATAAAGAGTGGCTGAAGTAAAAATGAAGTAAACTATTATTTTACAACAACAATTAATATTTTGTGACAACTACGAGAAATACTACTCAAAATAGCATGAAAGTATAGTGAAAATTTAGCATTTATTCCATAGATTGCTTAGCACTTTCCAAAAGAAATTTCTAAGTATGTTATGTTAATGTTAGTTGGGTGTATGCAGAAAATTACAAGGTTAGTATGGTTATAGAAAATGTTTTGTAACAACAACAACACAATTAGTTATTTTAGCTAAGCTAGGGTTAGTATTAGTTAGTGGAAGCTTCAAATAAGAGAGTATGAGAGTTGTTTGGTCACAATCCTTCACAAGAGCAAGTAGACAAGTGCATTTTGGGCTATGGAGTCTTTTATAAAAGAATATAACTTGGATAATTTAATGATTATACTTGTCTAAAGATAAACGAGGTGAAACCTTGAATAATAACATCTTAAGTCTTCGAGGATCCAAGGCCTCAAAGGTAATTTCATCTAGAGAGTAGGCTCTTCTAGGCTCTAGTGAATTTATCATTCCTTAGACTATTTAAATATATTTTATGCAACACGCCTCTGGAAAAGGACTTCTAAAGTGCTAGCACTTTAGGTCTCTAGCAGCTTTAATCTAGAACAGAGTTTCTTAACAATAAGTGGAAAGATCAAGAAGGAAGAAATACCTTATGTTCCTTCTCCTAGGGTTTCTTAGCAAGAAATTTCATAATCTTCAAATGAATAAGTAAAATTGACCACAAACATTTAATGCGTAAAAAAATTGCAGCATTTACTTACTTCACCAAGAATAATCAAGCATGAAAAACCCTAGTTTGCAAATATTACCACCAATATAGTCAAGAAACATCATAAGCAAGCTCCTCTAAGCCTAGTGCATGAGAAAAAGACACCATAAACTCAATAATAACACAAATTTCAGCCAAAGTATGCCACTAGGGAGAAAATTACAGTCCTCTCTCCAAATGAGGAGAGTTAAGATAAAAATAAAATGAGCTTAGCCATATTTGTATGGGAAATCCTAACCTCATTTACCAAAAGTTGTGTCTTTTCATAAAAGTGAGCCTACATGTCAATTTGATCATAAAATTTAAAAATCAAATCAATTTTCCATAAAATAACCCTAATGAGGGTGATGTCATTCCTCCTACGGTGACGTTAGGCCTCCTCAAGGAGACATTGAGGCCATCTAGTGGAACATTGGGCCTCCAAAGTCCATCCTCCATGCCACATGTGCCAAAACTTTCATCCAGGATCTCCCAACATCAAAACCCTAGCCCTAGGTGATGTCACAGGATGCTAGGGTGACGTCCAAGGCCTCTAAGGGCTAGAATATAGGTGGGAAGGGATGGTAACTCATCGTCTAGGCCTTCCAGAGTGCCTCCTAAGGCAACTTCTTCTTCCTTCACTATGCAAACTGGTCATCACGATCTTGCCCCAGGCATGGGGTCTTTGCATCCATCCTTGGGCTTCAAGCCCTCATGAAGGTTTGAACTAATCATCTCCTCATGAATACATGTCCACCGGGAAAGGTCCTGCAAATAAAAACAAGTACACCCTCCAAGGATCCATGAGTCACAAGTATCATAAAAATTAAGCAACATCTAATAATCAAACCACCTGAACATGTGCATCAAACTCCCCCTTTTTCAAACTAAACAAATGCTCAAAGACGTTATACAATTTATCAAATTTAGGTGTGGGAGAGGTGTCAAGGCATCCTATTGGGTCAATCATTCCCTAGGTTCAAGGTGTTTTCCTAAGGGAAACCCATATAAGCCATGTGTGTATGTGAAGTGGATTGGGGTGAACTTCTAGGCATGGGGTTCATGACATACAAGGGTTTGTATTGTCTCATTTATGGGTGCCTTTGTAGAGGGTGAGCTTCCCTTCATCCGTGATGCAACATTTTTCCAAGCCCATTTATTGCCATTAATTAATTAAGGTCCAAACAATGTGTACTCCCTAGGGTTAATCGATTAGCTTGGGGGGAAGTACCACATAGTCACTTGAAGGGAGATGTACACATAGTTCCATGGGGGTATAGTCTATCTTGTAATGCACTTGTGTAGATCCTTCAACAATTGGGACACTTATAAATATGAAATTAAGGTTTTGCAGGTCTTATGCTTTCAAGAGATAATGCTTCATTGTTTCTCAAGACCTCTTGGGTGAGCATCTAGAAGGTTCATGATTTGGATTTTATCTTTTTCCAGTTACTTTCCCCTTTGGTCCTTTAGCCCCTTCTTCCCATGAAATGAGGTGCAATCCCTTCTTGGGTTAGTACACCCAAATATCCCAAAAGATAAGGAGACAGAAAGAAAGAAGTATGGAAGGTGATAAGTATGATCGGAAATGGACGATGACTCTTCAAGGAACCCCCCAGAAGCACCCTATTCCCGAGGGTGACCAACTTACTAGGAAAAAATGACACTTTCCAGGGTTAAATAAGAAAAATAGTATAAATTCTAAGCAAAAATTTTGTAATCAAGAAAGATCCTTTGAAACATGTTCAATTGATTCAAATATTAGAGTGACACTTACCATGATACCCGGACTCACTACCTCATGGAGCAAGACCCATTTCCCTCTGGGACCAATATAGTGTGGTGGATGTTGTTGCTGCTAATAATGTGTAGAATGAATCAATGAGAAAGAAGGGCCCTCTGGGGCTATTCTCTATCCATATGCCTCTCGACACTCTATGTCTGCAGCCTGTGGGCCTCAATACATAATCTCCTTAGTTACCCCTAGGTTGGGGGTAATATGCCAATCCCCAAGTCAATGAATTTTTACCAAGAGGAACCTATCTAAGTCATGTAGTGAGTATGAGGTGGATTTGGGGTAATACTTCTAGGAATGGTGTTCTTGACTTACAAGTGTTCATATTGTCTCATTTATGGGTGCCTTTGTAGAGGGTGTGTTGCAGCTTTGTTTGCAATGCAACCTTTTTCCAAGCCCTTGCCATTTAATTTATTATATTCTGAACATTGAGTACTATGTGCAATGGAAAGTAAGGAGTACCAAAAATCCACTTAAATATAGAAAAACATAGAGATCCATATGCAACAGAAAGTGAAAGACACTGCAAAATGAATTTCCTCAACAAGTAGGACATCCATTAATTATGTGTTAGAAGGTCCTTTATTTTTATGGAGAAGTGCTTTATTTCTCTCAAGACCTTAGGGTGAGCATATTGAAGGATAATGATTGGATTTTATCTTTTTCCAACTATATTTCTTTGTTGTCGGTGATGACTGTTGATCAACATGAATAGGTGGGCCCTTGTGGGCTCTACTTGTCAATCTCACTCTCGACACTCCATGTCTTCTACCTTTGTGCCTTGAGACACATTCTCCTTAGTTACCCCTAGAATAGGGGGGTAACATATAGCTCCTACATGGGGACATGTGCTCACCATAGAGCACATGAGAACCTCATCATCTCTTGGTACGACCTGTACCTACACACTCTAAAAAAAAAATTCATATTATCAAAGGTGGCACACTCACCCCTTATTCATATGAGAAAATACGCTAATTATAAAAAATATAGAGAAAAACTTGAAAGTAATTTTTTTCGACATTTTTATTCTAACATGTCACTATGAGAATGAAAAATATATAAATGTAACATAGAAATATGCACTAATTCAATAAATTAACATGTAAATCATAAGCATGTATGCAAAACCAAGCAAGATGCAACTATACTACCATGATATGCATGATGCAACATATATACAATGAAATGCAGGATGTACATGCCTACCCTAACCTACCTACCTAATATAGGTTATTATCAATGTTAGGTATAATTATATAGACAGTAAAACCATTCTAGCATTGTATCACAACACCTACCCCTGTGCTTCATCATAAAAAAAAGTAAATATCAGTCAAGCACACAAATTTCATGAGCTAGAACATCCAGTATATCATAACTAATCATAAAGTCTAACTCATGGAGGTGGTAGGGAGGGACAAAATATTCCAATTCATGTTTCCACAAGAAGGATCGATCCATCTTTGAAAGGGGTTGTGACAAGATGAAGACTTATAAGGTTTTCTCAAAGACTCTGAAGGTTGAATACCCTGGATCTTATCACTCCTTGAGGCATGGGAAGGGATGAACAAGAATCTGGAGAAGGATTAACAATTACTCAGGGGAAGGTTGAAATATTGAGATGTCAAACTTCTTCTTAAATCATTCAACCTACCCTTAAATTATAAGAAATGTTTTTTCCTTGGAGACAACTTGGGACAAGGAACATGTTTCCCAGTTGCATCCTCAGTGACATAGCGAGATAAAGGAAAAGGAGGAGGTTGAAGAGCCTCATCACAAGAATCATGCTCTGGGCCATTCATGTCCTTACCCTCATCAAAATTGGAGCACAACGATGGTTGAAAATTTTCTTCGTAGAGTAAATCTAAGTGCTCAAAAGAACATGTATCAAATCCCCTTGGGTATGATCGGAAATCATCATGAGAATGCTGCAAGAAATCATCCCTAGGTTCTTGGAACAAATCTGTAATCATGTCATCTCTTTGCTGCCAAACATCAAAATCAATGGTAATCACATATGGTTGTTGTAAAGGAAAAAATTGAAAATGACCTTTGATATCGTAAATGGGATCTTCATCATGACCAGTCACATCCCATTTACGTCTCCCAAAATGTATAAAATCATCAATTTTTTCAACCACATCATCATCTGTATTATAACATGAAGGGCCTAGTGCATCCAGGGGTTCCTCTAACACTTATTCATTTTCCAAATCATGAAATAAGGCATCATCAAACATTTGGAAAGGAAAATAACTCACCGCATTCTCTTCTTCTTTTGCAAAAGGAATGGAATATTGGATGACTTCATCAAATGGAGGAGCACACACTAGCACTTCATATTCATGAAGAGGCTCTTTGCAAATCGCTTCCTTGGGTTCTTGGTTTTGAGTATGATACACGTTCCTGATATCTTCTACAATCTCAGTGGTGAACCCTATGTCTTCAAGGACTAATGTGAGATCTCGAAGAAAATGTTCATACGTCTGATGATTTGGGAACCAATACTCAATAGATATACTAATGAAATATATGAGCGAAGATATTACCTTTGGTTTGCAACAATCCTTGACCCAATTTTATGCCTATGAGGGAAAGCAATATATAAACAATTTTATTCATATGTCCTTAGAATGTGGTTCTATTTCCCATAGGTACTCAAGGAACTCTACAATATGAATAACTACATAAATCTTGACATTGGACGGTCTCCCCAAACATAAAACTCATGTAGGTATCTAGAAATGTTCTTAGAATCAATAAAAGGATATCTTTCATGGTCATCCCCAGATTCCATGGTTCCATCACTTGAGAGTATACAAAGTTGAGATTAGGATGACACCTAGGAATGTGTTAGTGGAGTCACCATATGATCCCTCTTGGATAATCAAAGGAATTTGAGGAAACTACCCTCAGTGGAGTTTCCAAGCTTATAAGATAAGGTCTTTGGGATAATATTACCAAAACAAGTGTCATTGAGGAGAATGACTCGATCCTCCTCGGCAATGGTGCCAAAATGTTATCGCATGATTTATTCTCCATCACAAGTACCCCAAACTTTGTGTAACTACAAGAAATTCTACCACTGTCACTTTAGTAATAAATCCCCTCATTTTAGTGATAGAGGAGGTCCACCACAAGAGAGGCTTCCCCGTTGACCTCAAGGGATCAAAGTAGCAAGTTTTTTAGCCAAGTCTACCATCCCCTCTCATGATCACCTAATGATGAGTCTAGGTATGTGAAATGGATAAGGTAAAAGGATGTTTGAGTACCTACCTAGAACAAGAACACTTTCTAGCACTTATATCATTATTTCCAAGTACAAAGATGTGATTATAACCTCGTTAGACACTAGACAATGAGAATTTTATATGTTTGGTACAAAATTGCAGTAGTACAACGAATTATAACAAAATGTAAAAGTTTGTAACAACAACAAATAAAAAAAATCATAAATGCATGAATGGACAAGGAAAACTTAGCATATATCCAATAGATTAAATCCAATTGTTCAAAGCAATTTCTGAGCATGTAATACCACCATTAGATCATTGTATGCAACAATTTTAAGAGTTATCAGGTAGTTGTAGCAAACGTTTGCAACAACAACAAGCTTACAAGTGAATTAGCATTAGTTAGTGTTAGTAAATCTAGTAGGAGACTTGAGAAAATGAAAATTGAGAGTTTTTTTATCATTTTCACCACAAGAGAGATTTAAATATTAGTGCCTTGGAGATATGGAGTCTTTACAACAACAAATGAAATTAAATTGGAGATGAAACTAGCAAAGGTTAAGAGGTGGGGCTTAAACTCTAAGGTGTTGGCACAATAGGGCCTTAGGGTTTAATCCTTAAGGAGAAGGGTTTTTCTAGAGTGTAAGAACTTTTGGGCTCTAGAAACATTTTCTCCCTTCTTAAGTACTTCAACTAGGTCACAATCAATAGTCTAGGGATAAATTCCTAAAGTGATAGCACTTTAGGGCTTTAGGATTCTAACCCTAGGTAGGATTTCCTTCACAAAATTTGGATAGAATTAATCTTGTGAGAGGATGAAGCACTTATGCTCCTCTCTTGTGGTTTTTCCAAGAAAAATCTTCAATATGAACAAGTAAATATTCACCATGAAACATTCAATAGCATGAGACAAAAATGCAGAAATTTACTTACTTCACAAAGATATGACAAGAACAAACTCTAATTGTAGCAACACCATCCAAAAAATCAGAAAAATACATCCATAACTTGACCTTCCAAGCAAGGCACACTTTTAGAAGAGAGAGATAATCAAGAATAAGGTGAAAATTCCAAACTTAGTGCTCTCACAATGGAGGGGAATGTGATAATAAAATGAAATATCAAGGAGATTTATTTATATGGAGCTACCTTGACCTATTTTTCCACTTAAAAATGTCAACAACCAAATATAAGAGAGATGACCCCTTCAATTTGTCCTTTACATTTGAAAAATTACAATTTATTGAATAAAACCCTAGAAGGGTGACATAAGCCCTCATAGTACAACATCAAGCATGAGGGAGAAAAACGTTGGGCCTCCAAACACCATGTGCCATGATCTCATATGCCAAAGTGTGATGCCATGGCCTCCTCGTGTCCAACTACCATGTGATACATCAAACCCTAGCTCAAGGTGATGTCAAGGGCTTAGTCAATGACGCTCTAGGCCTCTGAAGGCCAACATCCAAGTGGAGAAGGGTGGAGCCTCATCCTTCAGTGATGACAAGATGCCTCCAAATGAAACATCCTCTATCTTCCATATGCAATGCTCATCATCAATGATGCCCCAAACATGGGGTCTAACATCCATATCATGAGCTCCCAAGCCCCTATGAAGGTTTAAATGTTATAGTTCCTTCACAAATAAATTTCCACCCGGTTGGGTCTTTCAAAGGAAAACAAGTACATCCTCCAAGGGTCCAAAAGTCACATGAATCATGCCAAGTAAGACACATATAATAAGAGAACCACTCGAACATGTGCATCAAACCCCCCTTTTAATTTAAACAAATGTTCAAAGACCTTATAAACTTTTCCAAATTTGAGTATGGGAGTGGTGTCAAGGTGCCCTATTAGGTAGGCCAATCCCCAAGTCAAGGAATGTTTCCCAAGAAGAAACTATATAAGTCATGTAGTGAGTATGAGGTGGATTTTGGGCAAAAATTCTAGGCACGGGTTCTTGAGATACAATGGTTCGTATTGTCTCATTTATGAGAGCCTTTGTAGAGGGTGTGGTGCACCTTAATTTGCAATGCAACATTTTTCCAAGCCCTTTCCATTTAAGTTATTATAGTCTGAACATTGAGTACTATGTGCAATGGAAAGTAAGGAGTACTGCAATTCCACTTAAAGCTGGAAAAACACAGAGTTCCATATGCAATGGAAAGTAAAAGACATCGCAAAATGAATTTCCTCAACAAGTGGGACATTCATTAATTATGTGTTAGAAGGTCGTTGATTTTTATGGAGAAGTGCTTTATTTCTCTCAGGACCTTAGGAAGAGCATCTAGAAGGATAATGATTGGATTTTGTCTTTTTCCAGCTACAACAGCTCTGGGCCTTTAGCTCCTTCTTCCCATGAAATAAGGCACAATCCCTTCTTAGGTCAATGGACCTGAAAACCCAAAATATGAGGAAATGGAGGGGAATAAATATGGAAGTTGGTGAGTATGGATGGGAATGGTACGATGACCCTTCAAGAAACCCCCCAGTAGCACCCTTTCGTCGAGGGTGACCAACTTATTAGGATACAATGATGACCACCAAGGTGAAATTAGGCAAAAGTTATGATTTCCAAGCAAACGTTCCATAATCAAGAAAGGATTCTTTGCAACATGCTCAAATGCTCCAATTATTAAAGTGACACTTACCATGAGGTTGGAATTTTTACCTCATGAAGAAATACCCATTGTCCTCTAGGGCCAAGCTGGTGTAGTGGATGTTGCTCTATTTCCAGTGGTGAGTGGTGATCAACATGAATAGGAGGGACCCTATGAGATCTATTGGTCAATCTGACTCTCAACACACCATGTCTTCTACTTCTGGGCCTCAAGACATGATCTCCTTAGTTACCCCTAGATCGGGTGGGTAACAAGTATGAATCCTTTTATACACCTTCCCCCATCTCAGGAAATGTGTTTGAGCACCTATGATGGCCTCGGTGTCTTTGAAAATAGGCCTCGATGGTTCCTCCTTTGGTGTAGGTATTTGGATAATAGAGCTATCAACAACTAATCAAATTTTGTTATTGGTGGTCGGTTTACACTTTGGTGTTTGGGTAAAGTTTCAAAATGTGGTGATGTAAGAAATTTTGGGTGAGAAATCATATGCATTTTCAAAATTCACGAAAAATGGGGATATCGGTCGAGTTTAAAACTATGGAGTATGAAAGTTTAAAAGTGTAATGATAAGCGTTATTGGTTTCATTTCCCACTTTTAATCATTGTATATAAAACTTTTAGTTTTCCCAAAGTGAATTGTCATAGTTGATGATCTCTCATTGATGTGACTTTTGACTTTAGCAATCGTTGAGATTTAAAATTTTCAATCAATGTGAAGTTGCACAATTGGCTGATGACCAGTGGAGAAAACATGTTTTGTGTAGTACTTCTCATCGACACCTTTTCCACTTTGTCATCGACACAAAATTTGACTTTGCCATCAACACTGAAAGTGACTTTTTGTCGCCAATGAAAGTCTTTGGAAGTTTCAATGCGGATAAAGAACTTAATTTGAACAAAACAAAAGAATTAGGATCTTTTCTTGGGAGTTTTCATAAAGATTCATTGTCATGGAAACCAATCAAAACTAAGAAGTTAAATTTATTTCTGAGATAAACAAAACTTAAAGAAAAGAGGTACACAAAAATTTGCAAAACATTTAAGGTGTGTTGTGGACTCAGCTCATGAGATCTATAAAATTTCTTCCCCTGATTTGTATGGAAAGTGAATGGTGATCAAGAAAAAGATGTCTTAACCAGGTACCTACTTTCAAAAAGCATGCCTAGAGTTGTCCATGGATTCTATATCAAAATCTTACAAAATGTAGTCGACAATCTCTTCCTCTAAACCAAGCCTATATGATACTTGTTATATGAGGTTTATTATAGATGCTTAAGATTTGTTTTTCATTTCCTATTTAATGAAACTGATAATCTATCTATGTGAAAGGTTTTTCTCTACATATATTTTTCATTCTCCATGTTTTCAACAACCATGGGTGACATGGATTTTGTTATTTGGAAATTGTCATTCTCATGGTTTTCACCAACCTGGATAACACCATGGGTGACATGGATTTTGTTATTTGGAAATTGTCATTCTCATGGTTTTCACCAACCTAGATAACACCATGGGTGACATGGATTTTGTTATTTGGAAATTGTCATTCTCATGGTTTTCACCAGGATGACACAAATTTTGTTATTTGGAAGCCACAACATCATGACTGTATACATTTTTGGTGTTTCTTTCAAGTGTGAAAAGTAAGTATCAATATAAATATTTTTTGGGAAACCATTGAGATCATAAATAGGAAACAACCAAAAAATGGAAGATGGAAGGTTATATTCGAAATTTAAAGTTAAAAATTTTAAATATAAAAAAAAAACACAAAATATAATAAAAAAAACTTTTGAGTGTGCAACTGGGTTAAATTTAAAATTTAAAATTTTAGAAAATAAATACAAAATATAACATAGGAAAAAAACTTTTGACTTTGTAAATTGTCTTTTAGGTTTTTTTTGTTAAAAGAGTTTTTTATTTTGAGAAGTTTCACATGAAAAAACCCAACAAACAATGTACTTTCTTCTTTTTTGAGTTAAAAATGTAATTAAAAAATCAAAGTTCACTCAATTAATAATTATAATAACAACAATAATAAAAATAAAGTAGGCTCAATTAATTACGCATTATACATATATAATGCTTACTTACATATGTATATGACAACATCTAAAATATTAAGTCATTCATATTAAATAATAATATTAAAAATTACACCTTAAGAAATTTGATCCCTCTTAGATAGATGTGAATTTAAGATGAATCTAAGCTAGTATTAATATTTCTCACTAAATTTATATAATATTTTACTTTCTTTTTTAATAAAAATGAAATATTTAAACCTATAAATTGATAGAAATTTTTGATATTATGAAAACAAGATTTAGTAAAAAAATTTTGCAAAGAAAAAAAATTAACTTATTATTTAAACTAATTGAACTAATCCACCCTCACTTTCGTTAATAAATTTAATTTCTTTATTTATATATATATATATATATATATATATATATATATATATATATATATAATATTGTTATTTTATTTTTTTTTATATCATTCATTTTATTATTTTTATATTTTAATTTATAAACATATTGTTACATATTTATTATTTGACAGTTACTACACATCTCTCTCATTCCTCATATTACTCATAAAATACACCTTAATTCCTTATTTTACTTTATAAAAAAATTGAATTTAGAAAATTGTGATACAAGTGTAAATTTCCTAGTTGTTCATAAAAAAAATATTTGGAATTAACCTTTATTATTGCATTGTCATTCAAAAAGTAGTATCTATGAATCACGTAATTTTGTCCCAACTCTTACTAATTATTATGAAGTTGAATTTGATAGTTTTTAAGATATTGTTACAATAATTAAAATAGTTTCAAAAAAATGTTTAATTTGAAATAAATTTTAGTAATAAAGTATAACTTAAAAGTTAAATTCACTTTTTCAAAAAATCCTTTTATGTTAATAATTATCATTAATTTTTTTAAAAATATAATAGGTTGAGGTGGATTGTTCATTATTAGGAAAATTTATTTTCTTTTAAACGGGTGAAATTGATTTATCAATAACAATTTACTGATTGATGAATATTCAATAAAAAAAATTGTTTCTAAATATGCTTTTATGTGTAGTGAATATCAACAATGCATTACTTGATTATTTAATCAATGTCATTTCTTTAGAGGCCGTAATTGTTGCACCAAGAGTAAGAGTAGTGAGGTGCATCTATGACCCAATATAAATGAGATGTATGATGTAACTTCTATAATACTAATAAAATAAAAATAATAAAGGAAGTAAAAATGAAAAGAAAAAACAACCATCATAGTTTTAAAAAAGAATGTAATAATAAAATAACCCAACACATTAGGGTGACAGATGTGGGTTGGGGGAGTCATCTACTCTCGATGAACAAATGGACACTCAATTTGTATGGGGAATTGGAACTACTACCAACAATGAAGCCAAAGTCTTAGTAGTCTACCAAGGCTTGTAAATGTATTCTAGCTAGGGGAATAATATGGGGTACCTAGGGAGGTACCTAAGGGGAATAATAGTATATAGTTATGGTTATGTATGAACATCACCTTTAATAAATAAGTCCTAGTGTGAACACAATAAGTGTAAGAGGGCTTACTAGAAGGTTCTGCTTCTAGAAGGTTCCTCCTCTAGAATGTTCTTAGGTGGTAGGTAGCACTATATAAAGGGGTATGAGAAATGTAAAGGGTAAGTTGAGAAGTATTGTATTTGGACTGATAGCTCATTAGGAGGTTGTCCCTCTCGAAGAAGAAAGTGATCAGGAGTGGATCCCTTCCTTAAAAGGATCATGTGTACGGTGTTTCCCTACCTCAAGGGTTTGCATAATATTAAAGAATTTTTTCCATATTGTTTTGTGTATCTGGTGTGGTGATTTTATTTGCAGATATTTGAAAATTAAAAAGTACTATCAAAACACTTTCTTTGACCACGAAAAAAGGGTTTTTTTTTTCTATTTTGCAGATTTTTCAAGAAGAAAAAAAGAGGGTCGTGACACTCTGGATAATTCCCATAGATTTTTGTTTAGAATTTGCAGAAACTAGTTATATATTTGATTTCCTCTTGGAAAAAATAATAATTTGAAAAATAAATCATCTGAAACAGATTTTGAGAAGTGAAGTTATCAACGTTTTAAAATTTGCAAATTTGTAGGGTTTGTCTACAAATAACCACGTGATTTTTCTTATTTCTGTAGAAATTGGTGTTGAATTTGCACAAAAATATTGCATAAATGATTTCATCTTCAAAAATTGACCCATTTCAAAAACTAATCATCTGAATCAAAGCTCCATAAGTGAATATATCGTTGATTTAAAATCAACCATTTTTAGGGTTTTTCATGTAACAACTGCGAGACTACAGAGCCTGTAAATTTCATTAGAGTGCTTAGATTACTACCATATCAGTACCATTGGATAAATTATTTTAAGATATTTATTCTAGTGTATTATATGTGGAGTTTCCAATGGGTATTCTCTCTCCAATATTCAATGAAATTCGACAGATGATGGAATCCATCGAGACATCATTTCAAGAGTTCGAAGTGGCAAGGAAAAATATTTAGGAGAGACATATTATGAATACCATGCACAATTACATCACAGAAGAATATACTCAAGAAATATATGCTTGGTATGATTACAAGGACGATTGTGATGATTGGTATGTGGATAGTTTTCATTTCTGGATGAAAACCACTTTCATCTTCTATTTCAACACTCTACTCCACCTTCTGTAGAGCATATCCTGGAGAGAAGACAAGAGACTTATATGCATACTCTTCTTCAGTTTTCTTATTCTTCAGTACTCGTGGATGAGTTTTTGGTCATCTCTACATATTTGGATCCACATGACCAATGTCGATATTGGGAGCATCATTTTCAGTTGGCTATTGAGATATGACATCTTCAATGTGGATTTCACATGAGCACGTGGACATGGGACCCAGGTTTACAGTGGCGTTTGGACTACTTCAACATGGTGTCTAGCACTTCTACATGGGACCTTTTTTCTCTATCCTACTTTAGCATCATGGTCCATAGTTATCCATGGGACCCTGGTATATGGTTTTACTCCCTCATAACAAGTGTTGAGGACAATGCTTTCATAAGGGGGATATAATGTATTGTAGCTAAGGGAATAATATAGGGTACCTAGGGAGGTACCTAAGGGGAATAGTATTAGACAGTTATGGTTTTGTATGAAGGCAGCTTATAATAAGTAAGGCCTAGTGTGAACACAATAAGTGTAAAAGGGCTTACTAGAAGGTTCATCCTCGAGAATGTTTTAGGTGGTAGGAAGCACTATATAAAGGGGTATGAGCAACGTAATGGGAAAATTGAGAAGTATTGTATTTGGAATGGTAGCACAATGGAGGTTTCCCCCTCGAAAAGACAAGTGATTAGGAGTGGATCCCTTCCTTAAAAGTATCATTTGTATGGTGTTTCCCTACCTCAAGGTCTTGCATAATAATAAAGGATATTTTCCATATTGTTCTGTGTATCTAGTGTGGTGATTTTATTTGCAGATCTTTGGAACTTAATAGAGCCCAAGGAAGACAACCAAATACTCTGAGGTGGCCCACTGAGGGATGTCTTCCACACTGTCTCTTGACTGGAGTCATGAAACTGACAGCTCTAGTTAGAATGCAATTTAGGAGATAGTTGGCACAATAAATAGATTTAGCCTAGAACTTAGTCGGTAAATATTTGGTTTGCAAAATACTTCGATCCATTTCAACCATTGTTTGATTATTTCATTCTGCTACACCATTTTGTTAAGGAGTATGGGGAAAAAACCTCTTCTAGGAAATATCATATTGAGCAAGGTATTCTTCAAATGGTCGATTCACATACTCTCAATAATTATCAAATCTCAAGTGCTTGATAGGTCGTCCACATTGATTTTCAGAAAATTCCCTAAATTCCTTGAATTTTTCAAAGACATTACTCTTATTTTTCAAGAAATAGACCCAAGTGAATCTAGAGAGATCATCGATAAAGGTCAAAATATAATTCACACTTGCTAAGGAAGGTCGATTGATAGAATAGAGATCAATGTGAACCAGCTCCAGTGGGTTATGTGCTTTCCATGATTTTCTAGAGTCGAAAGGTACCTGATGGTGATTTTTCATCATAGATCCTTGATAGACTCCATCAACTAGAAGAAATTTAGGTAAACCAAGAATCATATTTTGTGTGGTCATCGATTTCAAACTTAAAAAATTTAGGTGTCTAAGTCATATGTGCCAAATTTGACTTCATTCATTAGTGTGATCAATAAGAGTAGTCGGTCCACGATTTGTTCGAGGGAGGTCACATAACTTATATAGTCCTTCGAGTCAAGAAAACCTTCAGCGAAAATTGAATTGTCCTTCTTCATAACCTTAATAAGGAATCGATCTATCCAAAACTCCAAAATATTACCAGTCTCTATCAATTGAAAAACCGATAGAAAATTTTCACTCGGATTGGGCACATGATGGACATCATCAATTTTACCATGTCAACGGATAACATCACCATGACTAGTAATGCTGAGAGAAAAATCATCAACTACATAGATCTTTCACTCAATGGATTTATCTAGGGACATGAACATGGAAGCATCTTTTTCCATATGATGAGTGCAACCATAATCGACTATCTATTTGTTCTGCATGGAATGAGTAAGAAACACTTGAGAAGTTACGACTTGGAAGGTGAAATTATCAACGGGTTGATGAAAAACCATCACGTCTCTTTCAAGTTTCTTAAATTTCTCTTTTAGGTTAGTTTTTTTATTCCAACAGGATTTATCAACATCTCTAGTCTTTCCATAATAGAGACATGTTTTCTTCTTTCCATTCTTCAGAGTAGATGTCAATTCATCAATATTCACTTTAGTTTTCTAGTCAATACATTCATGTTAAGGTATAGGAGCATTGGATCGTCCTCTTTCTTTATAATTCATTTTTCCCTTTCCCTTGAGAAAGTGGGCCTGATGTTTTCCACCAAGATTCCTTTCATCAAGAAATATAAGTTGATCATTAATTAGTAAGCCACATAAAATATCAAAAGTATAATCCTTACCTTCTTCTTTGCATGCCTTCCAGTTTGTTCAGAACATGGAGCAAAACACATCGAAAGGTGTTCTCAGATTCATTAAGACTAGATCGATGAGTTGTCCATCCTTCTTATAAAAATTCTTCCCAAATTCACCTAATTTTAACTACATCTCTTTAACAAGTGTGAAATAGTCCTCAATTATGTCAAAGGAATGAGGATTTAGAGAGATCAACTCTTTTTCCAATTGCATAACTTGACTCTTATCAAATTTATCAAATAGAGACTTCAAATTCTTCCATACTTGATGAGGATAGTCAATTCCACTGGTATGGAACAAAATCTCCTAAGAAATGCAGGTCGTGATGACCCCTACAACCTCATGTTTCTTATCGTCGATGACAAACTTCACTTGGTCATCCGTCAGATCTAGAATTGGAATCTTGGTATACTTCCAAAGTCCTTTACTTTTCAGAAATATTTCTATATTTGGTGCTCAGATAACATAGTCGATTCCATTCAAAACAATAGGATCAATATTGGAATCCATATTCGATATCTAATATATCTAATCTAATACAAAGGTTATAGTCGACAAATCAATAGCTCAGAGTCGATCACTATAATATCTAACTCAACAAGATTTGTGGAAATCAAGTGAGGTCTAAACCACTCTCCTTGATACCATGTTGGGGATTGGGGGTAACCCTGACAGGAACAATAACATAATCTAAAGAATAAATGAAGAGAAATAAACTTCAAAGAAGATCGGTGGCATCTAAAGACATTGTTTCATCACTTAAGCATAGAGCATTGTGATTAGAATGTCACAATTCATTATTGAATACATTATTCACTTGATTCACACACTTGATAATGACCCACGGGGTCCTTTATTTATAGTCTTAATATCTAACCTTCTTCTTTGAAATAGAGAAGATCTTGTCCACAAATAATTGTTGGTTGTTGGAACCATTTATGGAAAATCCACATGGTGTAGTCAGCTAGTTGAATCAAGTCGACCCAACCATCTATTCGTCCAACCCATAATCGATTGCTTGGTTGTTGTATCCATCAACTTATTGTCTCCAATTGTTATTCGTCTATCCAACTAACATGCTATTTGACTACTCGACCGACTGTTGTCGACTTCTAGTCAACCACCTGACCGACTATCTCAAATTGTTGGTCAATCATCAGACCAAATGTCTCTAGTAGAAGTGGGATGAAGCATAAAAACCTAAGGTTCCAACAATAAAGAGTGAAAGAAAGAAGAACCGATTGTTAAGATTGTGTTGATCCATTTTCATATCTCAACCTTTGTATTTTTATCCTCAATTCATGTGAATGTGGAAGGAGCTCCATTTTCCTCCCTAAATCATTATCCTCTGCATTTTGAATACATTCCACATTTTCACATCACTTTATGAAACATTCATAACCTTCCTCAACAATTAGTCATTTTCTTGATTTCCTATTTATGCTATGCAAAGAAACCTTGCATCGAGTTCACGCTCTACATCATGCATTGAGTCTATTATCCACACTCTGCATTAGGACCCCACTTTATTTTTATAGTATTCCAAATTGGCCCAAAACATAGTTTATTTTTGTTTGTCTCCCATGTAGAGAACTCATCAAAAAATCATTTCTCCACAAACCATTCCTTCACAACAACATTTTATTTGCATGATTTCTCTATGCATAGCTCTTGCTTCCACAAGACTAGTCGCTCCACATTCTCCCTACATTGAATATCCCATACTTAGCACTTTTCACACCATTCAACCTTTCATGGTTTCCATTCTAGAGGTGATTTATGGTGCATTTATGATGTCCCAATCCATGAGATAAAGACGATTGTCAGAGGTAAATGAGGCTTAATTGTTGTGTTTTCCCATAGATCATTTTCTTACAAATGATAATTACTATTGATATTTTGCATGCATTATGGAGGAAAGTGTACATATTGAAGGGATGTTTCATTAAGGACTATTAATGATCTTAGATTCTGATCAATTAAAGGTATGTGTTTTATGTCAATAATCTTCACAAATATCAAAGTATATTAAAAAAGGGGGAAAATATGGCAACTAGAAAGGAGAAAAAGCCTTTTTGTGGACATATTGTCAATTCCTTAACCCACTATGATAAAGACTTTCACTAGTCTATGACTTATTAGTGGTATTCTAGTCTCACTCTAGAAAAAAAACTCTCTAAAACTTTTTGGACAACTAGTTTAGCTAAGGTGTGTTGCATGCCAAAGCTCTTTGGTTTCAGAGAGATCATCTCCTTGTCTGCAAGAAAGTTCAACACTAAGAACATAATGATTCGAGTAGTGGAAGATAAAAGGACTCCTATTTTGTTAACTCATATTGTATTCAGAAAAATGTTGCGACCGTCGACTTCAAACAAAGTCCTCAAGCTTCCAAACACAAATTATTTTCTTAACACACAAGGTGCTGAAGTAAAATTGCTAAAGGATTTCTTGACACCATCCTCTATCATGCCATCCCACATAACACATATTGACATATGCATGTTGTCTAAACCCTACCAAGATTTTTCTTGTCTCTTCTCATGGCTCGTTGAATAGGATACTACATATCATATTCCAAGGTATGTTCTATATGTACTGCATTTATCCATTCGGATGGGAGTAGTCTTCGACTAGGCCAAAATTATTTCAAATGAAATTTCCTATCAACTTTTTGATTTTATGAAGACAAAGAGGTTCTTTGTGATCTCATATTTGGTTTTTTCTCTAGTTTATTGCAATGTATGTGAAGGACTTCCCCCAAGGGGTAATACTGATATTGATAATGACCTAGTTCAGTTCTAGTACTCTATACTATGGAGACATAAGGTGCCATTTCATTTATGTCAAGTGCAAGATGAATTTGTCAGGGAATTTAGACATATTTTTATTGGAACGCAACCAATGAGAATCACAGAGGTAGCATTGAATTTTCCCGATGAAAAATGAATTCACGTGTATGATGAAGAGTCTACTCATATCACATTGTTTGGATTTGAAGGAAAACATTTCCTTCTTTCTGGTTTTGTTTGTGACATATATATTGTAGTTGAGGTCTGTAGAAAATACAAATCTTGGTCTTCCTTCTTTGATAAGAAAAGGAAGCATCAATTTATCTCTTTTCCTTTTCAAGTTCTTGATGCTTCAATCAACAGTCTATCTCATTTCACTGAAAGAGCTAAATCGTTGAATCCCTTTTGCTTAGAAGAAGCCACAACCTTCAAAGGTTTTGATCTAGAGAGAATGTTTTCGGCCCACTTGTTTTCAATTGGTTATGGTACTTATTTTTTAAGAACACGAGAACCCATAGAAGGTGTTGATGACAATGACCCCAATGTTGAAACACACAACAATACTAAGAGGGACGGGGGGTGAATCGGTGTTGTATTAATTTTCTGATTTTTCTTTATTTTCATCCATTTAAGTTATTTTTAGAAGTGTGCACTAAATAAAACATACATGCATAAATCAAAACAACACAGTAAACAAAGTACACCAGAATTTTTACGTGGAAACCCAATGCAAGAAAAAACCACAGAACATCTTCTTTATGTTCTTCTGCAAGCACCAACTTACAATTTATAGTTTTCACCTCAAGAGGCACCCACCTGTCACAGATAATGAGGACACCATTCCTCTCAAGATGTGTAATGGTTACATTGTGGACAAAATTTGACCACATCAAAATCTTGTCAGTTATACTTTGTCTAAAAAATATTATGTATACGTATGACAGTTACTATCAAAAAGTTGTCTTAGGTTGATGGATAGTTGGTATATATTGTTGGTTGTCATTGATGTCAACTATTGGAGAGTGATATTGTAGATTGATTTCAACCCTTAGTAATTGATGTCAAACCCTTAGTGATTGATGTCAACCCTTGGAGAAAGTCCGGTAGCGAATTCCGATAGCACAAAGTTTGGATAATGGACCCAAGTTTGTTTGATGTAAAGATGACTCATTATTGTCTTGTCATGGTTGATAATAATTACAAATGGATGAACTCCAAAGTGGTCCCCTTATGGTGAAAGTCCTCACTGGAATACGCTTTGCGGATTGAGTTATCCTAAAAGTATGGTTAGAGAACCCATGATTATTTATGGAATAATGAGATGAAGGTCAGTGAATTTGTCAGTGAAAATATCATATATGGATAGTTCTTTTCATTCCATTTCTGTTGGTATGTTGAACGTCTCATAACTCCTCATAGTTAGAGAGTTATGGCCATGAGAAGTTGGAGAACCCAGGTTTGGGTAATGGACCCAAGTTTGTTTGATGGATAATGGTATGAGTTTTGATATATTTGTAGGTAATACTATTCTA
>JZKD02S1908636.1:317109-339376 GCA_000966675.3 Picea glauca
TTAAGCTATTCCTCACTTGCCACGCTCATGCTCGCTAATATGATGGTTTCCTTAGATTCATAAATCATACTCAGGTAACTTTGGTCATTTTTTTTATTATGGTTTGACATTTTCATAGCTAGATCTGAATACCTCTTTATTTATATGACCTGTGAAAGTTTCTGGCGTTTCTAGGGTTTCCCATCTATACTTTTATTTCTGTTTGGAGGATTGTGCGAGTTTAGAGACCGGATTTGCAAATTTTATGTAATAAGTCAGCCTGGATATAAATTTAAAATGATATGCAACCGGATTGAGGGTTTGTGGTTTCCCTGGACAACCTAGAGGGCATAGAGAGATTGAATGAACCTTGTATAGTTTGCTATCTGGGTGAGAAGAATATAAGTGGGAATACAATGAATGCAATTATCCTCGACCTCCAACCATGAATCAAACAACACGCAGATCACGCCAAGTTTTCAGATTTGGGCGTTGATCATATAGATGTTGTTGAGGGTTCCCTCAAGTCATGGTTGAAATGAGACATTGTCAATGATTTTGTGGCCTCAAGAAGAAAACACAATCCAACTACCTGCATGATAATGCAGAGATACTACGCGTTGATGCTACCAACAATAAAGAAAGCGTGGAAAAGAGTTTAAAGCGTCTCAGCATAGATTACATTGACTTGATGTAAATCCATTGACCTGATCGTTATGTGCCACTTTTGGGCGAGTTCTCATATGATCCTTCAAAGTGGAGGGAAAGTGTGCCATTTATGGAGCAATTGAAGGCATTTCAAGAGATTACTCAAGAAAGAAACGTGTTCAGGTTCACGAATGCAAGTCAAGGAGAAGAGTGTCCTTGGAAGAAATTTCAAATGCTACAGATGAAGGTATTAATGGGAAAACCGATACCAGTGAAGCAAGCAGGATTGTTCTCGTGGCTAGGATAGCTACAAATTTTCTGAAGTCAATTGCTGATATCAATGCTTTAAGTCTGGTGACACAGGTCCCAGTAAAGGCAAGATGTTAGAATTTGCATCTACATTTATTCTGTATCTGAAATAGCAAATTGAGAAATGGTCTGCATCTCAGAAGTTCACAGGAAATGACTGGAAACATATTTTTATCTGTATATACGCTGCAAAATTGTTATATCTGTGTCTAAAGAGCTCAAGTGAGTTAGCTATTGAAGCCTCTAATGTGGCAAACAATCTTCTTGATCTTATCACTTTGCGTGAATCTGTTGTTGGATCTAAGTATGCAGTGTTTGTTCTAGGTGCGTTAAAGCCATGGATTCCAGATCTTCTTATTGATGTATCCTCTTCTGCAAATGTTTTTTGCATTGATGGGAGTTTGGATGGTGTAAAGTCAAAACAGGGATTTGATGACTTGGCTGAAGATGGCAAGCGATTTTATTCTTCTTGGATTGTGACACTTGCCAATGTGGAATGTAGCTCTGTCAATGTCACAAACTTTCATGAAAACCATCCTCCAGAAGGTCATGCCATGGGAGGGGCCTATAATGACAATGATTATTCACAAACTAAGGAAAAACTCTCTCATGCAACACTTGACTTTATGGAAACAATCATTAAGTTGTTGCAAAGAGGGGATACCAGGATTGTGCATGCTATTGTAAAAATTATTTTATCACTGACATCATTGTTTCTGAGACAAAACGATTATGGCGAGGTTCTTGGATTACTTCATTTCACATGTGTAAAATTGCTAGGGAACGGAAATGCCCAAGAAAGGGGCCATGATATTTTTCTAAATGAATGCTTACTGGAATATTTAGAAGAGATAAATATTCATATAGAACAGGCACTAGAGTCTTTGGGGGATCAAAATGGGGAAGAAATGCTTCGAGCTGCTAAAGAGCTAGTTGAAAATGTTCCCTCAAGTCATAGGGTTTGAATTCCATTAACGATCTAAAAGCAGATTATAGCCAAGGTAATTTCGAGAGGAGAATGGATGAAAGTAGAGGAATATGCTGAGTCAAATCTTGGAGGCATTCTTGTAAATTATAAAAAGATTTTACTACTGTATGTAATCATGYRTTAAATTCTAGATGTGAGTAATTGGGRTCTCTCAYCTATGCTTGGTTTGCTTCTTGTAGTCATGTTAATGGTGTAATGATGAATTTCCATTGCAACATGATTAGTTATAGATCAAGGGCTTTTTCAAGAATACCAACAAGAGGAAACAAACACAATACATACGCAAGAGAAGCATGAAATGACAGGGCAATGTTAGAGGCAGTGGCTGCTTCTGAAAGCCTTGTCTACTAGGTTTTGGACAGTCGTGGCTACTTGCTGATGATCTGAGCCATGGCTTGTGGCCATCCATGATACTTTTGGCAGAATTTTTATATTGGCAGACCTCTCTTTTAAAGTGTTGTAGGTGGGTAATTAGTGCTGCTGCTATCCTCAGGAGTGGTGTGATTTCAATCTAATCGTCCTGTTGAAGCTGCTGGTGTATGCTTTGGATATGGTGGCAAGATTTTTCATCTTTAATTCCCTGCACTCAATTCTAAATGGATTTATTGATTTGCAAAATAAATGGATGTAGGATTTTTGCCTCTATATGGATGGATTTTGTTGCATTCATACCAAAGATTTATTTGATTTTTGTTTTGATTAAAATAGATTCAATTAAGATTTAGTTTGTCCTAAATTAGCATAGCAGTTTGGTTTGTTGTGATTTAGGTGATTTGCTTGTTTTTAATTAGTAATTAATATTTGCTTTTATGATTTGAATATATTTCTGTTAGTTTTAATTGACTTAAAATAGGTCTGTTCTCAAATTAGACCAGCTACAGAATCAGCTGATTCTGTAGCTAGTCTACAGGATCAGATTTTTACCATTTTATTAACAAAATATATTTTAAACTTGTTTATTTTTTCCTCTTTTCAGGTACATACGAATTGGAGTGATCAAATGGGCATGCTGTAACAGTTTAGGAGATATTTTAGATTTGGTTTTGTCTTAGGTTGTTAATTTTGAATTAGATTTTGGGAATATCTTCCCAGATTTTGTAAAACAATTTGCTATTATTCACAAGGAAGTTTTACCTTGTGACAAACCTATATAAACCTATGGTTTTTGTAATAATGGACATCCTCAGTTGTGGGAGAACAAGGATATGTAATTTTGATTCAAACTGGAGCAGAATTGGTGTTTTGTCATAGCTTTTGCTTTTCAATATATCAACACTTTGTTCCTGGTTTTGTATATCATTTTGTTTATGGTTTAGTATTACTTTGCTATCTAAATCAAATGCAATTGATATAATTTCTTTACTGTTATACATATCTTGTTGCTTCCAAATAGATAAAAGACATAACAATTACTGATTCATTTTAGTGAATGATAGCTTTGTCTTCTTCATAAATTGAGTTGTTAAATATAAGTTTTCTGCATAATAGGTTTCCCTTATTGCAGAGATTTATCATCAGAAGATTGTTATGATTTATCTTTTATGTCTTGTTTGTCTTGTAAAACACTTCAAGAAGTAGCACAGCTGATCGTTTTCGAGAAGCTTAAGGACTAAATGGTGTGAATTTCTTCCTCCAATCAGCTTAAGAAGTCATCTTACACAGGGCAGACTTGGAGCGTTTCCAGGTTTTGTTTGCCATTTGTTTGCTTAGTATATTAGTTAATTTTTAATTTAATTAATTAGATCGTTTAATTTCAGTTGGTTTTCTTTATTATTCATAAATCATAAAATCAAAAAGAGTTATCCTTCGCTGTTTTGGGACAGCAAGCACATTAGTTTCACAGGTTTTATTCAAATCTGTAGATTGTATGCAATGTATATTTGTGAATAAACTGTAATTAAATTAGTAATTAGATAGTTGATAATTAGTATCTTGTATATATAATAATTAGTAGTTTATAGTTAGATTAGTGTATTTAGTTTAGTTTGTTTTATTCGTTTAGTTTCTTTTATTAGTTTTAGTTCTTTTTCTTTGTTTTATTAGTTTCTAGTTTCCTTTAGATTACTTAGCTCAGATCAATTCTCTCTTTGGTTTTCATAGAAGACCTTATAGCGGCCAATGGAGCCGTTAAACTCGTCAGGGTGGTCCATTCCAAATGGATTGGGTTATTTAGACAACCCCGGACCGGTTCCACTCTCCCAGTTGACGGACGGTCAATTTCGCCCATCAACACAAACACATCCACACAATGCACAGTACACCAATATTTACATGGAAACCCAATGCGGGAAAAAACCACGGAATTATTTTCCTATATGTCAAGAATTACATTCAAGAAAGCACCAACTTCCAATTCTCTGGATCCAACCAGAAGGAGGCTCCTAACCCCTGTGCTCCCTGACTCCAACTGGAAGGTGGCTACAACCACCCAATTCTTTGGCTCCAACCAGAAGGAGGCTCCAACCCCCTAATTCTTAGGATACAACCTAAAGGAAGCTCCAACTCCCTCATTCTCCGGCTCTAACCAGAAGGTGGCTCCAACCACCTAGTTCTCAGGCTCCAACCTAAAGGAAGATCCAACTCCCTGATTCTCCGACACCAAATGGAAGGAGGCTACAACCCCCTTCACTTTCCCCATCCAACCGCCCTGAAATATAAGTGTCAAATAAATTATGAAACAACTACCACACTATCACTGTGATATATATCACTATAAACCTGTACTAATCTGTGCCAATAACCTGTACCAATATGTACCAACAACCTGTACCAATAACACAATATGTACCAACAACCTATACCAATCTGTACCAATAACCTGTAATAAACCTGTACTAATAACCTGTACCAACATATACCAAATACACCAACAAAATGTACCAGTACTCTCCTAAATATATCAGATCTAATAACATATATCTCATACCCAATATCACAAGAATATAGATCAAACCATGTGCCAACAATGCACATCAATCATGTGCATCAATCATGTACATCAACACTATACAAAGATAACCAACAACATGTACCAATCATGTATCAACAACAAACCAAACTATTCCTTAACAAGATGTATCAAGATCACCATGTACCTAAAGTATGTATCTCATCCATGTACCCAATCATATACCTCTACCATATACCAATGACATACACCAAGATAACCAACAAGATACCTCTAGCAATACACCACACTCTCCATAAATCAAATACCATAAACCCTTACACAAGACCATGTGCCAAAACCATACCTTTAATCCTGTAGCAATCATCAAGACCTATACCATACCATGCAACAATTGGAACAATTCCAATATGAAAATCTAATGTGGTTACCGAATTGCCAACTTTCTGCAGCTGCCAAATATGTTGCCTTTCTTTTGTCGCCGTGATTCTGCTACCACGGTTTTGTTGCTGCAATTTTGCTGCCACGGTTCTACTACCGTGATTCTTTTGTCACAGTTTTACTGTCGCAATTCTGCTATCGTAGTTTTGCTACCGCGATTCCGCTGGCATGATTTTTCTGTCACAATTTTTCTGCCGTGATTTTGATCTATCAATAATACCTGCCCAAGTAACCTTTCAAAAAATAGATATTCAATAAGTGCTAATAGGATACCCTTGCTCTCTTATTTATACTCTCCAAGTAGATTCCTCAAGAATTTATCTTCAAACCAACTTTACCCAACTTCCTTCTTTTAGGGCTAACCCACTTCTAACCACTTGTCTACTTACAACCACTTTATCCACAAACAGTAAGTTCTCCACTTCTAGTTGCAACTAATTTATTTTTAATTATTTTCATAATGCAACCACTTAAACCATGATTAACTCATAGTTTCACCCACTTTGACTAGTCAACTTATTCTAGGAGTTTCTAGAATAATTTGACTTCTTTGACCTTCTAGAGGCTTCTAGATAACTCATGAGGGTTCTCCAACTTCACAAGGCCATAACTCTCTAACCGTGAGGAGTTATGTGATGTTCCACATATCACCAGAAATGGCATGAAATGTACTATCCATATAGAATATTATTAGATACATATTCACTGATCTTCATTCCTTTATACCTCAAACAAACTCAGGTTCCTTACCCATACCTTTTTGCTACCAGAATTTTCTACCGGAATTCTCCAAGGGTTGACATCAATCACTAAGGGTTGACATCAATCTACAACATCACTCTTCACAAGTTGAAATCAATGAAACCCAACTATCCAAACCATCTATTCATCAATCTAAACCAAATGTCCAACAGTCTTTGTCTTTGTAGACCTGCAACTATTCTTTTCTTAGTCTGTTCTTTTTCTTGTGTTGAGAGATTTCCTCCATAGCACTAATGATTTCTCCTTCCATGTCTACTAAATATTCATACTCTTCTGTGTCTATTTGATCATATTTTTGGTGTTCCAAAGAAATGAGAAGTTTTTCATCCTGAATAAGATCTGACTCATTTTTTTCTCCGTCAGAGCTACTACTATCCTCCTTTGAATATAAACTATTCCTTTTAAAATACTTTTTAAAATTGCTAGGTTTATCCTTGCCTTTTCTTTCCTTTTCATTGGTGTTATTTCCCTTTAAAGGAAATTTAGAAGAAAAGTGGCCAACTTTACCACAATGAATGCATTTAAATCATAACATACCTTTATATTTTCCATATCCCCTCTTCATTTTTCTCACAAAGTTAGTTTTTTCTTCATCTGAGAAGTATTCTAATGAATTGTGATCTTGAGATGTTGAAGATTTAACTGATGCTTTGAAAATTTCTTCCTTTAGATCTGACTGATATTTCCTAGTCCTCATCTCATAAGAAGTTAGAATTCCATGAATATTTTCCATAGTTAGTTTATCTAGTTCATGCATTTATTCTATAGTAAGAATATGCACGAAAAAACCACAAAACATATTCTTTATGTTCTTCTGCAAGCACCAACTTACAATTTATAATTTTCATCTCAATGAGCACCCACCTGTTGTAGATAATGAGGACACCAATCCTCTCAGGAACCAAACTATAATGAGGACATCGATCCTCTCAAGCACCAACCTGTTACAAGAGTGAGGACTTTAATCCTCAGTGAGCTTTGACTCACCCTAGCACCACTCTTCCACCCTAAACTCAGAAAAAATATGTTACAGTATTAAACATTTCAATAGAAACTTACAAATTTACATCTCTGTTACTTCGAACAGTTACAAAATATTCTATCTTCACATTTTTCATCTCAAATTTCAATCAGGGAACAACCATATTTATAGTATTTTTTGTGAGTTCACCTTCTTATATGTGGACGTGTAACAATTACATTGTGGACAAAATTTGACCACATAAAAATCCTATCAGTTATACTTTGTCTAAAAATAGTATGTAGACGTATGATTGTTACATTATGGACAAACTTTGACCTCATCAAACTCCTATCAATTACAATTTGTATAAATACAGTATGTAGATGCATGACAGTTACATTGTGGACAAAATTTGACTAAATCAAATGGACCAAATCTTCCTATGATTGAGCTCCAGGTCATCAGAGTGCCTCCTAAATAATGACACAACAAATACATGCAAAGCATCCACTGTACATATGGAATGAGAACTCAAGTAACAAGTCTTCATCATGTTACACTTGACCTGCAGAATGCTCACACAGTTGCCCAACCAAATTGTGAGCGATGCCTGGTGTCTTGCTATCTTGACTTCCAAACTTCCACTCGTTATATTGCATTCCACTTCATAATTCATCTTGTTGCACTCCACTACATCATTCATCTCACTGGCTTAAGACACCCTACAGATTTTCATCTGCGCAATATTCCACACATTCTGTCGCGGTCCACTCTGTCACTTGTCGCTTTGCTCAAGACACTCTGTGATATTTTCACAAACATCGTTGCACTACAAACACCATCTTACTCTTATCCAATCCACAATCTTATACAAAACAATTTTTCACAGTTTACTTTTTTGCACTACATTCCTGAGCTACGTCACAAGTTATTTTGTTGTTATGTGCGCACTTTGATTTCATCCTTTCACTACTTCCTCTGTCTGTGCACCGTACCTTTTTCCATATATTCTGTGTCATTTCTCCTTTTATGCACCATTGATCCTTTTATCTTTCAATCCGTCTATGCACTTATGTTTTCATACTCTCACAACTTCCCTTAATTTTTATTTATATGATCAGTTTGACATCAATGACAGCATATGCACAACACCCAACACTTGTTCGACAACACATGTATTCCAATAGAGAGAAAACACCTTCAGTAACCATTCACACAACCGGATCAAATATCAAAACACCAATGTTTTGACGTGGTAAAACCCCTATGAGGAAACATCCAGGCCCCATCCAATGTGGCCACTTGGAGTAATTTATTAATGCAAAAGAAAAATATTACAAAGAGATTTACAAGAAATTTTCTCACAATCGATCATCGGAAAATAACCCTATATTGGATAACTCAAGAGAAAGAGAACCCTCAACAAAAGTGCTCATAGAGATGGATTTAATGATACAATAATCCATGAAGGAAGCCCTAAACCATATCATCTTCACACTTACTCTTGGTGGGTTTGTACTTTCGCTTGTCACTCTCAGGACCTATCCCTCTACCTGGGTTATTTATTTCTTATCTAAGTGGAACACCTAATATGATTGGATGAAGGTCCCTCCCATACTTAAAATTGGTAACTCACATGGGGTCCTTGGCTAGTGTGATGCTTGAAGGGGATACTGAGGTAAATTGTCTTACATGGCTTATATCTTAAGTTGCAACTTACTTTGCATGTTTTAAGGACTAATGTTTCTTATGAACTTTGACTAACCATGTTTTATAATTTGATTTGTTTTGGATGGCCCTGATATGGTTCTTTGAGGGACATCTTGGGCTTATTGTACCTAGGGAATTGTGCCTTTATTGTAGGAGTTTTTCACATGTGATGGAGATCAGCGAGTCATATAGTGACTCGCCACCCTCAAACAATGGCTCTCAAACCCTTGGAACCTTGGATGATGGACATACGAGCTTGGTTTGAGCAGTTTTGGTCATTGTACCACTCATATGGGTTGAAATCCCATAGGATGGGAAGAGTACCCCAAGGATTTTGTACACAAAGGATGGAGAATGTTCCAATAGCAGGCTTTTCTACATCACTTGGAGACATCATTACAGTCCTCTCATCCTAGGACGTGGCCTTTGGAGGCCCTTGACGTCACCTTATATCCCTTAACATCATCATCTTGGATAGGGTTTGATGGATGGTGTGGTTCTGAAGATGATTGGCATGGATTTGGGTGAGGAGGAACCTCACTTCACACTCTTTCACTCTCAAAGGATGTCATTGGTTCTTTGGAGGCCCAACATTTTTCTTTGGAGGCATAACATCACCCTCTCCTAGATTGATGTCACACATTTGAAGCATGATGTCACCCATTTTAGGGTTTTATGATGTATATTTGATCCAGATTTATAAATGGAATGAAATGAAATAGAGATGTATAACAAAGAAAGACACAAAGATATAGTAAAACTTGACTTCTATTAATAAATAGAACATGTTGAAATTGTAAAATGCAGAATGAAACAAACTTGCTCGAATGGTGGTAGCTTACTCTGAGAAGAGATGTGACAACTACGCTCATTCACAAGAATTTGATTACAATGAGGCTCCAAAGGCATATTTATCATCAAGCATGAATGAGAAAACCCTAACCCCGGGAGATGAAATGCCAAAAGGTTTGTGGGCCCTGATGGGTGTAGTTGATACATCAACTTCTCGAGGGAGTAATGTTTGCACATGATCTCTATTTGGGGTTCTCAATACATCATTGAAAAGGTATAGACAAGAAGAATGCATTATGACCAAGCCTAGGCCCAAAAAGGTAAAAAAAAACATCGTTTAGGGCCTTAAAACAACCCCAAAAGTTTAAGACCCTAAAACTGTAAAAACAAAACTGCCAAAATGAAAAACTATTCATTGAGCTAGTGGAATAGGTGGGTCGCCACCAATATACACTTGGATCAATCCTCCCTCCTTAGGAAGAAATGGTCTCCATTGTGTTGATCACCCCCATCAGATGGGGAAACTTATGATAAACTTTGCCTCATGTAAGCCACTTTCCTTGGTGCAAGAGTTTCCCTGATTTGACAACCCAATAAAGATGGATCCTCTATTGGTGAGTACCCTTAATATGATTGTCCCCAATCTGATCAATGGTTTCTCATTCCATGCTGTCAAGTTTGAGATCTGTCAGTGTCAATTTCTCTACGATCTTTGATGTGTCTAATAATGGTGGGAATTATGGTCGAAGGAGGTTCACATTGAACATTGGGTGCAGGCCAAGGAAGGGGAGAATACTTAGCTCAAAATAATTGTCACCCACAGCCTTAGTGATGGTGTAAGTTCCCTAGAAAAGTGAACAAAGCTTCCAATAGTGCACTATAAGGTGCTCTTTCTGCAAATGCAACCAAACCTTGCCTCCCACCTGAAACTTGTGTGGCACCCGGTGTTGATCATGGAGTTACTTGTACTTAGCATTGGATTTATACAAAATTTCATGGATTTGTTGGTCGATGTGATGAATTAGTTCAATGAACTTGGTGGTTTTGTTGGCCTCGGACTGAACATGGGAATATTATTCCTGTGTGGTCTCAAGGGGCAATGTGACATCAATGGGACCCAATGGTTGAAATCCCAGCCCCACTTGAAAGGGTATGTGGTCGATAAAGCTATGGAGATCTATGTTGTAGTTGTGTTTAACATAGGGGAGACTCTCATCCCATGTGCACGAATTCTTGGAGTTGTACATGTGCAAGATATGAATGATCATCCGATTGATGACCTATGTCTGTCCATCAGTTTGGGGGTGGAAGGAAGTGGATTTGGCGATCTTGGTGTCCAATAGTGACCAAAGGCTCGACCAAAATGTGTTGAGGAACATGTTGTCTCAATATGAGATTATGGTATGTGGTATCCCAAAATGTACCCACACCCATTCAAATAAAATCTTGGTAGTGGCCTCTGTTGTGATACTCTTCTATGAGGTTGTAAAAATGGCCATCTTAGAAAACCAATCAATAACCACAAAAACATAGTCATTTCCTTGCTTGGTTGAAGGAAGGTCAAACATGTAGTCCATTGAGATGGATTCCCAGGGCCCGTCGGGAGTAGGCAGAGGGTTGCACAAACCTTGATTCTTAGTGGCTAGTTTATAAATGGTGCATGCAATGCAGGGGATGATATACTTGCTGACAACATGTCAAATTCTCAGCCAATAGAAATGATTATGTAGTACTCCCATGGTCTTTTCCATGCCAAAATGTCCTACCATCTGACTATATTGAGCTTCCCAAATTAGCTTCGCATGCTCACTTGAAGGAACACAAAGGTGGCATAGATGGAATAACAATCTATCATGAAGGTGAAATTTAGTCACAGTCGCGCATGTGCCCAACAACTGGTACGTGGTAGTGAAGTCAAGATCACTCTTGTAGAGTTGGGGCCACTCAGAGGCCTCATGTCCATAGGAGTGGAGCACCATGGTTAGGGTGGAAACTGGAGATCGAATGAGGCAGTAAACGAAAAAATTGGTGCTCCATGTCTTATATTTGATGTTGATATAAAATTGTTGCAAATATGTGGACCACTTTTCATGGTGGTCATTCTGTAATTTTCCTTGTGTCTGTATGAACTGCAGAGGCTTGTTATCAATGTGGATGATTGTATCCTTCCAAAAAATGTAATGCTTCCATTGGCAGTAGACTTGTACAATGGAATACATTTCTTTTTCATAGGTGGGGTACTTATGGACGACATCTGATAGTGTCTCACTATGATATTCCATTGGATGATCATGTTGAGTGAGAACTGCACCCGCAACATAGTCTGAAGCATTGGTCTCAATCTCAAAGGGTTGTTGTAGATCGTGTAAGGAGAGTACTACGATTGAGCACAAGTGATGTTTCATATCATCGAATGCTTGTTGTTGTGACTTCCCCCACATGAAATTTTCCTTGCCACCACCCTTGGTCACTTGGTTGAGGGCCCATGCAATATGGGAGAATCCCAACAAGAACCTATGATAGAAGTTGACAAGTCATAAGAAACTCCAAATTTTAGTCAGTGTGGTCAAGGCTGGCCAATCATGAATGACCTGGACCTTAGCTAGATCCACATGCACACCATGATCATAAAAAATGTAGCCTAGGTATTGGACCATGTTCATGTCAAAGGATGATTTTTCCAAGTTAGCGTATAACTTGTTTTGTTGCAGAGTGTGTAGGACCTATTGAATATGTTGCAAGTGTTCCACCCAAATATTGTTGAAGATGAGGATGTCATCTAGATATACCACCACAAAATAATTGGTGAAGAGCTACATTATATTTTCCATCAACCCCATGAAAGTTATTGGAGCATTTTTAAACCAAAGGGCATGACTAATCATTCGAAAATATCTTCTTTGGACTTGAAGGAAGTCTTCCATACATCAGTTTATTCTATTAGGACCTGATGATAGCCAGACTTCAGATCAATCTTACTAAAATACTTAGTCCCCTTGATCTGGTCAAGAAGGTTTTCAATTTGGGGAATTAGGTACCGATTTCTGACTATGATTTTTTTTAGGGCCATGTAGTCAATATAGAGTCACCAGGTCCCATATTTATTCTCCATGAGTACAATTAGGATTCACAAGGTGAGGAGTTGGGTCAAATGTGCCCCTTTTGAAGCAACTCTTCGATCTGGCACTTGATTTCCTCATTTTCCATCAAAGAGTAGCAATATACTGGCCCACTTGGTAGCAGTGGACCATGGGTTAGATTGATTAAATGCTTGACCTGACATTGTAGTGGTACCCCAGTGGGTGAGGAGAAGATGTATTTTCATTATTCCACGACCTTGTCCACCTACTTCTGATGCATGGAGAGGACCTGTGTAGAAGCCATGGATGTGGTGGAAATCTTTTATTCACTTTGAGAGTGAATCACGAAGAAGACAAATTTGACGGTTTGGGAAATGGCCTTCCTGCATTTCTTAGCAGAGATCAAAGAAATGGTGGTAGGCAGAGTTACCTTTGGTATCTTGTGAAATTGTCTACTGTTGGCCCTTGACCAAGTTTTGAGAAACACTTGGTCATATTTGACCATTTTTGGAACTACGACAGCTAGCCAAAGAAGGATCGCCAAGCGAAGCATCTCGGTCCACTTTTGGGCCCCTTTTTTGGATTTTTGGGTTAATGTAATGGGAAAGGGATGCTAGCCATGGGTTTACCTACACTTAGGCCCATTTTGTAACCTATAATAGATACTTAGGTAAGAGACATTAGTAGTAGTACATATATGTGATGTATAGTTGATGGCTTAGTGCTAGTAACTGGATCTGTGTGATCATATGTGTATTGTAAGTTCTTTGTGCATGATTGTAAGGAGCTTGCAGGAAAAATGTACAAATTGTAGAAAGAGGTTTTGTGCTTAAGTACGATGAAGAAGGATCTAGCGAGCTACGCAAATCTTCTGTCCTATGCGAAGTGAGGACTGTGAGGCTCTATGTTGTAACTGCTTGGCCGAGATAATAAATAAGAAGACTTTGTGGACATAGCCCTAGGGTGGGGGTGAACCACGGTAACTCTGTGTGTTGTGCTCTGTGCCTCGACTTGATGGGTTTGTCTCTCTTTACTAAATGCTTTGATGTGTTAGATAGAGCTAGTTATGCTTTGTTCTTATGAGATGTGAATGAATGTTAGATATGATGCAAATAAGATGCTTAGTTCTTGATCTGTAGAACCTATTGCTAAAGTGATGAATTATCTTAGATATAAGTATATACTGCGATGCTCTGTTTTCTTTGTGAAGTGAGATAAGGGTTTATTCTAGGAGAACTATTAATGGTAACTTCTTTGTTAAGAGTATAATCACAGATTAGTGTCCTATATAAGGTTGCAGACATCTGAGTCCTGCAACCACCCCTGCCTCTACCTTGGGTGAGACTTCATCTGCTTCCCAGGTGTTGTCGAAAGGGCCGATAGTTAGGGTTTTGTTGGTGCGCTCTTGAGCATTGAACCCTGGGTATACCCCTGTGATAGCAAATGGTTCCATTGCCGAGACTAGAACTATGATTGCTGGAAACTAGAGAAGAAGAAGCTCTATGTAAAGATTCATCCTAAAACTAAGTAAGCTCTGTGCCTTGGCGTGCAATATTCTACTTGACCTGTGAAGCTTTGTGCCAGAAGAAGAAAGGTTAGATCTACAAGAAAAGAGGTCAGATCTGCAAGAGAAAAGAGTGATACTGAAGAAAAGAACCAAGATCCGAATGTTTTTGTGCCCTAAGAAAGGTAAAAGTGGAAATTTCTGCAAGAAAGAGGTAAGATCTGTAAGCTCTGTGCTCTGATAAAGATAAGAATAGTTAAAAGTCTTAGATCTCAAAGATTTGTGCTCTATAGAAGTAAGATAAGTGAAATTTTTTGTTTCTAAAAGCATGAATTTAGGTATGATTGATAGATTCTGTCCTAGTTGGAAAACTAGGGCATTATTAGATGAAAGAAAGTTTGATATGAATAGATCTGATAAGAGTAATGATAGATATGTTATAACTATGCATAGAAAGAATGTTTGGACTAACATATGGATGCAGGATCCTAGAGAGAATTTTTTGCAGACTAGCTACCATGATCCTAGTGCGCAGTACAGAAGAGATTAGGGATCATTTAAAAGAAAGAGAGGATTAACCCTATGTTATAGTTGCAGAAGACCATGAAATCTAGCTAAGGAATGTCCTAGTGGAAGATCTAGTTGTCTTTGTTGCAAGGCTTTGGACCATGAAGTATTAGATTTCCCTAGAATGATTGCTAAGCTTGAAAGAATGAATCTAAAAGAAGAAAACCCTAAGGTAGATCTTGAAATAGCAGAACCCCAAAAAGAACCAGAAAATACGTTACTGTAGATGAAAGACACCTTGAATAAACACCGCCATGTTAAGTTATCAGAGATATTTAAGGAAAAAGAATACCTCGAAGTCAGGATAGGAGACTTCGACATTGAATGTGTTTTGGATGAGGAAACACAGGTGAAAGTTATGACAGAAAGAACTTGGGAAGCTATAGGAAGACCTGCTATGATACCTTCACTAAGTGGAATAGGGTTATTCAGAGGAAAACTTGTACACCTATGTGGAAGACTCACTCGGATATCTAAGAAAGTCAATGGGACTTCAACAAAGGAAGATTTTGAGATCATCAAATTTATTGAGGACAACGCCCCATTTACTATGTTACTTGGAAGACCTTGGATTGACAGAGATCAATCTTGACAAGAAGAAGATGCCAAAATTTTGGAGAAGAAGAAATAGGAATTAAAATATTTTATGACCAAGAAGATTGCACAGTTGATTGAGGAACAAAAAAAGATCCTTGACACCAGAGACCCCAATGTTGAAGCTGAAAGAATGTCAGAAAACTCATGGAAGATTGAAGTCTCTCTCGTAGATAAAGAAAAGATGTTAGCCCTGAACCCTAAGAAAGAACCTTAGTAGTGTGAAGTATCTATATTAAAGGAAGGTAGGAATCAGAATGGGAAAAGAAACACTGAGGCGAAGCTCATTGGAAAGAAGGCTAGAAAGGTAAGTAAGAAAAGGGAAAAGATTGAAAAACTGCAAGAGATTCCAGATGGAGCATCGTAGAAAGAAAAATTATAGAATTCAAACTTCGCTAGGATATCAGGACAACGACCTATGGCACTTTGCCATGGTGAAGCGATATAGCCGTTGGAGGCCAATATGTCCATTCAACTACTGCTCCGAATGGGTCGAAAAGCATTTATGGGTTACTACTAGACCATTGGCCAACACCAGAATGGATAAAATGGAGTTAATGAACGATCCATAGCCGTTGCAAGCAGGCCGTTGCCGAATCTCTTATTTAACCTGTCGTGCCATGCCTAAAGAACACTTTTGCCAAAATGAGAGTTTGAAGCCCGCAAAACTAGTGAATGTATACAGTGATCCTTGCATGCAGAATGTTTATCCTAGTCCCATATCTGATATCATTGTAAACCTCGAGTATTTTCCCGAGCTTGTATGTCAGATGAGCTCAAGACTGCTGAGAAAGTAGTTGAAGAAGTTTTGATTGACTTAATGACTGAGAGAGTCATGTTAGAAAGAAGAATTTCCATGGGCATCTAGGCATCATCGATGAGAGGAACGCAAGCCTCTCTGTTGACTGCTCGAGTAGGAATATCTCGAGCCGGCGCGGAATGGAGAACTAAGCATAGATACGATGTAGCCAATGCAAAGTTAGTGCCAACCATCCTGCCAGCTTATATACCCCCTCTGAGTGGCGAGATTAATCTGGACAGTTTCCCTAAAGACTTTGAATACACCCTCATCACTACATATCTACCTAAAGGAGTATGCACCTACCGCTTAGATAAAGACAAGGTCGCAATATTAAAGTTTTGCGACTTCAACCTGGGAGACCGTAAAGTCTACAACCTGTTGGCTCCGCACAAGTACTTGATAAGAACCAAGGGAAGAATTCAAAGATCATCCCTCAGTAATGGATGATGAACCTCATGCAGTCGACTTTGCTCAGCGTTATGAAAATACTACACTTCGACAGACACCAGGAGGTGAATTCTTGTGTAAAACTACTGCTAGCAAGTTACCACGGAGGATAGCTATGGTTAAACCGTCGCATAATTGTTGATCTGGTGATGATCAATAGGATCACCAGGTTCAGCATGCATGGCCCTGATCCCCAGGATTACTACCCTGGAAAGACCGCAGACCACGTTCTCGCACAGAAGATTAAAGAGGCCTATGATGATGTTGAGAAAGGAGCGCAAGGCTACAAGGTAGCCTCTATCAAAAGTGGCGCAGTGTGCCTAGCATGCCAATTGATCATAGGGAAGTTGGTACGTAAGAATAGACCAACGCAAGTATCAGGCTTCATAGTTGACCTCGCAGGGAAGTGCGCAGAGGGAGTACAGATGAATTGGGAAAAATACTTGGTAAACCAGCTTGAGATTGACTGCAGAGAAGCCCAAGATTAGAGACACGATTTCCATTTTAGATGGCTGCTAATATTGGTCGCCTTTGTCACATGGGAGCTACCAGAAGAAGAAGTCTTCCCAGACCTTGACCCCTTTGAACCATTAGCTACAAAGTTCAATACCTTATGGTACTCGACCGACATGAGCAAGCAGTGGAAATCAAATGTCGTCCTTCACAGATATTATAACCAACTGAAAGAAACCATAGGGGGTGAACCTCGCATAACCTTGAACACTTTACAAAGGTTCTGACCTTTGATAAAGTTCAGTGAGGACTGCCACTTCATATATCTAACTCCATGTGTTGATGAACACTAGGAACATCTTTAGTCTTGTTATAAGCCGACATAAGAAGATCTAGAGGAAATCACCAAGGAATGGTCAAATGACCTTCTTGTTGGAGAAGATCCAGCAGACATTTTAGACATTGACAACCCAACAGCTACGCAGGACACACCTGGACCCAGTAAGGCGAAGAAGACAAAGAAGATAGAGGAGATAAAGAAGCTTGACAATGTTCAGGATGTAGATAGCCGCTCTGTAAGGACAACTTCCATTACACCAAATCAAGGAGGTAATGACGAAGACTTCCAAGAAGTTAAACAAAAGCTAGAAACTGAAGTTTTAAATAAGAGAAAAGGGTCACCTTCAATGCCTTTCTCTAAGAAGAAAGCAAAAGCGACCACGACCATGTTGACGACCACACTCACTCCATATGACTTCAGCTTTGTCCTCGCAACTTTGAATGAGGCCATAGAAGAGATCACAGAAAAGCAGGAGGCCAAGCAAGAGGCCATGTACAACAAACTTGAAACCGAGCTCCAAGGAGTACAACAAGAAATTCAGTCTAGCTGCGCAGTCTCCACTGCGCTCTTACCAGAAGGAACAACAAAAGGGGGAGATGAACCAATTCAACTACGCAAGATTGCCGACACAGTCGAATCACGTCTTCGAAAAGAAGAAGAAGCAAAAGTGTAGGCCACCCAGGCCCTAAAGCAAGCACAGGAGGATATCATAGAGAAACGCCAAGATGCACAGCAAGAGAAGGACACTCTTCAAGCGAAATTCGACAAGGACAGAGTGAAGCTCCAAAAAGAGAAGGAAAAGCTAATCGCAAAGCGGATCGAGATCGAAGAAGATGTCAACAGAGAATTTCACTCTGTGACCATCCTAGAGCAGAAGGAAGAATAACCCTTAGAGAAACAAGTGATGAAGCTAGCTGAAGTTATTCAATAACTTCAAAAAAGAGTTGTGGACTTAGAGCTCCAGACTATCCCAAGCACCCCGCAAGAAGGGCACGACCAATGAGAAATCACTGCTCGGAGTACAATAGAAAGGATTAAAGTACTCACTAAATAATGCAAACAAATAAGTAGCATAAGCACACAGATATATGAAAGCCTCACCGAGAACCCCGAATTGTATAAATTGGAGTCACAACTCCAAGAGGCGAAGCATCAAGCTGAAAAGTTACAAGTACAGTTGAAGGGCCTATCATCCATAGAAAGAATGAAGCAGTTGCCCGAATAATGTGTCACACATCAGCAGATCTACATGATCCAGACCAAGGTAATAGAAGTAATGCAATGGCTCCAATCTATGTAGGATAAGCGAGTCAACTTTTTACATAGATTGAGAGCCAAGGTACAGAGCTGGACCAGGTCGTGTATACAACAAAACAATGCCTAGAGGGACCAGTCAGTAACACACTCGTATAGGATCTTGCCAAGAAAGAAGGAGTAGAAATATAGTAGGTTGAAGCAGCTTGAGATAAGCTCAAGGCGTTCAAAGAAGAGTTGGTCAGACCTGAGTGACTCGGGATGAGTCACAGGTGAGTGTTGGGGGCCTGTTGGCCCTTGACCAAGTTTTGAGAAACACTTGGTCATATTTGACCATTTTTGGAACTACGACAGCTAGCCAAAGAAGGATCGCCAAGCGAAGCATCTCGGTCCACTTTTGGGCTCCTTTTTAGGTTTTTGGGTTAATGTAATGGTAAAGGGATGTTGGCCGTGGGTTTACCCATGCTTAGGCCCATTTTGTAACCTATAAATAGATACTTAGGTAAGAGACAGTAGTAGTAGGACATCTATGTGATGTATAGTTGATGGATTAGTTCTAGTAACTGGATTTGTGTGATTAGATGTGTATTGTAAGTGCTCTGTGCATGATTGTAAGGAGCTTGTAGGGCTAAGTGCAAATTGTAGAAAGATGTTTTGTGCTGAAGTGCAAGGAAGAAGGATCTAGCGAGCTGCGCAGATCTTCTGTCCTATTAGAAGTGAGGACTATGAGGCTCTGTGCTATAACTGCTTGGCCAAGATAATAAAGAAGAAGACTTTGTGGATGTAGCCCCAGGGTGGGGGTGAACCACGGTAACTCTGTGTGTTGTGCTCTATGCCTTGACCTGATGTGTTTCTGTCTCTGTACTAAATGCTTTGATGTGTTAGATAGAGCTAGTTATGCTTTGTGCTTATGAGATGTGAATGAATGTCAGAGATGATACAAATAATATTCTTAGTTCTTGATCTGTAGAACCTATTGCTAAAGTGATGAACTATCTTAGATCTAATTATATATTGCGATGCTCTGTTTTCTCTGCGAAGTGAGACAAGGGTTGATTCTAGGAGAACTATTAATGCTAAGTGCTTTGTTAAGAGTATAATCACAGATCAGTGTCCCAGCTAAGGTTTCATACATATGAGTCTTGCAACCACCCCTGCCTCTACCTCGGGTGATACTTCATCTGCTTCGTAGGTGTTGCCAAAAGGGCCAGTAGTTAGGGTTTTGTTGGTGCACTCTTGAGAATTGAACCCTGGGTCTGCCCCTGTTCCAACATCTACCCAAAGTAATAATAACACTATGAGGTCGAGACTCATATACAACATGAATTTTCCACAAGTATGGTTGGCCTAAAATAATATCACAAACTTCAAAGGTGGAAATATCACACAATACCTCATCCTTGAAGGGCTTGATGTCATAGAGTAGGTGACACTGTTGGCCGACATGAATATCTCTCCCTTGGTGGAGCCACCCGATGGTGTAGGGTTGCAGCTATGCTATTGTCGGTAGGTCCAACCTCTTGACGACCTCTGCTAAGATCAAGTTCTTTTGGCTTTGACTATCTATAATGAAATGAAAAGGAGTACCCTTCACCCACATATGCGAGTGAAAAAGGAACTCACCTTCCTTTGGTTCTTCTGGTTCATTTGGTTGGACCTTAGTGGTAGCAATAGTGGCACTGACTTCTACATCAATGATCTACTTCTCCTTTTCCGAATCTAATTCATAGCTGGAACCTACCTCTGACACTAAGGCTTTTAGCTCGGCCACCAACGACTGCTTCGAGCAACATTCATCAGTGTTATGCTAGGGTATTTTATGGAATTTAGACCACTTCCTAGTGTCTTTCTTCATCTTCTGTAATATTGCAGATATAAAAAGTATGAAAAACATAAATAAAATGCTAGAAATGGAAGATGAACAACAATATAACCAGAATAACACCACAATAATATTGAAATGATAACAGAATAACACCAGAAAGAGCACTTCGATTACTGAGAGCAATGGTCACTTGCCTCTTCGAGGGGGAAACCTCCAGTTGAGTAGAGATCTATTACAATAATATCCAAGCTAGGGTTCTCATACCCTCAACTCCTATTTATAATAAATATGTCTATAAAGAGAACCATCTAGAGGAAGATCCTTCTAGAAGTGGAAGCTTCTATTAGGTCTTCTTACATTCAACTTATTCTACCTTATTACAAAGCCTTATTAATATTGACCTTTATTACATCATAATACATTGTTCTGCCTATGTGAGGGGTTAGGTCCCTAACATGTCCTCCCCCTTAAAAACAGCCTTGTCCTCAAGGCTTGAGATGTGGAAATTGTTGTCGAATGGTAGTTGGTTCCCAAGTGGAATCTGCTGGAGTTGTATCTTTCCACTGGACTAACACTTCCTTGATGGTTTGCTGATGTAGGTGACACTCACGCTGGTCCAAAAATGCTTGTGTCTCTAGCCAAATGGAGCCTTCTTCGTCCAACTCGGGAAGGTTGGTTTGATTTTGGCACTTAGTTCCAATCACCTTCTTTAATCATGAAACATGAAAAACATGATGTAGCTTAGAATGATTAGGCAAAGCTAATTGATAGGACACCTATCCCACACACTTGAGAACTATATAAGGACCATAAAATTTGGGCACCAAATTCTAACAATGGTCAACCTTGAGGGAATTTTGCTTGTAAGGTTGCAGTCGAAGAAACACCTGATCCCCTTCTGCAAATTGACGTTCAGAGCGACCTTGATTTGCTCGTTGCTTCTTGCGATTCTAGGCCATGACCAAATTCTCTTTGAGGGTATGGAGAATAGCCTCTAGAACTGTAATCATTTGGTCAACCACCTGGACTTTCGAGGCACTTGGTAAATATGAGAGAAATGAAGGTGGATTTTGTCCATATACCGCTTCAAAAGGAGTCATGTGGGTATTTGTATGGTATGAAATGTTGTACCACCATTCAGCTAGGGGTAACCATTAAGCCCACTAACTTTTCTTTTCTGATGCAAAACACCTCAAATATGTTTCCAAAAACTTGTTGACAACTTCAGTTTGACCATCCATATGGGGATGATAAGTTGTGATGAGATGCAATTGGGTGCCTTGTATCTTGAATAGTTCTTCCCAAAAATTGTTGGTGAAAGTTGAGTCGCAATCAGAAACAATAGAATGTGGCATGCCATGAAGCTTGAAGAAATGATTCATGAAACATTGAGCCACTATGGATGTTGTAAATGGGTGTTGAACAACACAAAAATGAGCATACTTGGAAAGGCGATCAACTACCACCATGATGGCTGATTTATTGCCTAATTTAGGTAAGCCTGTAATAAAATCCATAGAGATATACCTCCAAATAGTAGGTGGAATCGGAAGTGGTTGTAGTGTGCCAGGAGATTTGACTATTTCACCCTTGTTGCATTGACACACATCACATTCGGCCACAAAATTATGAACGTCTTGTTTCATAACATCCCAGAAAAAAGAACGTTTGACCCTGTCATAGGTTTTGGTAAACTCAGAGTGCCTAGCTATGGGTGTATCATGAAGCTTAGAAAGCATCGTGGATTTAAGTTTTGATTGTTTACTTAAATACAAATGACCTTTGTATCGAAGCTCATAATGGATCCAAGAGTACCCTGAGGAAACTAGATAATTGGACTGCAATTGTTGTATCAGATGCGAACTTTTGGGATCATGTAGCCATTCCTAGCGAACGTCTT
>JZKD02S1908636.1:340302-351367 GCA_000966675.3 Picea glauca
CTCGGCCATGCATGGCGGAGAGTTTCAGTTAACTGACAAAAAGCCTCGTGTCTCGGTGGAAACTTCCCTGATTTTTTGCATTGTTAGGTACTCGCGGGCTGTTTTGGGCTAGCCCACGGATGCCCGCGTGCAGTAAATGGACAGCAAGCGGTTGCCCGCGCCCAGTGAGAAGTTAGGGCGCAGGTTGCTTGTTTTGAGTGGTTTTTTGAGGAAATACTCAGCATGGCTTTGGCTAGGAAGAGGCATGAGTTTACTCAGCATGGCTTTGGCTAGGAAGAGGCATGAGTTGGCCTGATGCCAGGTAAACCTGTATGGTGCATTTTAGGGTTATAACACTAACCTCGTTCTTGCCAACAATATGACCCAAGTACTTGACTTTTGAGGCGCCAAAAGCACATATAGATTCTTTTAGGAAAAGTTGGTGCTGAGAGAGTAGATAGAGAACTCGGTCCACATGAGTAGTATGGTCTGTTCAAGTTTTTCTATAGATGAGGATATCATCAAAGAAAACTAAGACAAAATGACGGAGAAAAGAGTGAAAGACATGATTCGTGAGGCTTTGGAAGATTGAGGGGGCATTACACAAGCCAGAGGGAATGACCAAAAACTCATAGTGGCCCTCATGAGTTCTAAAGGAAGTATTAGGAATGTCTGCCTCTTTCATATGGATCTAGTGGTAGCCAGAACGAAGATCAAGTTTAGTAAAGAACTGGGTGCCACTCAATTCATCGAAGAGGTTATCAATGACAGGAATGGGAAACTTGTCTTTAATGGTGAGTTTGTTGAGGGCGTGGAAGTCAGGTTACATGCTCCATGGACCTTCTTTCTTCAGGACCATGACCATAGGAGAAGATTAGGGGATCGTACTAGGGAGGATAATGTCTGCGTTAAGTAGTTCTTGAACCATTTTCTCAATTTCATTTTTTTGGGAAAAGGGGTGACAATAGGGATGGATACTGGGAGGAAGGTTTCCTGGTATAAGGGGAATGGAATGATCATGAACACCACAGGAAGGTGGGAGTCCTTAGGGAGTGGAAAAGACCACCTGATGTTTAGAGAGGATGGATTGGAGTTCTTGCGGCATAGAGGGTTTCTCAGTTGCCTGTATGGCATGGAGTTGGGAAATAATGCCAGAATGACCTTTTTTGAGCAGCTTTTCCATGCGATGGGAACTAATGATCTCAGGTGAACCGATAATGATTCCTTGGAACTTATATTTTGTCCCTTCTGGTCGAATTGCATGGTTAATTCCTTGAAATCCATGAGAATGGGACCCAAATTCCTTAGCCAGTTTGCACCCAACACAATGTCACAACCGCCCATGTCGATAGCAAACATATGAAATTTCAGGTGGTAGTCACCAATTTGGAGATGCACATTTTCACAATGCCCTCCACATTTCATGGAGCTGCCATTGGCAATCATGATTTGGAAATTATTGACTGCATGGATATAGCAATGAGTTTCCTGGGCAATGTGGTGATGAATACAATTATGGGTGCTTCCACTATCAACAAGAATGATGACCTTCCTATACTTGATGTAACCAATTAACTTGAGGCTTTAGGGAGTAGAGAAGCTAGTGAGAGCATTTAGGGAAATAATCGGTTCTACTTCAGGAGGGTTTGAGGGAGGGGTTATGTCCATGGGTTCAGGTGACTTAGACACAAGAGGAGTTTCATCATATTCTTCCGAAACATTCTCCGAGATGGACATAAAAAGATTTTGTTCCTTACACTTGTGGCCTGAAAAATATTTGTCATCACAATTATAACAAAGGCCTTTGAGATGGCCTTCGACCATTTTGGCCCTAGTCAATTTTTGGATCTTTAATGGAGTGGAAGGAGGAGTGGGATTTACTGGTTTAGTGCGAGAAATAAAGGAGGGTTTCTAGTTTTGATAAGAGACAACCTGTTGTGCTTCCTTAGCTCGTTTAGTAGCCTCCACCCAACTCTGAGGTTGAGCCATGAGGACATGGGCACGAATCTCATCCTTGAGGCCACTGATAAAACATTCTCGAAAAAAAGCATCACACATGCCCTCTGTACGAAAATCCAGTCGCTCAAAAGTAGCTATAAAGTCTTCCACTATGCTAGATTGTTTCAATTTTTTCAAACATCCTAAATGGTTGGTGTGGGTGTCAAAGCGATCGTAAATCTCTGCCATAAAGTGTGTCCAAGAAACATACCCTTAACAGGAAGTTTTTCTCCATTGCCACCATTGCCAACATTCTTGATCTAGATGGAGAACATCGTACCAGAGTTTGGCCAAGTCATCTATAATGTCATACAAAGAGAAATAATGTTCCATTTGAGTTACCCAACCAGTGGGATCCGAGCCATCAAATTTGGTCACATCCACCCGTGGAAGGCATAGGTCACACTAAAAGTGATGGGGCTGAAAATTATGGGAATGAGAGGAAGTTTTAGCTTCAGTGTGAAAAGGTGGGTCAGATAAAGGGGTATCGATAAGGATATGCAGCTTGGTGCAGATCATCAAAACAACAAATTCAAGCTGGGTAGTCATGTCTTGTTTGAGTTCCTCGATTGAGGCGACGATGGAGGACTGCATGTTTGTATTAATTGTGGAAATATTGGCACTAATTTGTTTTACTTCTTGTTGGGTCTCTGTGAAATTAGATTGCAAGGTATTGAAGCGAGCTTCCAAGTCTTGGCTACGGGTATGGGCCATGATGACGAGGGAACTAAAAAGGGGCAAGTGGGGTAAAAAAATTTGATAAAAAATTCTAGGTATGAATGTGATCAGGGAAAAGAGATAACTCTAATGGAATAGGTCTCAAATCATGGTGCAAAAATTTCCAAACTTTTTTTTTTTTTTTAACACCTGCGGAGTTCTACTCCGGTTTGAAGAATACTGCATTGATGAAATTCCCAAATGCTTAACCAGGAAGAAATGTGTAGTGATTTGGAAACTCGAACACAGTTGCATGGAAATAGATATTGTCTGTTTTATTTTTTGTTTTCGTCCCTAAGGGTTAGGTATTCAAGGGTTCTACAGGCAAGGGTTTGCCCTATGATATAGCTCTCTGATATACGTGCAGGTTCGAATAGTATTACTCGGCCCAATATCTCAGGGAATTAACTAAGGAGGCTAGACCGTGCCCTTAGTTGCACTACCCGACTACCCAGGTACTAGAGAGTATCTTTCCCAGTGTTGTTCTTGGTGGCACTATAACAGTCAGGTGACCAATCGGTTTATCTAAAGAGGGCTTCAGGAAATCTAGGTTGATTTGTATATAGGTGATGTCTGATGTGCTACCACTCGAAGGGGTACCAACATAGGTTACAAGGGTGGCCAACAAATGTGCACTTAATAACCACTTGTATTTCCCATTTGTATGAATCTCTCAACCGTGGGTTTATGCGTGTAACGACAAATCTTTGTAGCTTAAAGATGTCGGAATACGTCTCTACCCTGAAAAAAAATTAACCCACAATTTTCTGCCGAGGAAAATGCTCTGATACCACTTGTAATATTCCAGATATAAAAAGTATGTAGAAATGAAATAAAATTCTAGAAATGGCAGATGAACAACAATATAACCAGAATAACACCACAATAATACTGAAATGATAATAGAATAACACCAGAAAGAGAACTTCTATTACTAAGAGAAATGTTCACTTGCCTCTTCAAGGGGGCAACCTCCAGTTGAGCAGAGCTCTATTACAACAATATCCAAGCTAGGGTTCTCATACCCTTGACTCCTATTTATACTAAATATGTCTATAAAGAGAACCATCTAGAGTAAGATCCTTCTCGAAGCAGAAGCTTCTGTTAGGTCTTATTACATTCGACTTATTCTACCTTATTGAAAGGCCTTATTAATAATGACCTTTATTACATTGGAATACATTGTTCTACCTAAGTGAGGGGTTAGGTCCCTAACATATTCTCATTACGCTTCTTTGTTTGTGGCTTAGATTGGTTGTCCTGAGGAGGTCCATCCTTTCTCTGTCCTTTTTTATGTGGATTGGAGTCGTCTTTTCCCTGCTTTTACTATGAGGAATTTGCAAATCCAAACTCTTGCTTCTTCTACTTAAATTTATGCTCAATTTTAAAATCATATCGATAAGCTGTGCCCAGTGATGAGATGTCCAGAAACTCCATTTTTGTTTGTATGTATCTATGAAAACTAGAGCGGTACTTGAGCACCAGATCTCATTTGAATGCTTTGATACCCAGCTTGGTGTGCATCGTATGGAATATATTTTTGAACTCTAGCACTGTCTGGTCCCTTTCTTGTCGCAGTGTGGTCCATCTTGTGTACTGGTCATTGTAGATTTCAACAGGGTAGTATTGTTCCTTAATAGCATCCCTGAAACAATACCAAGTGGGTGCGACTGCAAATATTTTATATTCCTCAATTTCCCTTTTCTCACAGTGAGTCTCCCACCAGTCCTTGACATGGGGGATATCCTTAAGGAGCACAAAGATAATATTTTTTCTATCGAAAAAAATATGGACCGAAAAATACCCTTCTAGTAGATTCAACCATTTATATAGAGCATTTGCATCTATCTGACCTTCAAATACATGAATATAAAAACTCACTTGTTATACCATGAAGGGGGTGACACCTCCAAGGTGGTCACTTAATGAAGATGCATCAAATGTTGGTAGTTGTCGAAGGATCCATGCAAAATTATCCATCATATCATTCCTTTGTTGCGTGAGGGCTTTCTCAAGAAGCAACTTAAAAGGATCTCCTACTCCCTCATATCTCTTTTATTCTACCATCGAAGGTCATCGGGATCGACGAGGATGGTTTTTCAAGGGCTCAACTACTTTGAGTCCCAACGCCTTGTACCTTGACCTCGTTGGGGACATCCACAGAGAAACAAATAGAGAGACGACCGATCTGATACCACTAATCCAGATTTATAAATGGAATTAAATGAAGTACATATTTATAACAAAGAAACACATAGAGATATAGTAAAAATTGACTTCTATTAATAAAGAGAACATGCTGAAACTCTAAAATGCAAAATGAAATAAACTTGCTCGAATGCTAGTCGCTTATCTCTGAGAAGAGATGTGATGGCTACAATAACTCATAATAAGATGATTACAATAAGGCTCCAAAGGCCTTTTTATCACAAATCATAAATGAGAAAACCCTAAACATCCAAAACCCTAACCTTGAGAGATGAAATCCCAAAAGGTTTGTGGGCCCTGATGGTGGTAGTTGATACGTCAACTTCCTAAGGGCGTAACTTTTGCATACAATATCTGTTTGGGGTGCTCGATACATCATTGAAAAGGTCTAGTTGAGAAGAACACATTTTGACCGGGAAAGGAGACAACTAAATACTATCACTTGGGCCTCAAAAAGTAAAAAAACATCATTTAGAGCCTCAAAATGGCCCCAGAAGTTCAAGACCCGAAAAACTGTAAAAAAAGATGCCAAAATGAAATTTTTTTCTTTGAGCCAGTGGAATAGGTGGGTGGCCACCGATATCCACCTAGACCAATATTTTTATTTTGGCATAAAGTTAGAGGTAAAATAAGGGGTCAACCCCACTTGAATTATGTTGTTGACAAATTATGTGGACAAACTATGTTAGGGTTTCTTCATATAAAAAGGAAAACTTTGTTTTCATTTTGGATCATCACAACTCTCACTTAAGAGACTTCACTTCTTAAATTTTCTCCCTTTAGGGTCATTGGCTATTTTTTTCTCATGCACTATGCTTGGAAGGTCACTTGTGGATGGTTTTTACTGATTTTGGATGGAAATTTCTACAGTTAGGGTTTTATCTCATGGTTTCTTGGTGAAGTGAATTTTCTGCAATGTATTCTTATGCTATTAATATTTCATGGTAAATTTGTTATTTCATGCTAAATGTATTTCTTGGTGAAACCCTAAGAGAGGAACATAAGTGCTTCTTCCTCTAACTAGGTGATTATTTTCCAAAATTTGTGAAAATATCCTTGCTAGGGTTAGAACCCTAAATCCCTAAAGTGCTAGCACTTTAAGATTTTATTCCTATACTTTTGATTTTTGACCTAATTGAAGCTACAATAAAGGACGAACGATTTCTAGGGCCCAAACATGCTTGCACCATATAAATCCTTCTCCTCAAGATTCAAAGCCTAAGCCCCAAATCTGCTTGCACCTTAGGGTTTGAATCCTACGTCTTGGTTGCAATTAGATCAAACTTCAAGATTAGTTGCATTTGTTGTTATAAGAATCCATTTCACAATAAATGAATTGATATAATAAATAGTTCTCTTCATGAATTGGTTAACAAACTCAATCTCTTAATTCTCTCAATATTTCTACTAACATTACTAACACTAACATTGGAAAACTCACTAAATAACTTGTTGTTGTTATAAAGGTTTGCTACAGCCATATGAAAACACGTTTATTTGTTACATACACTCATTTATTGGTGTCTTAACTTACTCAAAAATAGCATCTAACAATTGGATAATATTCTAGTGGATGTGTGCTAAGTTTTCATCGTCAATTGTTGCATTACTGAGCACCAATTTTTGTTGTTGTTACAAATCATTTACTATTGTCATATAATTGTTCACTGCAAAATATTTGTATCAACCATTTCAACTTATCTTGTCTAGTGTCATAAGAGGTTATTATTGCATAGTTTTTCTTGGAAATTGTTATATATATGATGCAAAGTGTTCTTGTTCCAGGAAGGTACTCAAACAACTTCATACCTCTTCTACTTCCTTGACCTTGACCAATCATCTGGTGATCAAAAGAGGGAGTGGTAGGCTTGGCTGCTATACTTTCTATTTAATCCCTTGAGGTCACCAGGGAAGCCTCCCTTGTGGTGGACCTCTTCCATCACTAAAACAAGGGAAGTCCCTACTAAGGTGATAGTGGTAGGTTCTTCCATAGTTACATGAGATTTGGGGATCTTGTGTTGGGCTTTGAACGAGTACAAATCCTGACATAACAAATACTAAAGAAACACACTTTTACATAATGACACATTAGATCACGTTGATATTAACTAAAGCCTAAGTGTATAAATATCCTAACATCCCCCATTAATAACAACTTGGGATACGATTGAAGTATTTACAAGGGAAATGCAATAAGAGAAGGAAAGAGGCATTAGAAACTATCCCCCTTTAATGACAAATTCCTAAATCCTTAACATAGATCAAAGTTTGGAAAATTTCACTTCTATAAGAGACTTTGTGAAAATGTCTACAACTTGATCTTCTGTAGGGAAAAATAACACTTCAATAACTCAACCATGAATGATTTTTCTTATGAAGTGCATGTGAAGCTTGATGTGACTGTTGCACTGATGTTGAATTGGATCTTTGGCGTGCTTAATGGAACTCCAATTGTCGCATTAGAGATTGGTCAGATGTTGTTGTTGGCATCCAAACTCTGAAAGGATATGTCTAAGTCACAAGGCTTCTTGACATGCATTAATCACTACTTGATACTTTGGTTCTGTTGAAGAAAGAGAAATAGCTTGTTATTTCTTATAGGCCGAAATGATAGGTCTTTAATGAAGGCTGAAAACATAACCTGCAGTAGAATTTCTATCATCAGGGTCATCGGCCCAATCTTAATCAGTGAAACCAACCAATAAAGGAGTCCCCTCTATGTTGTAATGTATCATGAACTAAATTGTACCTCAGACATACCAAAGTATCCTTTTAGTTGCTTTCCAATGGCTTTCATGGGGTGTTTTCATATATTGGGATATAATACCAACAACAAAGGAAATATTAGGAAGGGTATGAGTTAAGTATTAGAGGCTATCGACTAAATGGTAGTACAAAGTGACATCAACTTCGGGAGAAGTATAGGTGGCAACAAGTTTGACTCCATACTAGAAGGGAGAAGGGGCTAGTTTAGAGTCTTTCATGTTAAAGTGGTGAATAAAGTCAGGAGAATACTTAGACTGGGAAAGAACAATTTCTTACTTGGTTTGCAAGCTTGGAGGCCAAGGAAATAGTGCAAATATCCTAATTTGGTCATTTCAAATTTCTTCTTAAGGTTGGTTTCATATGGTTTAAAAGTTTTGGCTACGACTAGTGAGGATAAGGTCATCAACATAAATAACAAGGATTATGAGATGGCTTGCTACTTTCATGGTATATACATTAGAGTCAGAATGACATCTAGAAAATTCAGTGTCAAGAAGAAAGCTGCCCATTTTAGCATACCAATCTCGAGGATCTTGCTTAAGACCATAAAAAGATTTTTTAAGAGGAAAAAAGAGTTGGAGTCATTTTATACATATCTAAGAGGTTGTTCCATGTAGATTTATTCTTGCAAATCCCCATGCAAGAAGTTGTATATGACATCCATCTGATGGAGGATTATTTTCCAATGATCGATTCTGAGAAAATCTCTTGTAAATATCTATGTAATATTTTTCTTTTGTATTAATAAATTACTCCAAGTGGCCATATTGGTTGGGGTCGTGGATGTTTTCCTGTAGGGGTTTTACCATGTCAAAACATTGGTGTGTTGATCTTTGATCTAGTTGTGTTAGTGGTTACTGAAGGTGTTCTTCCTCTGTTGGAATACCCATGTTGTTGAACATGGTATCAAAGAACATTTGAATACCCACTCCTGTTGTCATTTGATATCTTGAACCCGTGTTGTTGCATCTCTAATTTCTGTCATTTTTGTACATTTCTGGGCAAATAAGATTATTCCATTGTGTCCATAGGGCTCGTTTAAGTCAAGAATGATTTTTGTTTCACTAAAAAAGAATATGTTTTCCCAAGATACATCCATTTCAGTTAGATATTGAGGTTTAAAGCCCGAATAAACCCTTTTTTATTTTTTGCAAATATAATATTTCAATTTTATTTTGGTTTTATGTTTTTTATTTCAAGGTTTCTACTCTTTTTTATCTGCGTATGCTCTTTTCCCTGTGCTCTATGTGATCTTGACAAATAGAAAATAGAGCGGAAAGGGTTTTCTTATCTATGTATTCTTTTTGTCGTGTGCTCTATGCGATCTCGGTAAATTAGAAACAGAGGGAAAATTTGAATTTTCCAGGTAAGATAATCAAGATCTAACCCTTGTTGTTGTCAAGAAGCGAAACTTTTTTCTTGTGTGAAAATAAATTTTTATGAGCATGCCCTCTAAGGTTGTCTTCCACAACAAAAACAACAACAATCCTCCTTATAAACAATATAATATGTTTTGAACTAGCTCACTTGGCTAAAAGTTGCTTTATTAAGTAAGAGGTCTTGAAATCGAGTCTCTTTTTTGCTAGTTTTTTAAAAAAGTTCATGCATTCATTGTAAAGTCTATTTCACTTAAGTTATAAAAATGAATCACTATTAAATAACTTTGGTATTTTATTTTAAATTATTTTTCATGCAACTTTCATTTACAAAGTAACTTCATTGTAAAAGTGATTCCCACTTATTCTATAAAAGTGGGTCACTTCATAAGTAACTTATTTAAAATTGATCTTATCGGCACGTTTAGGAGGAGCATCACCATGTGGACCAACTTACACTTTCCATGTTGCTCTTTGGTTATCGTTTATGCATTTTTTTCAAAAGGGCATAACTTTCACATGTGAAGTCTATTTTCAGTGTCGCTTTTTTTTAAACAGTCTGTTTTTTCAAGATCTTTCCATCCATACCATCAATTTCGTATTTTTCTACATATTTTAATATGGCATCTTCCAGTGATCTTTTTCTTACCAGTACCAAGTAATTCTCATGGAAATCCCATATGGAGGATGTATTAAGAATTAAAGGATTATACTAGATTACCTTGGCAAAAGAAATAGAACCCACTAATGATGAAAAGAAATTCAAATGGGAAAATAAGAATGATGAAGCATGTGGACTAATCGGAATATCCATCTCTCCTTATTTAAGGTTTCACCTTCAAGGAGTTGATGACCATGATGATGCTTGGGAAAATCTTGAAGTTGTGTTTGGTAAACACAATATTATTCAATCCCACCAGTTGAAGAATCAGTTAATGACCTTAAGTCCAAATGATTTCCTATGCATTGAAGATTACTTATCTATGTTCAAAAATCTTAGAATTTTATGTATACAATGCAAAATAGATATTCCAAAAGATCGATGCATATATTTTATTCTTCTAAGATTCATAGTGCATATTTTATTTTTGTATATACCTTTGCCACCAGAGAAGCTCTAGGGAGTGCTTATCAAAAACCCTCTCTTGAGTCCTTTTGTGATGCTGTGATAGCATGTTCAACAACACATGTATCTCAATAAAATACGAACATATGAAGTAACCACTCACACAACCAGATCAAAGATCAACACATCGATGTTTTGACGTGGTAAAACCCCTACGGGGAAAAATCCATGGCCCCAACCAATGTGGTCACTTGGAGAAATTTATTAATGAAAAATAAAAATATTACATAGATATTTACAAGACATTTTCTCACAATCGATCTGTATTAATGGATGCCCTAACCTCTCTAAAAATATTCCTCTTACAATTTTGTCTCCACAAGATTCCCAAAACAAATTTATATTTTTAGATGTGAAACACTTTTATGTTTGTGATAAAAGCACGGTGAAAAAATTACCCAAGGTCCATATAAACCAATATTTCCCATAAACATTTTGGCAACAAAAGTTTTGAAATCTCTACCTTTACGGAATTCCACTGAACAATCATTGAAATAAAATTTCAAGTGGTGGCGCAATTTTGACATTTTCCAATGACATGGGGTATTTCCATGTCTTGAAGACCTTGAAGTTCACTAAGTGAAACTGGGATCATACTAAAGTTCAATGAGTGAAACTAATATCATATCTTCAAGTGGGTTGTAGGAAAGATTCGAGGATTCTACTTCTTTGTACCCTCTGAGTGCACTTGGAATGTAACTAGAGAATCAATTTGCATATATATGTGTGTGTGTGTGTGTGTGTGTGTGTGTGTGTGTGTGTGTGTGTACATATATGTATAGATACATACATACATACATACATACATACATACATACATACATACATACATACATACATACATACATACATACATACATACATACATACATACATACATACATACATACATACA
>JZKD02S1908636.1:358605-368785 GCA_000966675.3 Picea glauca
TTTTGTCACCATGCAACATTGGGATCATCACCATGCTAATTTGACCTTGCCTTGGTATCATCACCAGAGTGGCGCATTAGCCTTGATTCCCTAAGTTAACTCCTCACTACTCTCTATTCATTCAATTAACTGAAGACTACTTGACTAGTTAACTCAACTAGGTGTCAGCTCACTCCCGTAACTGCTTAAGAGACTAGACTAGGTGTCAGTTCACTCCCGTAACTATTGATGTGTGTCCAGATCACTCTAGACCACCACTATGGTGCATTGGCTCACCTCCAGTGTGCACTCATTGAGATATACAGAGTATATCATTTGTAAACTATTTATTATTCATAACAGTTAATGAGAATTCTTTCATTCTTTCTCTCCTTCTTCTTCTTTCTCCAATTCTCTCTGCAAATGTGTGTATTATTGTTTAGCTAGATCTATTCTGTGCAGGTTCAACACATTTAAAAAAGTGTCTTCAATATCATCATTTTTATTCACATAGTTTATAAGCCAACTTTCAATTTCATGTTCTGTGCATTTGATCATGGTATGGAACTTTTATGTCGAAACAAACTTCAACATCTCAATATGTTCAATTTTTTCTCTTAATAAGAATATAATTTGATATTAACCTCAGGTCTTGGAATTCTCCTGTGGTTCATGCCAAATATAGTTCAATCAATTCAAAATAAGATTCCCCCTTTTTGATACTTAGAGTATCAAGATCATTTAATATTTATTTCAAAGTTTTTATCCTTTTGAGCGAAAAGGATTTCAATTATTTTATATGGATCGGGGATGGTAAATCCTCTTCTTTTCTTTTAATTTTAGTCATACCCAAAACTTTTAGAACAAATATAGTCACAACATCTTTGTAAAAACCCTCATCATTTTCGAGGTCGACTTGGAGGTATTATCTTAGATTAGTAATCTTGGAGCCTAAAGAAACGAACCAGTTCGCCAAATCCCATGCCTCTAAAACAAGAGACATCCTCTTCTTTATGTTTTTCCCAAAACAACTTCTAATTGAAACAAGCAAAATTGATGTTCCCTTTAAATTTGAGCTTGACTCTGGTGTTCTGTCGAATCTTTTCCCAAGTTGAATAATAGCGATCAGACTTGAAAATATAGGGGGTGGCATTAAAGCATACTCAAGTTCTTTAACCCTTTCATTGATCATAGCATTTTTAGCTTCCATTTCATCCACTGATACTTCCAAAGCATCACCTGTAGCTTTATGAATTCTTGCGAGTCTTGACGGTAAAAATCCGCTCAAATTAAATTCTAAAAGTGTTTTTCCTTGGAATTTTTTCCCTTTTAAATTAACTCTTTCAAATATTAATTTCTTAGAGTATTTATCAAATAATGCATTGTGAAGACTTAAGGATTATTCATTATAAAATACCGGCTCTTGTGTATCCAGTTCTGTTGCAATTTCCAAGCTCTCTTGAATCCTTTGCTCATCATCTGGAAATTCAATATATTCGATATTTGTGTCCAACTCCATATCCTCAAGGGTATCATCATCATCAGGTACAATCTCACTTACTTCCTATTGATTTACCTGTCTTTTTATTTAATTGTTTATTGTGAGCTTATGAGGTCGTTCAAGATTATTGTTTGGAGGGTTAGGATCATCTCCATCGCCTAAATTTTCAACTAAAGAATTATTTTGTTCTTGAGTTACAAATTGGGGGTTTTGTTTGGATGTGTCTCTTTTTAAGACAAACTTTGATACCTTGTTTTTCTCTCATTTACAACCCTTATGTGTTGTCTATGTGCTTCATTAGTACTAGCAACAATTTCAAGATATCCAACTGGAACTTCTTCAGGGTTGTTGCCATATTCTTCTTCTTCTTCTCCAAATAAATAACTATTTATATATGATACACTAAAACAAACATAAGTCATATAATTAATGAAATATTGTTTAGGGTTGAACCCTTTTACTTGATTTTCCAACTTTAAATTGTAGTGGTTAAACTGAACTGGATACTCATTAATTGTTGAAGCATTTCTGAGTGTAATTTTGCCAATTTTCCATGGTAATGAAATTAATTCCTTTTTCTTTCTTTCATAAAATAAATTGGCCTAGAATATGTACTGTCTACAGACTTCTATCACAAATATTTTATCTCGCACATAAAATGGAAGATAAATTGGGGCTTCTCGAGAGCAATAAATTCTAATGACATTGTAACTTTCCATTGCTTCAAAACTAGTTTATCTAAAAAGATTGCCAAATTCAATTATAGTCTAGAAGTACCATTTCCAAACATGAGTTTCTTGAAAGAAGAAACAAACGAATCATAAACTTCATAAAAATGGTACATTGCCTTTTTCTTCCACAAAGTAGGGTACCATGTATGAACATGGCCTATCTTACAGTTGACATGCATTGTTAAACACAATACTTTGAATACAGGACAATATATGATGGAAAATATTAAATATGAAGACATATAGAATTTCTTGTCCCTCCTAAAATTTGATAATTGGAATGATATTTCAGAAGAGATAATTTTCGACCAGTCAAAAATTGCTTTCTCTTGGATAAAAAAATATAAAATATAAAGAGATAGACAAGGAAATGTAATAGTTGACTCTTGTCCAAGAACCCTAGCTAGAATCCACGCCACTTCTTGATATGGTTTTCTTAATTGATTGACCTGTATAGTTGATATATTCTCTGACATTGTCTCCAGGTCTTCCATATACTGCGGCAATAGGTCCCATCCACGATTTCTAGATTTCATAAAGTCCTTGGATTCATCAATCTTGAAGCTCATTGTTGGATCCGGTAACCTGAGAATTCTGTTGAAAGTTGATGGAACTAGAGAAATCGAAGATTGTACATATAACTAAATAATTCTATGGTCTTTCTCGTAATTATATGTACACCATAAAACCATTTGTAGCATCACAGACTTCAAGAACACACCCTTCCTTATCAATTATTGATGTCCAAATATGATTAGTATTTCTTTCTTGATGTAGAAATGTAGAAAAATATTTGTAAGTTGTAGACCAATGATATTTTGGATCTTCTCGTGCAAATGTATTCAGAGTATCACCACAAAATTATTATTTCCTTCTGTCCATCGTGCTTTAGATTTGGCAAATTATCTATATTCTCTCTGAATGATAATACCAAAGTAATTATTTTTATTTAATAAAACTTGAAGCTCTTTTTTCGAAAGAATGATTAAGGAAAATTTAATTTGAATTTATTAAGAATGGTCTCAAGAAAATTGCCATAAATATCAGTCCTTTGGTAATTAACTATTAGTTATTTCTTGTAGGATATGCATTTAATATTCCTTGGAGAAAGTTCCCCGGATGGGGTGACAGGGCAGATGACGCGGACACATGGGCGTGAGCGGGGAGGCGGTGGCATGGCACTCACCGGCTCGCATCAAAACACCATTAATTCGACATGAAATCCCACAAACGCATTCAACCGCGGAGCCTGCTCGCACAAGGGGAGGGTACCCGCACTCAGTTTCAGACTTTAATGGAGGACAGGATGGCGGTGGTTATCGGAATTAGCATAATGCTTGGGCTCATTGCAAGCATTGCACCTCCAAGATGCAGAGAGCTCCCGAGAACCCCTGTCTCGCAGAAGCATTGGTATCGCCGTGAGTTAGCTCTCGTCAGACTGGTGCGACCGCTTCGCTTGGCCGCATTGTCACTCTGCAGCGCCATGCCAAGACTTCGAGGGACACCATGAAGGGGGGCGGCTTGGCATGCAGCGAAGTCGCGTCGAAAGTGAAAGGAGGAGTTTGAAAGGGAAATTGTAGTGGCGGCCAGACGACGAAGAATGTGGGGAATGGCAATTGTTGAGGAGGAGATCCCGGATGAAGGAATAGACAACCCCCCTGCGCACACTTTATTCACAGTCCCGAAAAATTGGCACCCCCACACGCACTTTGGTTTGGACAACACCCGAGGAATGGAAAGCGGAACGAGCTATCAAGGAGGCATCAGCAAAGAAGAACCTTACTCTCCTTGCTATGTAGAGGAGGAAGTTCCTCCTGAACCCACCAGAGCAGATACCGAAGACAACGAGCATGGCGCGACCGCAGACAACACCCAGGCACAACCACCCTTGATCGATGGAGGTTATCTCAACCTCATCTTTGAGGTGCGAAATATCCTAGAAGACCAGACCTTTCGCATCGTGAGGTTGGAGCAGAGGCTAGACATGTTTTTTGTTGCGCACTCAAGAGCTACGCCGAAGAAACAATGCCCGACATGTGCCAGAGCTTACGCATTTCCAGCGCGATGGAGGCACACTGTGGACAACGACACTCCCACTGGCTTAGAGGTTACTTGATGCTTCGACCCAGAATTTGCTTATGGTTTTGTTTACATTGTCTATGTCGATGGACAATTAGCTTTCTATATGTCTTAGTTTTAGATAAGAATATTAGACTTATGTTGCGACCTGCTACTCCTGGTTTCCTACGGGTGGGAGTTAGCAGTGCCAATTTTGTTAATTACAGACTTCTCTGCAACTATGATGCTACATGGATAGGGATGTCCAGCTGTCTCAGTTTCCTGCTTAGGCGGGACAGCTGGCATCCCCTACAGCACTGTATTTTGTCAATGTTAATATAACAGGCTCCAACTCTTTTTTACTTAAAAAAAAAAATATTCCTTGGAGAAAGTGACAAGAAGGAATGGAGATTCATGGTTGAGAGATGGAGGAATGGATGTATACAAAGAATCAATGGAGTAATTTTGATCCTGCGATTGCATGATAATATCTCAAAATTTGACTAAGTGCCACAAAGCAAATGGACTAAGGAAAGAAAAGAAATTTTTTAAAGACTAGTGATACGATCTCCACTTCCATGGTAAAAATTTGAATTGGATAAGTATCATAATTTCAAGAGAGAGAGGTGAAGTCTCAATAAATGACTACGTATTGTGAAGTGGATGGACATAGGCTTGAACATGAGATGAATGAGTAACTCAACCCATAGTAATAGTTTGAAAAATTGTAAGTACAGTTCAATGTGAGGATTACGGAACATGGAGTGCATTTTGGTAATGATGGAGCTTTGGACTTCGATGAAAATATGTGATCAACCTGTGGACCCTCCATTCTACGAAGAGCACAAGAAAATACTAAATGTTAGTGAAAAATGGATATGGCAGAGAATAAAGGTGCATTTTAGATGGGGTGGAACTTGAATGGAAGACTTATGAACTCGTGAGAAATGAATTTTTTTTAAGCATGGGAAATAAGATATACAATAAAGAGACTTATAAAATACTTAGTGAATTTTAGGATCAACAACTATCCCCAACAGTGGGATAACAACCCCTCATGGGTTACTAAGAATACAAAATCTTGACCATTAGGTATGGAGTCAGTATGAACAAGATATTAGAAAACATAGATTAAAAATATTTGTATAGGAAAAACAAAACTATATACAAGTGAGAGTAAGATTGATCAAGAGAAGAAACTTTTAAGATGTTGTCCATTAACTGGAAACATATGAATTGTTCTCTTCATATCCTTGAGAAAATAAGAGTTGTATCCTAGGAATTTCTCAATAATATAGGGGTCGATCCATAATTCTTCAAATTTCATATGAAAAGAGGGTTTTTCCTTGGCTTTATTCCATAATAGTACTAACTGTTCCTTTTGAAAATCTTTGACTGAAACACTTTGATCGAAATATCTCTTTATGGATTGTTGTCTTTGATTTATTTTCCTCAATGCCTCATTTATTTGTTCCTCCATATGCATCAACTGATTATACCTTCTTTGTAAGGGGCAAATTTCTTCTATATCTTCAGATTTTACAACATATGATAAGGAATTTAGTTCCAAATGAATCAACATCTTTTCTTCTTTCCCATATACCAACATGTATGGTGATAGTCCAGTGTTATCATTTGGTGTGAGTCTACTGGCCCATAATGCATCTATCAATTTTGTATGTCAGTTTCTTTGATTCACATCAATTGCCTTTTTCAAAATTTGGATCAATGTTTTGTTTGTCGATTTTGACAAACCATTTCCATGAGGATAATAGTTTGAAGACTATCCCATTATAATACCAAATTCTCCACAAAATTTGGTAAATTTTGATCCAATAAATATTGATCCTTTGCCTATAATAAAATTCTCTGTAACTCCAAATATTGATAGAATATTTTCTTTTAGGAAATTAATGAGCTCTTCGAAATCAACTTTCTTGAGGGCTACAACTTATTACCATTTGGTAAAATAGTAAGTTGCAGCAAGTATATAAGAATGACCTTTATTGGACTTAGGATTAATTAGTCCAATGAAATCTATTCCCCATTGTGCAAAAGAATCTTAAACTATTATGGATTGTAATGACATTGCTGCACTTTTCATTTTCCTTGAAAATCTTAGGAAAGAAAAACATTTTCTTATCATCACATATGAATCTTTAAAAATAGTGGGCCAATAATAATCTTCTCTCATAATTCTATTTGATGTCACTGTAGGTGCAAAGTGTCCACCACAAACCCCTTCATGAAATTCCTCTAGAACCTTCTGAGTTCTTATTAAATCAGCACATCTTAATAGAATTCCATCGAAATTTCTTCGAAAAAGTATATCAACAACTAGTACATACTGACTTGCTTTCATTTTTAATGCCCTTATTTATTTTTAAGACATGCCAATTGGTAATTGACCAGATTTTAGATAAAAAAATAATATCCTTATACCATCACGATGTGAAATCTAATGATCCGGTTGATATTGCTATATCTCCGTTCACTACATCAATCCATGTCATAAGCTTACATAAAACTTTCCCTCTATCTACCTTCAATAGTTTAATCTCAATGTCATATTCTTGAATTTTCGCTAGCCAGGTTTCCCATTTTCCTTCTCTCAATTGTTGATTTAGGAGCATTTTTTCTGGAGAAGTTGGGACATATTCTATAACATGAGATGTTAAAATATTTTTTATGAAGTGAGCCACCACTTTGACTAAGGAGAGAGATTTCTTCTATATTTCTGAATATCTCAGTTCATAATCATGTAAAGTTTTTCTCACAAAACTTATTGGCAATTCTTCTTCTTTAAGATTTCTTTGTGTCAAGATAGAAGCAACAATCTCTTTTGAAGAAAAATAATGTATTATAAAATATTTATTGAAATATGGGATGACCAATACTGGTGCAGTTGTGATTGCATGCTTGATATTAGTGAATTCTCTTTGAATCTCTTGAGTCCACTCAATTTTTTTATCTTTTTTTAATAGGAGATTTATTGGATTTACAATTGTAGCATAATATGGGACAAACATCCTCACAAAGTTTATCTTTACAAAAAATGAATGTGCCCCCTTTTTTGATGTTGTGGGACTCAATTCATTGATCACTTTAACCCTCTTTGGATCGATGTAAATTCCTTCTTTGCTGACTATGTGTCCCAAGAGTTTTCCCACTAAAAATGCAAACACATATTTTTTGGGATTCAAAGATATTCCATATAATCTACATCGTTAAAATACTTGCTTTAGATGCTTGATGTTATTTTCTCTTACTTTGGAGTGAATAGTAAGATCATTTTGATAATCAACCATGAATTTTCCAATTAAATATTTGAAGGAGTGATCCATTTCCCTCTGAAAAGTTGCTCCAACATTTCTCAAACCAAAGGGCATGCATACATATGAATATTTCTCCCAAGGTATGATGAAAGAAGTTTTAAGTCTATCTTCTTCTGCAACCAATACTTGGTTATACCCAAAAAAACCATATAACATAGACATCAGAGCTAAACTAGTCACTTGTTGAAGCAACATTTCCATATTAGGGAGACGACAATTGTCTTTGATACGTGCTCTATTAAAATGAAAAAAATAAATACAAAGATGAATCACCCAATTTTTCTTTCTTACTATAACAAGATTTGAAATCCATTCTAAGTGTCTAATAGGAAATATTATTCCAACCTTTTTCAACCTTTCCAATTCAATTTTCACCAGAGGTTTTAATTTAGGATTTACCACTCTCATTTTTTGTTTGATGGGATTAATTCCTTCTCTCGGTGGTATGATGTGTTGAAATATGGACTTATCATACTCTTTCAAATCCTCATAAGTCCACACAAAAGAATCATAAAATTATTTGAAAAAAGAGGTATATTTATCAACTTCTATCTCAGTACAACTGTTACTAAGGTTTACATACTTTGGGAAGTCTTGAGTGGTAATATTTATTTTCTGAGTTTCTTGTACCTTTATGATTGATATTGGTTGTGGAGCCTGATTATATTCCTGATTCATAGGAATTTTTTTTCAGTTGTGTTTATACCCCATGAAGACTATACACCCCAGAACATTGTACACTCCACCATGCGGGGGGGTTGCAGGGGCGCTTCCCCCCCCCCTATTAGGGTTTTTTTCCCTAGAAGGAAACCCTCTTTTATGAGGGAAATGTATTGCGGTTATGCATCATTGTGAATATTGTATTATGAGAGAGGAGACTATGAGAGAAATAAGAGGAAGTTACAGTGGGTGTGTTGTAGGTTGTATCCCTTCATTTGCTGGATAATAAAAAGGAAGGACCCGTAAATTTATCTAGTGGATATAGCCCACACTAGGTGAACCATGTATATTTATGTCTCTATTGTATTGTGTATATTCTATGTTTTATTTCTGCATTTGTTTTATTTTATTTCTCTGCAATCCTATTTTTCTAACAACTAGTATTAGAGCGAAAGGTAACTCACAGGAAAAGAGGTTTCCTGGTTTGAGTGGGAGGAATGGCAGAATATGGAAATTTTAGGGTCGATAAATTTAACGTCCAAAACTACTAGTTATGGAAGATGCAGATGGAAGATATGAGGGTGGGGGTGGGGGGTTGTTAGAAAAGAAATACCGTGGAGCAATAAAATAAAACAAATGTGGAAACAAAACACAGAAGATACACAATACAAGAGAGACACGGATTTACGTGGTTCACCCAGTATGGGCTACGTCCACCAGAGAAATTGCCAGGTCCTTCCTTTATTATTATCTAACAAATGAAGGGATACAACCTATAGCAAAACCCGTTGTAACTTCCTCTTCTTTCTCTCACAGTCTCCTCTCTCAGAATACAATATTCACCATCAACCATAGCCACAATAAATTTCCCTCATAAAAGAGGGTTGCCTTCTAGGGCAAAAAGCCCTAACATAATCTCTACCGTTATATCTGTGACCTTATAATGAATGGTCCAGATTTACAATGAAATTACAATATACATTTACAAGGAAACTTTTTTCCTTCAAGGGCTTCACCCCCGAACCCCTGCTGGGGGCCCACTTGCCACCAAACCCCCTAGCCAGGGGGATAGCCCCCCCGGACCCCGCAGAGGGGGTACCCCCCCTTTGCACTCCCCTGCGTGGAAGAGTGTACATACTTATGGGGTGTAAATACTTCATGGGGTATAAACATGGCTGAAAGTAAAAGACCTCTGAATCAGGAAAATAATCAGGCTCCACAACCAACAATCTCCCACTTGGAGACTGATCTCAACAACTCCATCGCTGAAGTATATGATGGACTCTGAAGCTTCTTGGACCTGGAAAATTTCTCATCTTCATCTTCATTCTTGAAGACTACCTGAAACTGAGCAAAAACTCAGTTTCTCCCTGGTTACTCCCTTTGTTAACATGTCTGCAGGATTCTGGCTAGTGTGTATCTTTTCCAACTTCAAATGTCCATCTTCCAAGATGGATCGTATGAAGTGGTACCTCAATTGTATATGATTAGTCTTCGAATGGAAGGTTGAGTTCTTTGCAAGGTGAACGACACTCTGACTATCACAATACAACCTATTGTTCTCTTGCTTCTTTCCCAATTCCTCCATAAACCTTTGTAACCAAATCATCTCTTTACTAGCCTCTATAGCAGCAACACACTCTGCCTCTGTTGTTGAAAGTGCAACAACCTTTTGCAGTTTCGAAATCCAACTTATTGTTGTTCCACCTATAGTAAAGACATACCCTATGGTGCTCCTCCTGCTGTCTTTATCACCTGCCATATCTGAATCAACATATCCTTGTAGAAAAGTGTCTGAACATCCAAAACATAATGCATGAGTAGTAGTACCTCTCAAATACCTGAGAATCCACTTTACTGCCTCCCAATGTTCTTTACTTGGATTGTTCATATACCTGCTCACAACTCCCACTGCA
>JZKD02S1908636.1:373621-385038 GCA_000966675.3 Picea glauca
CCGAACCCCCGCTGGGGGCCCTCTTGCCCCCAGACCCCCCAACTGGGGGGATAGTCCCCCCAAACCTTGCAGAGGGGGTACCCCCCCTTTGCAGTCCCCCATGTGGAAGAGTGTACATACTTCTAGGGTGTAAATACTTCATGGGGTATAAACACAACTGAAAGTAAAAGACCTCTAAATCATGAAGATAATTAGGCTCCACAACCAACAGGGGTAACATTAGAGAAATGTACTAATACATTTCTATAATATTACCCCCTACCCCCACCCTCATATAATTTATATCAGAAGGATCTATTCCTACCATTAGGTGGAATAACAAAGAATCCGATGACCACGAAGGATGAAAAATGTGAGGTTCTTGACAAAAAGGCACTAGAAATGATACGATTGAGCCTAGCAACGTTGATTGCTTTCAATATTTTGAAAGAAAATACAACGAAGGAGCTGATGGACGCATTGGCTAAACTGTATGAAAAACCCTCAGCGTGAAATAAGGTATTTCTAATGAAGATATTATTTAATATGAATATGTGAGAAGGTGGGTCTATTGCAGATCATTTAAATGAATTTAATACAGTTACTTATCAACTAAGTTCTGTAAAAGTGGACTTTGATGATGAGGTCAGGGCTCTTCTAAACTTGTGCTCATTGCAAGAAAGTTGGAATGGATTGGTCATGGATGTAAGTAATTATATCTCTGGTTCAAACACTTTAAAATTTGATGATGTTGTTGGTGTTATCCTTAGCGAGGAAATGCGATGGAAAAGCACATGTGAGACATCAGGTAATGCATTAAACATGTAGAACAGGGGAAGACAAAAAGATAGAGGAAAGGGCTCGGGGAACCACGAGAATTCTAGGAAGGGCAGATCCAAATCCAGGCTAGGAAAGATAGAGTGTTGGAATTTTGGGAAGAAAGGACATCTGAAGAAAGACTTCAGAGCTCCAAATAAACAAAGAGATGGACAACGGGAAAAAAATCAGGAAGCAAATGTAATGGGTGATGTGTTACAAGATGCTTTAATTCTTTCTCTAGATAATATTTATGAGTCTTGAGTAGTAGATTTAGGAGCTTCATTTCATGCCACACCCCATAGGAAACATTTTCTAGATTGTGTTCAAGGTGATTTTGGACAGGTTCATTTGGGTGATGATGCACCATGCAAAATTTTTGGAATGGGAAAGGTAAAAATAAAGAAAAGGAATGGAAACTAGTGGTTGTTGAAAGAGGTAAGACATGTTCCAAATATAAGAAAAAATCCAATTTCAACAGGGAAGTTTCCAAGTGAAGGTTGCATATCCATATTTATAGATAATATGTGGAAGGTCACCAAAGGATCACTGGTGATAGAAAAAGGAGAGAAGGTAGGTACATTATATTTATGTACTGGTAATACTAAATCTTATATCTCTTTAGCTTCTACAAGAGTGGATACATCACTGTGGCATCATAGGCTTGGGCACATGAGTGAGAAGGGGATGCAGGTACTTCACAAAAGAAATTTGTTTCCAGATCTTAAACAAATTGATTTGAATTTTTGTGAGCATTGTGTTTATGGAAAACAAAAGAGAGTCGTATTTCTCAGAGTTGGAAAAGAAAAGAAAAATGAAAGGTTAGAGCTTCTGCATACAGATTTATGGGAACCAGCTCAGATATCATCTCTTGGTGGCTCTCGCTATTATGTTACTTTGATGATGCAACTAGAAAAACTTGGGTTTATTGCATTCGACAAAAATATGATGTTTTTGATACTTTTAAGAAATGGAAAGGTTTGGTTGAGAATGAGACAGGAAAAAGGATGAAGTGTCTCAGATCAGACAATGGAGGTGAATATTGTGGCAAGGAGTTTCATGATTACTGTTCATACCATGGGATTCGTAGAGATAAAACAGTTCCAGGAATACCACAAGAAAATGGTGTGTCAGAAAGGATGAACAGGACAATCATGGAGCATGCAAGGAGTATGAGATTGCATGTTGGTTTTCCCTTACAGTTCTAGGTAGATGCTATAGATATTGTTGTTAATTAATAAAAATAGGACCTTCAAGATCTTTGGATGGTGGAATTCCAGAGGAGGCATGGATAGGTAAAAAGGTAAACTATTCGTTTTTGAAGACTTTCGGTTGTGAAGCATTTTTCCATATTGATAAAGAAAATAGAACAAATCTTGAGGAAAAATCCAAGAAGTGTACCTTTATTGGATACAATGTTAATGATTTTGGTTGTCGCTTATGGGACTATAAAAATCAAAAAATCATTAGGAGTAGAGATGTCATATTCAATGACAGGGTCATGTAAAAAGATCAATTGTAGAGAAAGAAATAGGAAAAATAAAAACAAGAATACACAGTGCTTGATGAGATCACTAAAAAAAAAATTCCAAAGGCACTGGAAAATCACAATTTACAGCAACAGGAATAGTAGGTACCTCAAACTACTACAAGTGTTGTTAGAATATCTACCAGGTTAAGTAGACCCCTTTGTTGAACACACCGCCCACACTAAGAGGGGGGGTGAATTAGTGTGTGGACTTTTCTCTACTTTTCTTCTTCTTACAAGTTAGCAGTTAAAACATAATTTAACAGATTAATAACAATTAGATCATAACACAATGGACACAAGAGACATCAGATGTCTGTGTAAACTTTTGTATAATTTATATGAATATAGTAATATGAATTTTCCCAACAACAACTTATTCTTTATCAACACCAATTGAAGTAAGGAGCACCAACTCCTCAGAGAGCACCAACTCTCAAGCAAGACCCAGCTTGCCGCAAGACCCATCTTGTTGATAGAACACAGTCTATACAACTAGAGAAACCGACTCTAGTAGTAGTGATCCATTATAAAATCAACTCTATCTCATGATAAGAGGTCTACCATAAATGCTCATCACTGCTTTTCACATTCTCTTTGAAATTCATGCCTTCTACGCTTTATCTTTCCTCTGATATATTTGCGCCTTCTTAACTTCTACATCTCTCTTATATTTGCATGGACCTCAGGTCCAGATCCTCCTCATTCACTTTACAATCCACTCTTCCTCCATAGACACCATTTCAAGTGAACCAATCATGTTTGTATTTATACTTGTTTATGCTCAAAACTTGTTTAAGTTATTGAGCTGACTTGTGCAACAAGTTATAACTAGCTTGTTAATTTACAATAACTTTTGGGACCACCAGAGATCATCAATCTGGGTCTTCAGCGTTACACCTGGCATCCCTTTTCCTTTCACAAATCAATCACAGTCATGGATCGATTTCCTTTGTCTCTGTGATAACAGAGTTCGACACTTCCTTCAAACCATGATCATATGATCAATGGCGTAGAACCACGAGATTAACAATTTAAGTGACGCATTACATTATTCCCTTTAAATCTCTTTACCATATGACCAATGGCATCGAGAATACGCTAGGCAAGATGAGCTCTTAAGCATTTATTGATTCAACGGTCATGATTCAATCTCCCGATGAGATGGATGATTGTCAAGACTTCGGGTCTTCACCCTTTGGGTCTTCATGACTTCCAACATGTCAAATATCCCAGAGTGGATTTCACCGAATAGATCGGACGGTTCATGTTTACTTCGCAGAACTAGATCAATGGTCAGATTCAATCCTTGGATCTATATTATGATCAACAGTTAATAATGCACTCGAAATGATCTTTCAGATCAGACGTCTCATATCCACTTCGGGACTTCGACAATTATTCTTACGCTATCCTTCCACCATATTTTGATCAATGATTGAGAGTAAACTCGATATTAGATCGACGATTGAGATCTCCTTTGTGTCTCCGGACTTCAGAGATTTCAAATCTCAACCCTTTCTTTCTTCCAGAGTGATCACCTTCTGAGTCAGTCATAAGATGGTGGAGACCACTTACTGTCGGTTAACATTTTAACTTACACTATCCTTCCATTGTAGTAGATTGATGGTCGAGAATTCTTCCAAAGTAATCTTCACATTGGGCATCTCGTGTCCACTTCGGGTCTTCAACATTCAGGACTTTGGGACTTTGGGTGAGTGTTGGTGGTAAAAATCTCGAAGCAAAACTCCCAGAGTGATGTAACTTACTTGCGTCACTTGAGGACGTGTCGTGAGCCGAGAAGCTACCATGTGTCACTCAAATTCATTATTTGCACCTACCTGAAATGATGATTTCAACTTGACACTTGTCGTTCTCTGACTGTGCCACGTGTCCTTATTGACGTAGACTGTTGACGTGGTTTGCTGACGTAGGTATCCCTGATGTGATACATGTTCATCTCCTTGATCTAAGGGTTAGGATATTATCCGAAGGGTATCTCAGATCGATGACTGAGAGTAACTTCAAAACTTCTTCCTTCGGGACTTCAAGACTTTTGACACTTCTTGGTGGTGAAACTCCCAAAGTAATTCTCTCAGAGTGACATAACTTGCTTATGTCACTTGTTGACATGGAACAAGCCAATTTATTCTTGAAACTTTTCATCATCTGATTATTCCATGTGTATTTGCTGACGTGGTCTGCTGACATGGTCTGCCACATATCCTTGCTAACATGGTATGCTGATGTGGTCTTTTGACGTGGTCTGTCATGTTTCCTTACTAACATGGTATACTGCGTGTTCTTTTTGATGTGGTATGCTGACCAACAACCCTGATCCAATGATGATTATATGTTCTCCAAATCCTATGGTCCTTATTCATTTTAGATTTCTAGGCTTCGGGTATTTCAAATCTCAAAATTTCCAGAGCGTAACCTCCTCGCAACTTTATATCCGAAATGAATGTTGTTCGTTGATTAGGATCTTAGATCAACGGCTCGATCGTTTTGCAATGTATCTTTGATAGCTTATCCTGTTCTTCCACTCGAAAATGATTCGACAACTGACTGGAATTCGCATTTCAAGAATTTCAAATCTCAGACTTTCCAGAGCTTAACCTCCTCGTATCTTTATATCTGAAGTGAATGATGTTCATTTGATTAGGATCTTAGATTGATGGCTCGATCTGTCTGCAATTAATCTTTTTCAGCTTATTCAGTCCTTCCACTTAGAATGATCCAATGGCTAAAGGAAATTTTCATAAATGAGATCTCAGATCTTACCTCGCTTATCCTATCCTTCCACTTGAAAAGGTCCGACGGCTTGGAGAGAACTCATGTTTGATCCAATGACTGGTGGGTATTCGGATAATCAAACTCTCAACCTTTTTACCTCACTTATCCTATCCTTCCACTCAAACGTGATCCAATGGTTGTGAATATTCTCGAATCAGATCCACAATCAAGAATGATTCCAGAACCACAACTTGCAAGTGATTTAACTCATCACCCAAACTATGCAATTGGAAGTTGTGCGTTGTTGGTGAGTCAACCACAATCATTGATATTTGAAGATATAAGATCAAACGATCTTGAATAATTGTAGAATTGGAACTAGCGCATCGTTTAATTCTCCTTCCAATCTCCGCAATCTATCCCTATTATTGATTTGGTGATTGCGCATCCGACGGTCACAACTCAATCTGACTTAATCTGATCGCTTGTTGGATCAACCACAATCATTGATCTCTGAGTCTATTATATCTAACAATCTAGACCAATTGCGAGATTATAACTAGCGAGTTCTTTAATTCTTCTTTCGCTCCCCGCAATTCATCCCTACCATTGATCTGGCATTCAGATATGATAGTCACAGTCCTCCAACGATCTTCAAGCCCATGGCCACTCATATGAATGATGTCCATTATATTTATATGATCAACACGGTCAACATTGATCAGACGACTACTGAGGCTTCTCACTCTTGATTGGACGGTTGCTGAAGCTTCTCACCATGATATTGCACTTTTATTTCCGAGATTTGTTCTTTGTGTTTGCTAACCCTCCTGATATTTTATCATTGGAACATTTTTTGATCCTATTGTGATCAACAATAATCACAAATTGCTTTCAGTGTTCTCTTTATTCACTAACTCTCCTGAGCTTTAATAACTGTTTGTGCATTCTTTTGTGCACTGATATTCAGTCATGAATTCTCCTGAGCTTTGATCATAGGAACATTGTTGATCCTATTGTGATCAACAATAATCATGAATTGCTTCATACTGTTCGCTTCTTCTTCTAACTAGTATATTGTGCAGTGTTCTCTTCCTTCTGAGATTTTGATCTTCATTCTGTTCTCTCCTCCTCCTGAGCTTACTCTTTCGATCAATGACAATCTCGTCTATGGTAATTCATCATTAACAACATATCATCACATCGACTGTTGACATCAATGACAATATGCCCAATAATCTCCCCCTTTGTCATTGAGGGCAACACACTAACTTCATATAGAAAACTCCCCCTGTGATGATTCTTTCCTCTTATGAAGTTTTCTCTCCCCCTTTGACATCAATAGCAAAGGTTTTTTCCTCCTGTGGTAAATCTTTGTATGCTACCAACTAGAATCTGAACTTGGGTAACACTTCTTGTAATCATGTTCTTCCTGCCATAACTGAATGACTCCCCTTGTCAATATTCTCTTTCTTTGCCTCTGACTACTCTCCCCTTTTGTTTTTGAAAAGGTAGCTCTTCCTGACAAGGTTTCTTCCCCTATTAATTTACTAACTTCTTATCTCAGTTGATTGGGATTTTTGTGTTTCAAATGAGTAGTCTCATTGATACTATTTTTTGTAGTGATCGAGTCTTTTCAAGACTTAATATAATTACTTTCTTATTTACTAACCAAAATACTTCGCCTGATTTTTTTTTTACTATTCTCCCCCTTTGTTTCTAAAAGGGTATCATTTTATGACATGGTCTCTCCTCTTGTTAACTCTACAGGATGTCATGTACATGATTTTGTACATCAGAATGTTGCTTTTGTGGATGTCGTTGTCTTAGTGGAACACTGCTTAATTGTAGCTCATCTTATTCAAGCAACTCTTGGATCTGCCCATTAATTCTCATCGATCTCTAACCAGATATATCCATCTTTATCCAAGATGTTTTTTTACTGTACATTACTCTAAAGTTGACTGAGAAAGTTTATACTATGGTTGTCTTGATGGAGAATTGAACGCTCACCAACTAGAAGAGTGGATCCAGTCTGGGGTTGTCTAAATAACCCAAGCCGTTTGGGATGACCCACCCTGACGGGTTTAGCGGCTCCGTTGGTCGATCTAAGTCCTAGGAAAATGAAAGAAAACTACACTAAGAAACTAATCTAAACAAAAACTAAAGATAACTAATAAACAAATCTGAAGTACATATATACAATCTATTACCTAAACTATACAACAATAACTCTATAAAATTAAATGTTCAATTATGAACAGAATTACAAATGTACAATATTTACAGATTACAGATTTAGATAAAACCTGCAAAAATCATTTGTAAACTATCCTAAGATAGGAAAACTATTTTTTTTTTTTTTATCTTTTATAATTTTATGAGAAGGAAATTAAATAAAAACTATCTAAGCTAAGCAACTAAAATAATAATTCTAACTATAAATCTAAACTATACATATCTATCTAAACTACTTAAATAACACTAATAAATTAACTATTAAATAACCAATAGCAATCTGACCTGAAGTAACGCTTCAGGTTTGTCCTGTATGCAATAGTTGATTTAGCTGTTTGGTGGGAGGAAACCCGCACTAGATTCTCCACAAACTTCTTGTAAACAGGAAGCAGTTGTTCTCTTCAAATATAAATGACAGGACAAACAAGACATAAAAAATTACAACAATCTTATAATTTACAAATCATCGCAGTTAGATAAATCCCTGTGCAAGATTTGTACGAAATAGTTCAATTAACGAAGAAGATAAACCTTTATTCATTAAATTGAAATGAAATAATTGTTGTACTAAAAGAAATAAGAGAGATCAGATATGGATAAGACATAAACCAAATCACATCAACCTGCAACAAATTACGATAGCTAAAGTAGTCGATAATCAATTGCAAACTGATATGAAGAAAACTTGAAATAAAAGTTTGATATATTGAAAGCTAAATCTGTTACAAGACATCAACTTTCATCCCAGTCTGTATTATAAATCCATAGTCTGGTTCTTCCCACTGTGATGATGATGATATTACAAAAAATAACAAGTATTTAAAGACCACAGGGTAAAACATCCCTGTGGGAATTATCAAAACAGTTTACAAAAAATCTGGGGATAATATCCCAAGTCCCTATTTCTGACTAAAGCTAACAATTGAAAACTATATCTAAACTTCTACAGCATGTCCAATTTGTCAATGAAATTCGTACGTACCTATAAGTAGACAAGAATACAGAAGTTTAGATAATGTTTTATTGATAAAATTGACAAAAATCTAATTTTTAAGACTAGCTACAAAATCTTGTGATTCTGTAGCTGGTCTAATTTGAGCACATAATCGTTTTAAAATCAATCCAAAACTTAACAGAATTATATTCGATTTATTAAACCAAATCTATAATTACTAATTCCAAACAAGAGTGAATAATTCATACCACACCAAACCAAACTTGTATGCAAATTGAAACAAACAAAATCGTGGTTTCTTAACTGAACGGTGACAGGAATATATGCAAAATGCTAAACGTTTGTTATTGCCAATTGGGAGCAGACAGAATCGATTGACAGTTGGGGAACCAACGAAATTGTTTCTTGAACCAATTTTAAAACAACCTATAATCGATTTAGCCAAGTCTTTCCTATGAATTCAATAGAGACAAAACATATTAATCTGAGCTTAACAAAATCTTTTTTCAAAATCAAAACTAACAGAGCAGTATCAAATCTATCTTCAATACCAATCCAACTCATACAAGTAATGATGCTAATTCAAGACACGTAGCAATCGTTTGCAAATCAAATCCAACAGGAACACATCGAAACAGTTTGGGGCCGACACAATCGTTATGAAAAATCGTATTAGTCAAAACATAACCACATTATTTTAGCAATCAAATCTTTTGCACAAGTCGAATGTAATCATAATCCAAACGAAAATATTTATTCAAACTAAAAAGAATCGTTTCTGGTATATCAAAATCAACAATATTGTTTTTGGTCTATTAAAGAAAACATAACTAATCGAAATCAAACCCAAACGATTATCCTAATTCAAATGAAATCAACAAACAATCAATCGTTTATACTAATATGAGAAAAATCGCATAACCAAATCATAGCATGATTCACAACGAAATCATTTTTAGTGATCCGAGTACAACAAAATCATTTTAAATCTATTGAAATGAACAGGGCTATTGAAAGAAAATCCAATTGATTATATTAATTCAAACAAACTCACAAAACAAAATTAACATTGAAATTCATACCTGGGCAGTAAGAAAATGCTTCGATCATGATAATTTTGAATTGACAAAGGCCGTTGCTGCTTCGACATTCCTGAAGACAATCAATCTGGTGGTTTTTTGTTTCTTCTCATTGGCTTGTAGCCTATCGTTCTCCTTCAATAGCACTGCCACCTGTTCCTCTAACGATTTGATCTTTGATTGCAATAGGGGAATGTCGGTGTAATAATGTTCTAGCCTAGTATTACATTGGATACATGGTGATTGATCGGGCTTTGGTATCACAGGCGAGGGTTTGTTCAAGTTACCAGGGGTTTCCTTGTGCAGCTTGATTCCCAGGTAGTTTGGGTCATTTTTGAGGCATGGGCGTAAGTTAGAGACATAGTCATAGGGTTTCATAGAGAATAGGCCATGAGAATAGGGGTACTCCTCAGTCAAGAATCATTCAATTTCGGAGTCCAAGTCCTCGCTCAACACTATTGACTTCTGGTCAACATTTGGCTTGAGTTTATTCCTGGCACATCTTGATATCCATCGAGCATGTTTCTTCCCCTTACTGTTGACACCGGGATCACCATTACCTTTCTTCCTCACTGGCTTCTTGACGGCCTCAGTCTTGTCTTTAAGACTTGGGTTGGCTATGGTATCGGGTAGGTTGATGTCAGGGCAATCTGAGGGTTTGGCAGGGGTAGAAGGATATGAAATGGCATGGCTGGCCCAACCAAAGTTTCCATAACCACAACCTTGTCAACTTGGATAGAATCGATAGTGGCGAAGCCATTCCTGGATAGGAAGGCTTGCCAAGAATCACCATTAAGACTCAAATGGTGGACAATAATAAGCTTGATCAGGCAGTTATGAAAAAGGATTCTATCAGCCTTCTCATGATTGAACCTTTTAGACATCTTGTAAAGACTACGTAAGAGATAATGTGGCATGTTCAAAGGATAGCCTATAAAATTCATCAACAACCGAAGATGATACAAAAATACCAAGCCATACTGACCTTCACAGGTCACAAACTGTTTAACAATTGCCAAAAGATCGTGCCACCTAGGTTTGAGGGTGGTGATAGGAATACCTTTATCACAGGAAACAATCTTCCTTGATGTGAATAGGAGGGGCCATGGCACCTCGTCAACTTTAGAATTTTTAAACCATCGTTGCCCTGTAGCTGGTAGTCCTATAGCCGAGCTTACGAATTCCTCATTGAGCTCGAGTTGTACATCTCTGACCTTAGCCCTTCATCCGTCAAAGGTGAGGGCGGATTGTTGGGCAACCGAAAGGTTGAAACCCTCGAACCTTTGGATAAACACCAGCCAACCACCATTTTCCAAATCTTTGCTAGCATTATCGAATAGCAACAGAGTTTGGCTACCGTTTGGTTCTATGCGCACCACTGGTGCCATAGACAGGAGCACACAGTGGGCAAGAGTTTGCGTCCAAGGGTTCGAACAGGGTATTCACAGGATCAAAGGCACAGAGGCTTACCTAAAAATCCACAGAGATGACCCGGGGTAGGAGGAAGGAATTAATGCCTGAATGTGCGAGGGTGGTGGAGCTAGATCAGCCCATGCAAAATAATCATTTCATAAGTACAACCGACGGTGCATAATGTGATTCAAATCACTATTACATATGTTAAATACAATGCCATTCAAACAACTAATGAAATCAATGGTAAATCGACCAAACATTTGCGCAAGCAAACCAAAACAATGATTCAAAATCAACACCAAGGGTTCGATCATAAAAATGTGTTGTATGAAATGATTACACCAAGGTTCTAACCACAACGTTAATGTGTTTTCATGGAACCAATGTGTCAAGGAAATTGATGAAAGTTTATAGGACATCAAAACACCAATGTATCAAAAACTTGATCATAAGAATATCATCACAGTCTTATAAAAACAAAGTTGTATTAACAATTAAAGAATGCCAAATGAGTAAAGATCTTTGAGTCTTGCCAACTATGCGACTATAATTAAATTGGAAGAGCAATGAACACATAGACAAGAGTGACCATAATAATCTAGTGATGATGTTAATGTGACTTCGAAATTATAATTTTCACGCTTGCAGTCGTGAAAATGAGAACAAAGGC
>JZKD02S1908636.1:385088-447564 GCA_000966675.3 Picea glauca
TTTATTTGTAATAAGGGTGGTAGGGAGGTGCTAGGGATGACTGTTGTCCTTAGAGGTTCAAGTGGGTGCTTGAACACAGGGAGTTGTAGCTTCCATCTGGTTGCAGCCAGAAAAAGTCGTGAAAATGAGAACAAAGGCAGACGTGCAAATTGCACAAAAATAATAGTGTTATTTTATTCAAAGATTGCGACGAAAATCAAGGGTTGAAAAAAACTGGTGTAGGCATCTTATAAGGACAGTATAAAAAAGTGAATTGGCTACCAACAATGGTGACACACTGGTAGAAGCAGTTATCTCTGCCAAAAGAACAAATTCAGATTAGGATAACAAGAATAATTCCAACAGAAATAACCAGAAAATTGTTCAAACATCATCAATGATCAAATATTCTAGCAGTGTTTAAAGGATGAAAACTGGTAACAGTCTTAAGACAAGCGATCTGCGATATTAAAGATAAAATCCCCAATACTGTTGACAGACCCACTGCTACCAGCAAGCATCCATAGCCTCGACAGGGTTGCCATTTAACCCACTCTGATATCTGTATCCTGCCAAGAAGTTCCAGATCAAAATAAAGGACATGTTAAGGTTAAGAGGTTTCATATTTATGAATTTTCATATACCCGACATTGCTTTGCTGCCAGCAGGCCTGTTCAGTACCCCGACGAAGTTTTCTTGGCGTCATGCATGCATTTACCCGCTGCCAGCAGACCTGTTCAGCATCTCGGTGGGTTTACAAGCACTTCCCACAGCTCTTTTAATGATTTATTTTGTTTTTTAAAGATATATAGTCGAGCGGGGTGACGTTGAAAATTATGATATTTTAATATATTTTTTACAGACCTCAATCATAAATTATTTTTTTTAGAACTGTCCTTCATTAAGATCCAGAGATGGTTTATCTACAGAACAAACTTTTCTAAGGCAGGGAGACATCTTCTGAGTCATTCCTTTAAGGAATAGGGACAACGTAAGAAGATAATAGATGATCACGACAGGCTTTACTCATAGATCGAAATCAGTTAACTTCTTTCAAACAACAATCTTTGCCAACACAGATGTAAATTTCAGAAGTATACAATTGATGTTTACACAATTTTTCAGCAGTCGTTTCCGTGAAATAATTTTCTATTTTCTTTGTCCGAATAGTTCAGCATGCAGGTATGTGTATTTCCAAAAACAAAAATAATAATCACAAAGGAAAAATCAAAATCAAAACAGCAAAAGAAAAGCAAGCAAAATAAAAATATGTACATAATATACAAGGGTTATCATCAAGCGAAGTATATTTTCAGAGCTTGGCCATTTACCAGATAGGTGTCTAGATGCCCCTCTAGATTCTGCAGTCGGAAAGAGCTGGGACCCAGTTTCTCAGCGATTAAAAATGTTCCAAGCCATAATTTCTGAAACTTCGTATGCTCTCCTTTTCCTTCATGCGGTTTGTCCCATTTCAAAACGAGGTTACCTACTTCGAAGTTCCTATCAGAGGCAGAGTTAGAATCAAACCATCTTTTGACTATCTGTTGATGCTGATCTAATTTACGTTTAGCTTGGGCTCTTCCCTCTTCTAGTTTCATTAAAGCGTTAATTCGGTTTTCCAAAGGGGGACAGTCTTCTTCTTGTATTTTCTGCGATGGCTGTAGTGAGGGAAGAAGAATGTGTGGTGGAAAAATTGATTCTCTTCCATAGACGAGAAAAAAGGGAGAGTTACCTAAAGTAGCTTTTGGTGTTACCCTATCATCCCAAATTGCATTTAAGAGTGCATTGTGCCAGTATTTTTGATTCTCAGATACCGTTCTTTTGATAATTTTAATCAGATTCTTATTTGTTGATTCTGCCAATCCATTGCCCTGAGGGTAGTAACTAGCAGAATACTTCAATTTAATTCCTTTTTATAAAGCGAATTCTCTCATCTCCAGAGATGAAAAGTAATAAGAGTTATTGAATACTAAACAGTCAGGGATACCAAAACGAGTGATAATATTCAAATTTAAAAAGGTAATTACCTTACTGGTATTCACAGTTCTTAATGCGGCAGCTTCAGACCACCTGGTGATATAATTTGTGGTTGTTATGATAAACTTATGTTGCTGTGAGGATGGCAGATTGATTGGACCTATGATATCAAGGCCCCACTACTGAAAAGGAGAATCTACTGAGATAGGCTGCAAAGGGAAGGCTGGTTTCTGTAACCGCCCGGATGATTTTTGACAAATAATACACTTATGGCACAAGGCATGGGTGTCTATAAAAAGTGTGGGCCAGTAATAACCGGCTCTCAAAACTTTATGGGCAGTGGTATCACCACCAAAATTCCCACCAGCTTCTCCTGCATGCAACTCTAGTAAGACTTTTTCTGCTTCGTCTTTCTCCAGACAGTGCATCAGTACACCACCAAAATTTTGACGAAACAAAATACCATTAGCCAAATGAAAGGAGGCAGACTTTAGTCTTAGCGATCTTCTTTTAGTGGGATCCAGGTGACGGGGGGATGACCCATGTTCAAGGAAGAATTTTATATCATCATACCACGGACTAACAGAGTTTTGTGCACAGCAAATTGTATTTTGATCATGTTGTCCTAGGTTTGACATATTTTTTTCTTCCTGCTGTCCTGCTGCTGAGTCAGCGACTAACTTGCATAACCCTTGGCCTCTCACTATCTGAGCTGGGGTAATTTCTATGTCATACTCCTGCAAGGAGGTAACCCAGTTGGCCCTCTTTTCACCTAGTTCTTTCAGCACTAACAGATTCCTGACAGCTGGATAAGGGACAATAACTTTCGTCCTCGATTTCAAAAGATAAGATCGGAAATGCTTGACTTCTTTGAAAACAACGTAGGCTTGCTGATCTACCGCTAGGTAATTAAGTTCAGCGCCTTTGAAAGTAGAGCTCATAAAGGCGATGGGTACTTCATTGTTTTCAGTGTTCTTTTGAGTTAGGACGGTAGCGTAGGAACGGTTAGAAGCAAAAGTGTAGAGTGTAAAGTCTTGCGAAAAGTCGGGGCTCATGAGAGAAGGAGTGTCTATTATGGCCTTTTTTATTTCATTAAAAGCTTGATTTTCTAGGGGTCCCCAATGATATTGTGCATCTTTCTTAATTAAATTTTGTAAAGGTCTGACCATTTCAAAGAAACTGGGGACAAATCTCCTGACGAAGTTTATCTGGCCTAAGAAAGACTCCATATACTTTTTGGATGTAGGAGAGGGAAGTTTTGAGATGACTTGAGTCCTTTCAGGGTGGATAATCATCCCTTTGCTTGACACAACAAATCCTAAGAGTTTACCTTGTTCTACTGCGAAGATGGATTTTTTAGGATTCAAGGAAATGTCGTATTTACGACATCGCTGTAGAATAGCTCTTAAATGAGCTAGATGATCGGTTTTGTTTTTAGAAAATATAGTAACATCATCCAAGTAAAATACGACGGACTGATTGATTAAGCCTCGGAAAGCGATGTCGATCGCTCTCTGGAAAGTGGCACTGGCATTAATCAATCCAAAGGGAATTTTTCAATAAGCGTAGGTGCCCCATGGAGTGTGGAAGGTAGTTTTAAGTTGGTCTGGAGGAGACATCAGGACTTGGTTGTACCCTGAGAAACCATCCAATAAGAATAGTCTTTCAGAACCAGATACCTATTGAAGGATCTATTCCATGGGTGGGACAGGATAGTTGTCTTTATCAAAGGCCCTATTAAAGTTTCAGAAATCGACGCATAGGCGAATTTCCCCACTTTTCTTCCAGACAGGGAAAAGGTTAGAAACCCATTGAGTGTGCCTAACTGGGAAACTTATCTTAGCATTAAGGAGTTTATTCAATTCTTTTTTAACGATCAGTTCAAGCTTAGGGTGCATTTTTCTTAATTTTTGTTGAAAGGGTAAGGTTTGGGGTTTCATAGGAATGACGTGTTGTATCATGTTAGGGTAGAAAGTTTTAAAGTCATCATATGTCCATGCAAAAACATCTTTAAATTATTTAAACAATTTAACAAATGCAGCTTTTTCTTGTTCAGAACACCCCACCCCTAAATTAATGCACTGCGGATTGTCACTAGTTCCTAAGTTTACTTTTTCATATGATAACGAGGAACTATTGGCTTTGCAGTTGACCGATTTTTTGAATTTATCTTGAAGATCATAAAATTTCTCTAATCTAACTACAGACTTAGGGATTGAATTTACCATGTCCGATGAAGATTCAGGAGTTCTCGGATCTGGTATTACTGTGAAATTGTGCAAATTGTCATCGTGAGTGCATTCGTCGATCACCGTGTCTTGAAAATTTCTTCCATATGCAGGAAGCTAATAATCTGTTGATCGTCGTCGAAGACTCTCCAATTCCTGATGTTGTCGAGAAAGGATGGACTGAACAACAACTCGACAGAGAATGCATCTGGGGACAAGCCTTTTGCAGGAAAGATTTTGGAAGCTACGTTAGCTAATAGATCGGCTTCATAATTATTCAATCTAGGAATATAATTTATATTGAAAGAAGAAAATTTATTCATTAAATTCCATACCTCGGATTGGTAGCTTTTAAGATGTGAATATAGACAGTGGATAGAATCTCTTACCTATCTAACCATGATTTCGGAATCGCCAAAGACAGCTAAGTTTTGAATGTTCATGTCTAAAGCTTTTCAAAGGCCCTGCAGTAAAGCCTCATATTCTACTGTGTTATTAGTACATTCAAATTCTAGCCTACATGCAATTAGGGTTTTGTTAACTGCTGGATCGATAATAATGCAGCCTGCACCAGCTCCTTCCTTAGACTTTGACCCATCAAAATAAAGAGACCAAATTTGATTTTTATCGGGTGCATGAGTCCATTGTGGAGAAGTTGCTGGCTGCACATATGCTACAATCTCAGACTGTTGTTCTGGGTTAGTGATAGTTGAAGCCTTGGCCATGAAATTGCCGAAAAAGGTATCCATCCCTTGTACTTTGGGTGAATCAGCAGAAGGTGTAAATGGTTCTTTGGGTTCATTCAAATCTGTGACCATGAACTTAAGGTACCGTTCATGATTTACCTTGATTTTGTTGGGCTTGTCGTTCTCTGGAAGCCACAGGTGAGACCAATCTGTCGTGAAATAGCCGTGTAGCTGCTCCGACCAGTCCCTGCTTAAAAACATACCATACACTTCTAGAATATCCACAACAATAATATAAATAACTTGATGAAACTTAGGGTTAGACGATAATCTTATAAGCACATTCCTTAATTCGCCTATGACTTTTACACTAGTTCGATCAAGTTGGATGATTTTTAAAGTAGATGGTTCAACTTCAGCATTAATCTTCTGACATACAGACCATGGAATCACATTGGATGATGCTCCTGAGTCTATCATACAATTGTGCACGTTTCTATTAAATATTTTGAAAGTTAACAAAAATGGAGGTACGTTTCTGCGACTACTAAGAGTGGTAATTTGTGGTTTTTTACTCGCAGTCTCTAAAGCTAATTTATTTACATTATTTACATTATTTACAGGAAGACTTCCTTTATCATGAGGATCAGGATTATTCTTAGTGGGAGTCTTCTGAGGAAATTTGTTCTACACAACCTTGTTACTGCTTGAATTACCATTCTTGCTATTCTCTGCGATATTCTGTAACATTTTTTGTAGCAGAAATGGAAATTTCAATAACTCATAAACAGAAATGTTAGCCCTTAACTTTTTAAGATCTTCAACTAAATTGTAATCTAATTTGAGGTTTACATGACTCTGTTTAGTCTCAGCTGGTTTAGATTGCTTTGGGGGTGAAGTCGTAGTGTTTTCGGAAGAAGGTTTGTTTACTGTCTTACTCCTAGTATTATAGGGATGAACTGTCTCGAAGTTAGCTTGAAAGACGCTATCCGAGAAGTGTCCAAAAATGTTTGAAGAAGACTCTTCTTCTTGAACTGTCTCTTGTTCAACAACTTCCTCAGGAATCTCGGGAGGCATCAAGTTATCCTGGGCTTCTAGAATTGTTTGAAGGGTGTATTGCAGACTTTCTAGATTAAGGCCCTCAGTAGTTGGATTAGGTCGGTTGGTGGGAAAAGGCTTCCTGAACAGGGGTTTGTAGGGCCCTTTGCTCGAAGAAGCTTCTTCAGTCATCCTTTTCAAGTCTATAACTTGATTTGACAGTTTTTGAATGACTTTAGTTAATTTTTCTAAATCAGAGCTTGCAGGTTGTGTTTTATTTTGAGTGGGTCTAGGGAGCATTTTGATCTTCTTTTTGGAAGAAGAACTAGTTTCTGTTTCATTGCTAGCAGTTTCTTTTAAACTAAGGATGTCTTTTTCAATCTGGCTGGCCTCCTCAAAGGCCTCTAACAATGTGGCTTTCTTAGATTGTTTAACCCAAATGGCTATACTTTGTTGTAGGGCTTTAGTATAGTATGCTATGATAAGATTCTCGGCAGGCGTAGAATCCGTAGGGATTCGGTTCTTAAGTGTTAAGAATATTTGATTAAAGTCTTTAATTTTCTCTTTTGGGTTCATTCTTAAGCTAGAAAGCTCCATAACTAGGACTTCTGGGGTTTTATCATCTCCGAACTTTTCCAAAAAGCATGACTCAAACTTTTCCCAAGACATGATGGTATGGGGTTGCTGGGTAAAGTACCAAGTGGATGCATTGCCCTCGAAAGTGTAGGGGAACAACCTACATACTACGTCTTCATGCTCGACATTGTGGAGTCTAATGGCTAACATAAAAATTTTAATGTGATCTTCTGCAATCTATTTAGAGTCAGGGTCAAACTTGGGAAGCCACTTCTCTAGATGTTTGGGTAAGGGATGTTGAGCCCCAGGTACGGCTACGACATCCTGGTCGAGCCAAGGTCTGGTAGGATTGATCTGGTTGGCCATTGGTGTAGGCGGTGTGGAAGGCTGAGAAGGGGAACTACCTTCGTCAGAAGAGTCTTCCCTCAAAGAAGAAGGGGATGATGGAGGCGGTGAGGGAGGTATTTCAGATCCCCTTGCAGTAGGAGTGAGGATTGGATCTATAGGGTTCATAGTGAGGTTAGTGCCTCCGAGTTGTTCTCTGATATCAAAGAAATATAAAGGTTGGTCCAAAGGTCGATTTGGTTGCCTCAAACGGGCTAAGGCACTATGTGTTCTTATGAGAGATTGGTGGACAATCTCTTGTATGTCACCACCTGTAGGATTTGGGGTTGTTGGTTCGAATATGATCGGTGGATCATCGTTTGATGTGGTTGTTGTTTGAGGGGGAATGTTTTCATGTGACTAACTTCTTGTCACTATAGGTGAGTGGTTGGGTGGTGGAGGAGTCTTAGGACCGCCTCGTGCCATTAATAAATTCCAGTCCCTCCTTCTAGCGCCATTTGTTGATAGAGAATTGAACGCTCGCCAACTAGAAGAGTGAATCCAGTCCGGGGTTGTCTAAATAACCCAAGCTATTTGGGATGACCCACCCTGACGAGTTTAGCGGCTCCATTGGCCAATCTAAGTCCTAGGAAAACGAAAGAAAACTACACTAAGAAGCTAATCTAAACAATAACTAAAGCTAACTAATAAACAAATCTAAATTACCTATATAAAATCTATTACCTAAACTATACAACAATAAATTTATAAAATTAAATGTTCAATTATCAACAGAATTACAAATGTACAATATTTACAGATTATAGATTTAGATAAAAACCTGCGAAAATCATTTGTAAACTGCCCTAAGACAGGAAAACTATTTTTTTTTTTATCTTTTATAATTTTATGAGAAGGAAATTAAATAAAAACTATCTAAGCTAAGCAACTAAAATAATAATTCTAACTATAAATCTAAACTATACATATCTATCTAAACTACTTAAATAACACTAATAAATTAACTATTAAATAACCAATAGCAATCTGACCTGAAGTAACGCTTCAGGTTTGTCCTGTATGCAATAGTTGATTTAGCTGTTCGGTGGGAGGAAACCCGCACCAGATTCTCCACAAACTTCTTGTAAACAGGAAGCAGTTGTGCTCTTCAAATATAAATGACAGGACAAACAAGACATAAAAAATTACAACAATCTTATAATTTACAAATCATCGCAGTTAGATAAATCCTTGTGCAAGATTTGTACAGAACAGTTCAATTAACGAAGAAGATAAACCTTTATTCATTAAATTGAAATGAAATAATTGTTGTACTAAAATAAATAAGAGAGATCAGATATGGATAACACATAAACCAAATCACATCAACCTGCAATGAATTACGATAGCTAAAGTAGTCGATAATCAATGGCAAACTGATATGAAGAAAACTTGAAATAAAAGTTTGATATATTGAAAGCTAAAGTTGTTACAAGACATCAACTTTCATCCCAGTCTATATTATAAATCCATAGTCTGGTTCTCCCCACAGTGATTATGATGATGACATTACAAAAAATAACAAGTATTTAAAGACCATAGGGTAAAACATCCCTGTGGGAATTATCAAAACAGTTTACAAAAAATCTAGGGATAATATCCCAAGTCCCTATTTCTGACTAAAGCTAACAACTGAAAACTATATCTAAATTGCTACAGCATGTCCAATTTGTCAATGAAATTTGTAGGTACCTGTAAGTAGACAAGAATACAGAAGTTTAGATAACATTTTATTGATAAAATTGACAAAAATCTAATTTTCAATACTAGCTACAGAATCTTGTGATTCTATAGCTGGTCTAATTTGAGCACATAATCATTTTAAAATCAATCCAGAACTTAACATAATTATATTCGAATTATTAAACCAAATCTGTAATTACTAATTCCAAACAAGAGTGAATCATTCGTGCCACACCAAACCAAACTTGTATGCAAATTGAAACAAACGAAATCGTGGTTTCTTAACTGAATGGTGACAGGAATATATGGAAAATGTCAAACGTTTGTTATTGCCATTTGGGAGCAGACAGAATCGATTGACAGTTGGGGAACCAACAAAATCGTTTCTTGAACCAATTTTAAAACAACCTATAATAGATTTAGCCAAGTCTTTCCTATGAATTCAATAGAGACAAAACATATCAATCTGAGCTTAACAGAATCAGTTTTCAAAATCAAAACTAACAGAGCAGTATCAAATATATCTTCGATACCAATCCAACTCATACAAGTAATGATGCTAATTCATGACATGCAACAATTGTTTGCAAATCAAATCCAACAGAAACACATCGAAACAGTTTGGGGCCGACACAATCGTTATGCAAAATTGTATTAGTCAAAACATAGCCACATTATTTTAGCAATCAAATCTTTTTCACAAGTCGAATGTAATCATAATCCAAATGAAAATATTTATTCAAACTAAAAATAATCGTTTCTGGTAAATCAAAATCAACAAGATTGTTTTTGGTCTATTAAAGCAAACAGAACTAATCGAAATCAAACCCAAATGATTATCCTAATTCAAACAGAATCAACAAAGAATCAATCGTTTATACTAATCTGAGAAAAATCGCATAACCAAATCATAGGACGATTCACAACGAAATCATTTTTAGTGATTCGAGTACAATAGAATCATTTTAAATCTATTGAAGCGAACAGAGCTATCGAAAGCAAATCCAATCGATTATATTAATTCAAACAAACTCACAAAACAAAATTAACATTGAAATTCATACCTGGGCAGTAAGAAAATGCTTCGATCACGATAATTTTGAATTGACAAAGGCCGTTGCTGCTTCGACATTCCTGAAGACAATCGAGCCGGTGGTTTTTTGTTTCTTCTCATTGGCTTGTAGCCTATCATTCTCCTTTGACAACACTGTCACCCATTCCTCTAACGATTTGATATTTTATTGCAACAGGGTAACATCGGTGTAATAACGTTCTATCCAAGCATTACATTGTTTACATGGTGATTGATCAGGGTTTGGTATCATAGGCGAGGGTTTGTTCAAGTTACCAGGGGTTTCCTTGTGCAGCTTGATTTCCGGGTAGTTTGGGTCATTTTTGAGGCATGGCGGTAAGTTAGAGACATAGTCATAGGGTTTTGTAGATCATAGGCCATGAGAATAGGGGTACTCCTCAGTCAAGAATCGTTCAATTTCGGAGTCCGAGTCCTTGCTCAGCACTATTGGCTTCTTGTCAACATTTCGCTTGGGTTTATTCCTCTCACATCTCGTTATCCATCGAGCATGTTTCTTCCCCTTACTGTTGACACCAGGATCACCATTAATTTTCTTCGTCACCGGCTTCTAGATGGCCTCAATCTTGTCTTTAGGACACGGGTTGGATATGGTATCGGGTAGGTCGATGTCAGGGAAATCCGAGGGTTTGGTAGGGGGTAGAAGGATATGAAATGGCATGGCTGGCCCAACCAAAGTTTCTGTAACCACAACCTTGTCAACTTGGACAGACTCGGTATTTGCGAAGATATTCCTAGATAGGAAGGCTTACCAAGAGTCACCATTAAGACTCAAATGGTGGAAGATAATAATCTTGATCAGGTAGTGATGAAAAAGGCTGCTATCAGCCCTCTCACACTTGAACCTTTTAGACATCTTGTAAAGACTACGCAAGATATAATGTGGCATGTTCAAAGGATAGCCTATAAAATTCATCAACAACCGAAGATGATACAGAAATACCAAGCCATACCAACCGTCGCAGGTCACAAACTATTTAACAATTGCCAAAAGATTGTGCCACCTGGGTTTGAGGGTGGTGATAGGCATACCTTTATCACAGGAAACAATCTTCCTTGATGTGAATAGGAGGGGCCATGACACCTCGTCAAATTTAGAATTTTTAAACCATCGTTTCCCTGTAGCTGGTATTCCTGTAGCCGAGCTTACAAATTCCTCATTGAGCTCGAGCTGTACATCTCCGACCTTAGCCCTGCATCCGTCAAAGGTGAGGGCGAATTGTTGGGCAACCGAAAGGTTGAAACCCTTGAACCTTTGGATAAACACCATCCAACCACCATTTTCCAAATCTTTGCGAGCATTATCGAATAGCAACAGAGTTTGGCTACCGTTTGGTTCTATGTGCACCATTGGTGCCATAGACAGGAGCACAAAGTGGGAAAGAGTTTGCATCCAAGGGTTCGAATAGGGTATTCGTAGGATCAAAGGCACACAAGCTTACCTGAAAATCCACAGAGATGACTCGGGGTAGGAGGGAGGCATTAATGCCCGAATGTGCGAGGGTGGTGGAGCTAGATCAGTCCATGAAAAACAGTCATTTCATAAGTACAACCGATGACGCATAATGTGATTTGAATCACTATTACATATGTTAAATACAATGCCATTCAAACAACTAATAAAATCAATGGTAAATCGACCAAACATTTGCGCAAGTAAACCAAAACAATGATTCGAAATCAACACCAAGGGTTCGATCATAAAAATGTGTTGTATGAAATGATTACACCAAGGTTCTAACCACAACGTTAATGTGTTTTCATGGAACCAATGTGTCAAGGAAATTGATGAAATTTTATAGGACATCAAAACACTATTGTATCAAAAACTTGATCATAAGAATATCATCACAGTCTTATAAAAACGAAGTCGTATTGACAATTAAAAAATGCCAAATGAGTAAAGATCTTGGAGTCTTGCCAACTGTGCGAATATAATTAAATTGGAAAGGCAATGAACACATAGACAAGAGTGACCATAATAATCTAGTGATGATTTTAATGTGACTTTGAAATTAAAATTTTCACGCTTGCAGTCGTGAAAATGAGAACAAAGGTAGACATGCAAATTGCGCAAAAATAATAGTGTTATTTTATTCAAAGATTGCTATGAAAATCAAGGGTTGCAAAACACTGGTGTAGGTAGCTTATAAGGACAGTATAAAAAAGTGAATTGGCTGCCAACATGTTGTCACATGGCTGTAATTCTTTTTGCAACAGTTAACTTCACTCCTATTCACTTGTTCAGTCTTTGCTATCCACATATGTGAGTGTCCTAATTTCTTGAACTTTGTTTTATGATCTTCTATCACTGCAACTTCATTTTTCTTCCATGTTTCATTTACTCTTTTTGTCATATTGTATGAATAATTTATCATTGACTGCTTTCTTGAGTTCCAATAGATATAGGCTTTGTATCCATATCTACCACAACTATAGCATCTCATAGTGTAACAATGTGAAACAATATGTTGAACATGATTGCAGTTCCAACATATTATATTGTTGTTGAACCTACCAAATTGTTTTCTTCCATGATGCCTACAATCCAAGGATTTATGACCATATTCATTACAAGAAAAACAATAACCGTTAAAAACACTCTCATACCTTCTTTGATTCATCCATGGAGGTGTCTCTCTTCTCAAATTGCTTTAAGGTGTATGAGCAGCTTCTAGATGTCTTCCTTGATCTAATCTTCAAAATTTTGTACTGTTTCTTTTATTTCTTGAATGTGAAGAACCTGAGTCATATCTACTTTCACTTTTTCCAAATGAAGGAGATGTGTCAGACCTATCTTCATCCTTTACAAATGAAGGAGTTGTGTCAGACTTATCTTCATCCTTTACAAATGAAGGACCTGTGTCAGACCTGTTTTCACCTTTTACAAATGAAGGACCTGCATCAGACTTCTTAGGAGTACTGATCTCTTCCTTGTTGTATCCAAGACTAGATTTGTCATTTGGTGATCTATGACTATCCAAGATCTCATCGAGGGTCATGGAGTTATTCAAGAACTTGATTTGGGTGTTTGAATTCTCAACCTTCTTTCTAAGATCCACAACTTCTGCTTCTAGCCCATGACATGATTCTTCCTTTTTGTCCAACTGGTTCCTCACTACCTCCTCTCTTCTTTTGGCTTCTTCAAGTTGGATTTTAAGATTGACATAGATTTCCCTTAGTTCTTTTAGATCTGCAAGGTTTTTGCTTGGTTCATCATCTTCCTTCTTTTCTTCTTTTGCTTGACTGATTTCATTTTTCAGTCTCTCAATCTCCTCTTCCTTTGCTTGACTGATTTCATTTTTCTATCTTTCGATCTCCTCTTCCTTTGCTTGACTGATTTCATTTTTCAGTCTCTCGATCTCCTCTTCCTTTTCTTTTGTTAGATCAAAAAATTTTGTTTTCAATCTTTTGATCTCTTCTTCTTTGTTTTCTAACTGAATCTTTTGCTAAGATATGATTTCTTCATTGTCTTTGAGATTTTCTTTTATTTCTATGATTTGCTTTTGATTGCTAAGCTCATCATCTTCCTTCTCCTTTTCTTTTACTTGACTAATTTCTTTCTTCGCTTCTCGATCTCCTCTTCTTTCTCTTCTAACTGATTGTCCTTCTCATATATTATCTTTTCACTATCCTTGAGCATTTCCTTTATTTCCAAGACATGCTTTTGACTCTTTTCAAGAAATTATTTAGTGTAGTCATGAAGATAGCTATAGTCTGATTCATTATGGTCATAGAGGTATTCACAGAGACTCCAATCAAACTTTTGTTTGGCCTTTGATAGTTCCTCTTATACTTATTCCAGAGGATAAATGATAACAAAACATTCTTTTATTGTATATGAGTCTTCTTCTTTACTTGCAAGGGAGGATTCAATATCAATGTTATTGCAATCGAAATATTGTGGAGAGTCCTTACCTTTATTGATGGTTGAGTCTTCATCTTCATCCTTGATAGGAATGTCTTTTGTGTATTCACTTTTGATTTGATACATATTTTCTAACTTCAGCCATAAGTCCTTGGCAGATGTGCATAGTCCTATGCTTGCCTTGACTATATCTGATAATCCATTAAGAAGAATCTTCAATGCCACTTCATTGTTCTTCCTTGCTCTTCTTTGGACTGTAATCTTGGATAGATTCTTTGATGTAGTTAAATCCCATGGCTTGCTTACTACTGAATTCCAAACTTTATATCCTTTTGAATTCAAATACTGTTTCATATTTTCTCTCCATGAGGAATAATTTGTTCCATCAAATAAGGGAGATTCAATTGCGGAGAGAGCCATCTATCCACCCATTTCTTCATGATCTACCTTCCAATGTTTAAACTATTGTTTGAAGGAACACGCTCTAATACCAATTGTTGAACACACCGCCCACACTAAGAGGGGGGGGGTGAATTAGTGTGTGGACTTTTATCTACTTTTCTTCTTCTTACAAGTTAGTAGTTAAAAAATAATTTAACAGATTAATAACAATCAGATCATAACACAATGGACACAAGAGATATTAGATGTTTGTGTAAGCTTTTGTATAATTGATATGAATATACTAATATGAATTTTCCCAGCAACAACTTATTATGTATCAGCACCAACTGAAGTAAGGAGCACCAACTCCTCGGAGAGCACCAACTCCTCGAAGAGCACCAACTCTCAAGAGAGCACCAAATCTCAAGCAAGACCTAGCTTGTTGATAGAATGCAGTCTATCCAACTAGAACAACTGACTGTAGTAGCAATGATCCATTATAGAATCAAATCTATCTCATGATCAGAGGTCTACCATAAACGCTCATCACTGCTTTTCATCTTCTCTCTGAAATTCGTGCCTTCTACACTTTATCTTTCCTATGATATATTCACACCTTCTTCACTTCTACATCTCTCTTGTATTTGCATGGACCTCAGGTCCAGATCCGCTTCATTCAATTTACAAGCCACTCTTCCTCCATAAGCACCATTTCAAGTGAACCAATCATGTTTTTATTTATACTTGTTTATGCTCAAAACTTGTTTAAGTTATTGAGATGACCTGTCCAACAAGTTATAACTAACTTGTTCATTTACAATAACTTTTGGGACCACAAGAGATCATCAATTGGAGTCTTCAGCATTACACCTGGCATCCCCTTTCGTTTCACAAATCGATCACAGACATGGATCAATTTCCTTTATCTCTATGATAATAGAGATCGACACTTCCTTCAAACCATGATCATATGATCAATGGTGTAGAACCACAGGCTTAAAAATTTAAGTGATGAATTACATTCTACCCTTTAAATCTCTTTACTATATGACCAATGGCATTGAGAAGACACTAGGCGAGATGATCTCTTGAGAATTTATTGATTCAATGGTCACGATTCAATCTCCCAATGAGATGGATGATTATCGAGACTTCGGGTCCTCTCCCTTCGGGTCTTCATGACTTCCAACATGTCAAATCTCCCGGAGTGGATTTCACCAAATAGATCAGACGGTTCATGTTTACTTCACGGAACCAAATCAATGGTTAGATTCGATCCTTGGACCTATATTATGATCAACGGTTAATAATGCACCTGAAGTGATCTTTCAGATCAGAGTTCTCATGTCCACTTTGGGACTTCATCTATTATTATTACGCTATCCTTCCACTTTATTTTGATCAATGGTTGAGAGTACACCCGACATCATATCGACGATTGAGATCTCCTTCGGGTCTCCAGACTTCGGAGATTTCAAATCTCAACCCTTTCTTTATTCCGGAGAGATCACCTACTGAGTCAGTCATAAGATGGTGGAGACTACTTTCTGTTGGTTAACGTTTCCACTTACACTATCCTTCCATTGTAGTAGATCGACGGTCAAGAATTCTCCCGAAGTGATTTTCATATCGAACATCTCATGTCCACTTCGGGTCTTCGGCATTCGGGACTTTAGGATATGGGTGAGTGATGGTGGTAAAAATCCTGAAGAAAAACTCCCGGAGTGATGTAACTTACTTGCGTCACTTGATGACGTGTCGTGAGCTGAGAAACTACCACGTGTCACTCAAATTCATGATTTGCACGTACCTGAAATGTTGATTTCAACTTGACACTTGTCATTCTCTAACTGTGCCACATGTCCTTGCTGACGTAGACTGTTGACGTGGTTTGCTGACGTATATCTCCCTGATGTGACACGTGTTCATCTCCTTGATCTAATGGTCATGATAGTATCCGAAGGGTATCTAAGATCAACGACTGAGAGTAACTTCAGAACTTCTTCCTTTGGGACTTCAGGACTTTTGACATTTCTTGCTGGTGAAACTCCCGAAGTAATTCTCCCGAAGTGATGTAACTTGCTTACGTCACTTGTTGACATGGCATGAGCCAATTTCTTCTTGACACTTGTCATCATCTGATTATGCCATGTGTATTTGCTGACGTGGTCTGCTGACATGGTCTGCCACATATCCTTGTTGACATGGTATGTTGATGTGGTCTTCTGACGTGGTCTACCACGTGTCCTTGCTAATGTGGTCTGCTGCATGTTCTTCCCGATGTAGTCTGCTGACCAACAATCCTGATCCAATGATGATCATATGTTCTTCAAATCCGATGGTCCTTATTCATTTTAGATTTCCGGGCTTCGGGTATTTCAAATCTCAAACTTTCCAGAGCGTAACCTCCTCCCAACATTATATCCAAAGTGAATGTTGTTCGTTGATCAGGATATTAGATCGACGATTCGATCTTTCTGCAATGCAGCTTTGCTAGCTTATATTGTCCTTCCACTTGAAAATGATCCGATGACCGACGAAAATTCGCATTTCAGGAATTTCAAATCTTAGACTTTCCGAAGCTTAACCTCCTTGTATCTTTATATCTGAAGTGAATGATGTTCATTCGATCAGGATATTAGATCGATGTCTCGATCTGTCTATGATGCAACTTTTCCATCTTATCCTTTCCTTCCACTCAGAATGATCGAACGGGTGACAAAACTTTGCATAAATGAGATCTCAGATCTTACCTCGCTTATCATATCCTTCCACTCGAAAAGATCCGACGGCTTGGCTAGAACTCAGTTTTGATCCAACGACTGAAGGGTATTCAGATAATCAAACTCTCATCCTTTTTACCTCACTTATCTTGTCCTTCCACTCAAAAGTGATCCAATGGTTTTGAAGATTCTCGAAGCAAATCCAAGATCAAGAATGATTGTGGAACCAAAACTTGCGAGTGATTTAACTCGTCACCCAAACTCTACAATTGGAAGTTGTACGCTATTGGTTATTCAACCACAATCGTCAATATTCGAAGCTATAATATCAGACAGTACTGACTAATTGCGGAATTGGAACTAGCGCTTCATTTAATTCTCCTTCCGATCTCTACAATCTATCCCTTCCATTGATCTGGCGATTGTGCATCTGATGGTCATAACTCAATCCGACTTAATATGATCGCTTGTTGGATCAACCACAATCTTCAATCTATGAGTCTATGAGATCTGATGATATAGACCAATTGTGGGATTAGAAATAATGAGTTATTTAATTCTTCTTTCGCTAGCTGCAATTCATCCCTGCCATTGATTTGGATTGCAGATCCGACGGTCATGATCCTCCAATGATCCTCAAGCCCACAATCACTCATATGACCAATTTCTATTATATTTAGATGATCAACCTTGATCGTACGGCTGCTGAGGCTTCTCACTCTTGATCAAAGGACTGTTGAAGCTTCTCACCCTGAGATTTCTCTTTTCTTTCCAAGCTTTGATCTCTACGTTTGCTAACCCTCCTAAGATTTTATCATTGGAACATTGTTGATCCTATTGTGATCAACAATAATCATGAATTGCTTTTAGTGTTCCCTTTATTAACTAACTCTCTTGAGCTTTAATAACTGTTTGTGCATTCTTTTATGCATTGATAGTCAGTCACTAATTCCCCTGAGATTTGATCATAGGAACATTGTTGATCCTATCGTGATAAAAAATAATCACGAATTACCTCATATTTTTTGCTTCTTATGCTAATTGATATACTGTGCAGTGTGCTCTTCCTTCTAATCTTTTGATCTTCATTTTGTTCACTCCTCATGTTCGCTCCTCCTCCTGAGCTTACACTTTCAATCAATGATAATCTCATCTGTGGTAATTCATCATTAATGATAGATCATCACATCGACTGTTAACATCAATGACAATATGTCCAACACCCCCAAACGATATTCTCCTTCATTGTATTATTTATTGTTGATTGATTCTGGTGAACCAGAATGTTATGAAGAGGCAATGTAGGTAGACACTAAAAAGAATTGGGAGCAAGGAATGAAAGAGGAGATGGATTCTCGAGTAAATAGCTAGACTTGGGATTTGGTTCAGCTGCCTACATGAAAAAAAAGCATTGCAGAATAAATGGGTTTACAAGTTGAAGGAAGAAGATGGAGGCAAAAAGAGGTACAAGGATAGACTTGTTGTAAAAGGGTTTGCACAAAATAAAGTTATAGATTTTGATGAAATATTTTCTCTTGTTGTTAAAATGACTTCAATTAGGACTATTTTAAGTCTTGTGGTAGTAGAAGATTTACATCTTGAACAGTTAGATGTAAAAAAAACTTTTCTCCATGGGGATTTGGATGAAGAGATTTATATGCAGCAGCTACAGGGGTATGATGTCAAAGGAAAATAAAATTTGGTATGCAAGTTGAAGAAGAGATTGTATGGCCTAAAGCAGGCTCCAAGGAAGTGGTATTTCAAGTTTGACAGGTTTATGACAGAACAAGGTTATAGTATATGTCATTCTGATCACTATGTTTATTTTAAAAACATAGAAAATGGAAGCTATATTATCTTGCTATTGTATGTATATGACATGCTTGTTGCAGGGTCTAATGTGCATGATATAAATGCGCTAAAGAATAAATTAACTAATTCTTTTGTGATGAAGGGTTTGGGTGTTGCAAAGAAAATCCTTGGTATGAGAATAACAAGAGAGAGGGAAAATCACAAATTGACATTGTCTCAAGGTGAGTACATAGAGAAGGTGTTGGAGAGGTTTAGAATGCATAATTAAAAACTAGTTAGTACACCTTTGGCCATCCATTTCAAATTAACTAAGGAAATGTGTCCCAAGACATAGGAGGAGATAGAATACATGTCCAGGGTCCCTTATTCATCAACAATTGGCAACTTGATGTATGCGATGGTTTGCACAAGACCATATATTGCACATGTAGTGAGAGTTGTAAGTTGGTATACAAACAATCCAAGTAAAGAACATTGGGAGGAAGTAAAGTGGATTCTTAGGTATTTGAGAGGTACTTCTACTCATGCATTATGTTTTGGAGGTTCAAAAACTATTCTATAGGGATACATTGATTCATATATGGTAGGTGATAAAGATAGCAAGAGGAGCACCACATGGTATGTTTTTACTATAGGTGGAACAACAGTAAGTTGGATTTTGAAACTACAAAAGGTTGGTTCACTTTCAACAATGAAAGAAGAGTATGTTGCTGCTATAGAGGCTAGTAAATAAATGCTTTGGTTACAGAGGTTTATGGAGGAATTGGGAAAGAAGAAGGAGAATAGTAGGTTTTAATGTGACAGTGAGAGTTCCATTCATATTGAAAATAACTCATCCTTACATTTGAGGACTATGCATATATAACTTAGGTATCATTTCATATGAATCATCTTGGAATATGGACATTTGAAGTTGGAAAAGATACATACTAGACAGAATCATGTAGACATGTTAACAAAGGGAGTAACCAGGGAGAAATTGAGTTCTTGCTCAGTTTTAGTTGGTCTTCAAGCATGAAGGTGAAGATGAGGAATTTTATAGGTCCAAGAAGGATCATATTCCAGTAGATACAATAGTGGTGGAGTTGTTGAGATCAATCTCCAAGTGGGAGATTATTGGTTGTGGAGCTTGATTATCTTCCTGATTCATAGGTCTTTGTTTTTGGCTGTGTTTATACCCCATAAAGACTGTACACCCAAGAATATTGTACAATCCTCCATGCAAGGGGGTTGTAGGGGGGGATTCCCCCCCTATGGGGTCCAGGGGAAAGTGGTCCCTCGAAGGAAAAATTTCCTTGTAAATGTATATTTTAATTTCATAGTAAATCTAGACCGTTCATTATAAGGTTGCAGATCTGACGGTAGAAGTTATTTTAGGTTTTTGTTTCCCTAGAAGGAAACCCTCTTTTATGAGGGAAATGTATTGTGGCTATGCATCATTGTGAATATTGTATTCTGAGAGAGGAGATCGTGAGAGAAAGAAGAGGAAGTTACAACAGGTGTGTTGTAGGTTGTATTCCTTCATTTGTTGGATAATAAAAGGGAAGGACCTAGTAATTTCTTTGATGGACGTATCCCACACTGGGTATACCACACATATCTATGTCTCTATTTTATTGTATATCGTTTGTGTTTTATTTCCAAATTTGTCTTATTTTATTCCTCTGTGATCCTATTTTTCTAACAATTGACACTTCATATTTCAAATTGGGAATTTTAGTTTGGTCATCCCTTGTGAAAAGAGATTCAAAATTGATACAATCCTTTGAAAGAGATGCATAAGTTTGATCTTCAGGATTTCCTACATAATTATCTATATCAACAAGAAATTCAGGCAACTGCTCATCATTCTCAAAAATTTGGAGGTAATCTTGATTATCAGGTACTGAAGGTATGAAAATCCTTTTGACCTGAAATATATTTTGATTCCATGAATTGTTAATATTGAATAAAGATGCAAAAACTACTAGTGAATCTACCTTCTGATTCTTATCTCTTGGGGTGAAGGAACTATTAAATAAACTAAAAGAAGTCATGAGCTCATTTACTCTTTTGGCATAATATTTCAACTTCTCATTTTTGATGTTGTACTTGTTTTTAATATGATTTATAACCAGTTCAGAATCACCTGTTATTATCAAATGTTCTACTTTGATTTGCAATGGAATGTTCATACCTTTTATTAAGGATACACATTCTTCCTTATTATTCATACAAGGAAATTCTAGCCTAATTCCATGTGGATATATAATTGAGTTGGGGATTTTGAAAACAATTCCTACTTTGCTTCCATATTTTGAGCAAGCACCATCAAAAGACATCCTCCAAAACCCTTCTAAAGGATAGTTTCTTTCTTGCTTTGAGATATTGGGATGTTCTAGATCAAGCATAGTTTTCTATCTCGACATCAATTTAGTCCTGCATTAATTCATCATCTTTTTTTTTAAAGAAATTGGCTTCCTATATTCTCAGGAAACTCTCACCATGGTTCCATATTTTTTTGGTAACATCATACAACTTACATTGTTCATGATGTACCCTCCAATTAGTGATCACCAATCTCTTCCTAGAACTATTCCATATCTTGGACGCAAGTCAACCACGATGATAGTGAACAAAATTGTGATATGGGGCACTGCAGATATCCAATAACATAAATATTTAATTTCCCCATATGCGGGGACTTTTCTTGAATCTATTGCATAGATACTTTCTCCAATTTCATAATACTTTGTGCATCCCATCCTAGGTACTTCCATGAATGACAACTGAATGATATTATTTGTTTCTCAACTATTAACCAAAAAATTTTGCAGTACCACATCATGATTTTCTATTGTGATGTAGAAAGGTGGCACTTTACCCTTGGGTTTGACTGTTGTGGTATTCTAGTGTTGCCTGGGATTTTTTACAACAACTTCCATCCTGGTGTTCGGTTCATCAATAAGTTTTAATATATTTTCTCTTCGCTGAAGAATTTTGACCACTTCCATGAACTTGGGTAAATTAATTCTTAATTTAGTCAAATCATCAATTACATTATAGGTCATTTGTAGAGGATTCTTTGTCTGATTTTCAACTGCTTGCTACTTTGTCACCTTTGTAGTATTTGTTCTCCTCTTTTATTTTTATTTTTCAACAGTTTCCTTCATTTTAAATTTATTTCCTTGTGCTCTCATTTGCACAACATTCTCTTGTGAGATGTCAATTTATTCTCATTCATCACATATATACAAGGATGACTCTCCTTCATCTTTCTGTACAGATTCAATAATTTCATCTTGAACAATATCAACCTCTTGATCAAAATAGTCAATATTTTCATCTTCAAAAATTTCCTCTAATACAACATCATTAGGATTTGGTACCCTAGGTGCCCTTTGTCTATTTTCTTCTTTTCTTTCATCATTTCTTACTCTCTTCTCTAAGACATGGTTTCTTATTTGTTCTTGAGCGAGAATTCTTGGATTAGGAACAAAATTTTCACCTCTTCTTAATCTTGTTAGCTCATTTTTAATTTGATGAATAGTTCTATTCATTTGAACTATTTCCATCCTTTGCCTCATTTCTTGCATTTTAGTTGGGTCATTTCTCACATTAGGAATAACTCCTTGGAGGATTCCTCTACCAAATCTTCGATATTCAACATTCCTTACTCTTCAATCTTCAACATTCCTCGAGGTTGGTGCTCCTTGATTTGATCTTGCAAGAGTGTCCATTTGTTGGAGAATGAGGTGGAACACAATATGAAACAAAGAACATAGTACTTCATATAACCGAAGAGGGATGAAAAAATTTCTAATAAGAGAAGTGTCATCTAAAGACACTGTTACAACACTTAAGCAAAACGTATTGTGATCAAAAGATCACAATGCATATTGAACATCTTGATTTGCATGATATATTGTGTAATATCAAATCACATTTGACATATGAGTATGATCCAAGGGGTCTTCTTTTATAGACACAAGATCTAACTAACTCCCATAAAATCCAGAATGTATTTTCCACATACAACCGTCGGTGGTTAGAATTGATTCCAAAAAACCTATTCTGTCAAGTTGGCTCAATAGGACTCGACCCGATCGACTATCAATCCAACTTGTCTTTGGTTGTAGGGCTAGTCAATCCACCACCCAATTATCTTCGACTACTAATCAACTATCCGACCGACATGCATGTCAACTACTTGATCGACTGGTGTTGTGTGTTGGTCGATCGCCCGATCGATTGTGTCCATATGTAGGTCAACCTCTCGACCGACTGAACCCAGAAGATGTGCAATGAACCATCAATTATTGATGTTCCAACAAAACCCCATCTACACATAACTCTGAAGGTTCATGAGCTAAAATTAAATCACTGGAACACCCCCCCATAATTCCAGCTTCGTGAATCCCAAGAAAAGTGCGGAGCTTGATGAATGTGGCTTCAACTAAAGGTTAGGTGAATATATCAACAAATTGATATTCAATACGACAATATTCAAGAGAAACAACGTCATCATGAACCAACTATCACAAATAGTGAGCATGGAGCTCAACATGCTTTATCTTACTGTGAGCAACAAGATTGTCAACAACCTGTATGGTGTTGATTAAAAGAAATGGAATTCCTTCTCACAACATTTTTTCAACTCTTGTTTGGATAAGACAAGATAGGCAAGATTATTACCCTAATTTATGGCCTTATTACAAATTCAATTAACCTTTAAGCTATTTACTTAAAGACCAATGACTGTATTTTTATCATTTATCAAATGCAAACTAAAATAAGGAAGTTTGATTTTTTTATATAATAATTTCAACGAGAAGAAAAATCACATAATCTGGTAGAAATAAGAAAGACCAAGAGAGTTGCAAAACCATCAACGATTTTATTCATTCATTATGTAACAACCAATAAACTTTACATAATTCAAAGTATGGACAAGATGAAAGTCTTGCAACCTAAGGTAACACACACATAGGCCAACGATGCCCTCAAGTTAGACCAATAATTATAATCCAACAACTATATCGTGCACTCTGTTATGACTCTGTACAAGAATCCTATTTAGTACTGAGAAACTAATCCAAAAACCAAAAGAAGTTTGCATACTATCAAATAGAAAATCAACCTAGAAGAATATCAGAATTCAATGTTTCTTAGTCCTATATTTTTGTCACCTTCAACAGACCCTACTATCACAAAAAGTGTCTTATCTTAGAAATCAGAGATGAATGAAGTAGTAATGAAATCTCTCTTGGAAGTAAGAGAAGACCTTATCAACACAATGTGTTCTCCTCTTTTCTTTGTCCAACTTACCCCTTTAAACATTTCCAGGGTAGTTGAATCATTCAACCACTTTTAGTTAACTCATTAACTAACAATTAGTTAGTTAATAGGAGGGATGTCAAGTAAGTTAAATAATAATAATAATAATATGATAAGGGTACTAAATAAAATTAATAAGTGGGAACCCCCTATTTCATTTGGACCAATTAATGAACCATTTCCTCCTTGTAACTTTCACCTTAGATGCAAGACACATCAGCGTGCTACATCATACAACCCATGTCATTAAAATGCATAAGATGAAATAAAAGGCCCCTTGTCACTCCATGTGGCAATTATTAATTTTACCAAAATTTAACCATTAAGTAAATATGTCCAAAACATGAAGCATAACAATCATAAGGATATCCAAAATATAGAACTTTCAGAGTATGAGTTGTCCCCAGATAAAGTGCAGATAATTTTATACACGGATAATAAAATAAACCAACAAAATCGTGAAAAACCATATTTTCTGTGAGAGGTTGCCCCTCTCTTGCTATGACTACTTTCAGCCCTTTCATTTCTCCCAACTTATGAACCTACCTTAGTAGATTTCTTATCATTTCCCTGCACATGTGAAGTGACTGAATGTGATGAATTTTACTCAATTGCTACTACTTTCTCGTTCGCTGGACTATCCTCAAGCTCATTTATCTTGGCCTTGGCATGATGGGGATGTGAGGCTTGGGATATAGGTTGTTGATGCAAGGAAGGAGAAAACCATCAAGCATCATTCCCAATTTCTCAATATTTCACAGTGAAAACCAATCAAGCATCATTCCCAATAGAGACCAATAGTTATGCTTATTATTCGAATGACGAACTTCATCATATATCAACCCATTATCAAACAAATCCAAACTCTAGCTGGGTAAATTTTAGTTTGCGACAACAACTAGTTTATCCAAACCATAAATCCAAATATCCATCGCATGCATGACAAAAAAAACTCAGAGATGTCTAGGATTTTAAACCCAAAAGACACTTTTTAAAACTTGGTTGGGCTCGCATGAAATAATTGCAAACCCAGTTCATAATCAAACTCATATTTTTAACTACCATTCATTGAGTGTTGTGTATTATTTTGTGGGGTCTCTCCATTTTGGAAAATCGATAACACATAACCTACATGCAACCATTTTCATGCAACCATAATGAAGTGACTAAACCCCTGGGTTGTAATACCAATTTTGAATAATAGACAACTTAAGAGAAATGGATACATGATTGGTAGTACTGAACACTGCAGATGAAAACTAGAATCGCGCAGAGAAAAAAAAAAGGTGGTTGTAACCCTTAACCATTCAATCAATGAAACCCTAAATTCATGTGTGCTTATATTAACCAAGAAAATCATTTATGATATGAAAATGAAAAGGTTTGTGTCTACAAATTTTGCAAGTGGAAAATGTATGTGTCTTAGGCAATTGAATCAAGTTGCATGCACATAAAACTTAATGAATTTTTTTACTTAAAATGAACAACATAAACAGACATAAACAACCATCATAATAAATACATAACACAAAAAAATGATAAAGGAGTTCACCCCTCTATTGGGCTACATCTCTTGGTCCATCTTCCCATGGATCATTTTCATTATATGTTCAAAGTGTTAAAATAAGTTCTTTACAATGCTCAGAATGAAAAAGAGATGGCTCCAATGGCTCTAGAATGTCCAAAAACCCCTAGTTGGGCTCTTCTTGCACCTGGTTTGGCCAAAAAATGAAGAAAATACACTTCCTGGAAGTTTTCTTCAATAACTTATCTTTGCTCTCCAAAACAAACCCAGAATACCCAGACTACCAAAAACCTGGCTTCCACGCACCAAACCTGGCTTCACATGCTATTATGGAAAATGGGCAGATTTGTCACAAAATTAGTGCAATTGGCGCCAACCACCTGAAGATTCTGGTCACATGTGCCCATGTGGCTAGGTCTGGTGCTAAATTTTTGCACCCATAGACCAGTTTCCCCGCCCTGCCGGTCATATGGAAATGGTTGTATAGCTATGTTCATGGGTTGGGGCTAAGCCCCAACCCTTTTCCCATCGAAATGAACCACCATTCGACTTTAAATAATAGTTTTGAACTATAGTGGTAAGAAATACATGTAGGTGGGCTGGTAGCCTAACCTATGCAAGGACTTTGACCAGGCCTAGAGGTCGCGGGTTTGACCCCCATAGAGCCGATACCAAATTTTACACTACAACAAGGGGTTGCCACGTGGTGACCCTTGGCTGGGCCATGTGGCACCCTTTCATTCTCCCACAAAACATGCCACGTGTCAGCAGTGGATAGGTCCACGTAACATCTGCCAACTCACCTTTCCATGTCAGTACACTTTGCCATGTGTCCAGTCCACATCAGTTGTATGGTCGTACAGTCAGCTACCACGTGGCCTGTACGGACTGTACAATCATCATTTTCAATGTTTGGGAAAACATGCAGAACACAATATATCTCTCATATGAACTCTTTTTGAGCTTTTTCAAGTTGCGTTGGGATTGTGAGGATGAGATCTACGCAATGAATCTATTTTCTAGCAATTTCGAGAACTGTGATTTTTGAGAATTGTTTTGATCCCCTGGATCACTCCTCCCCATTGGGAAGATTTTGGACCTCCAAAAGACTACTTTCAGTCAATATGAAGATGAGGGTACAATTCCCTCACCTTTCAACCTCAATCTATTTATCTTTGCTTGGATTTGTGCCTTTGAGACCAACACAAAGGTACTCCACATTCCCTCATTTTGAAGTTCTTATTTTTCTATCAAGGATTGTATCCTCATGTAATTCTGAAAGATATTCTGGCGAGAAGTCATCTATTGAAGGAATCTGAACATGCTCTCCTTATCAATCAAAGGAGGCTCATACAATCTCAAATTCTCAACATTAACAATTGCATACATTTGCATATAAGGAGGCAAATCCAAATGGAAGCATTGTTACCAATTTTTTCAAGAATCTTGAAAGGTCCATATCTAATTGGTTTAAGTTTTTTAGCTTCTCCTTTAAGCCTCTCTTTGCTAATGTATAGCCAAACTTCATCTCCAAAATGGAAACTGTGATCAACACGATGCTTGTCATACATGTTGAAATAACATTTGTGTCATTTGTTCAGCTATAACTTGCTTCTTACAAGGCATCAAAATACACATTTTTCTAAAACGATCAACCACAACATAAATATAATCATGATTCTTTTTTGACATAGGTAATCCTCCTACAAATTCCATGAAAATGCTTTCCCAAGGACGAGAAAGAACCAGAAATGGAGTATACAATCCTAACTTTTTGTTGCTAGGCTTACTTGTAGCACATAAAGAACATCCTCTTACATATCGTGAAACACTTTCATTCATTTTAGGCCAATAGCAATAACTTTGCAAATTAACCACCTTCTTGCCTACACCAAAGTGGACAACAATAACAGAAGAATGTGCTTCCCTTATAATGTTGACTCTTTCACCTTGTGGAATACATAGCTTGCCAAGATGATACAAAATCTTATCATGCACATGGTAATCCAATTCCTCAACTTAGTTAGCATGACACAAAGTTGCATAAACCTCTTTAAAATCAACATCTAAAGAATATTGTTCAACATATCTCTCATGCATGGTATAATTATGCTTAAGAATAACTGAAGCACTAACAATAGGCCTAGAAATCATATCAACAAATCTGTTATAAATTCCTTTCTTATACTTGATAACCAAGTGGAATTGTTGTGGGAAACCTATCCATATGAAGTGTCTTTCTTGTTGTAGCTTTGTTTGTGATTGCAAGTATTGCAATGGTTGATGATCTGTGTGAATAATAGTTTTTTTTCCCAACAAATAATGTTTCCATTTTTTCACACTTTGCACCAATGCATACAACTCCTTATCATATGTAGGATAATTAATCACAACATGACCATTACAAGTTTTAGAATGAAAACAAGTGGGCTTACAATGTTGCAACAAGACTGCTCCCATGACATAGTTACTTGCATCTATTTGCATCTCAAATGGCTCTCTCAAATAAGGAAGTGCAAGAACTAGAGCTGAACTAATTTTCTCCTTCAATGCATCAAAATATTTTTGTTTCTTTCCTCCCCATTGGAAAACTTTCTTGATGCTTGTCACTGCATGTAATGGAGCTGCAATTGAAGAGAAGTTAGCAATAAACTTTCTCCAATATTGGGCTACTCCCAAAAATATTTTTACCTCTGTTACATTGTTGGGCTTGGGACAATCCGAAATGAATTTGACCTTTGAAGGATCCATTTTTAGTTCTCCTCCTCCAACGATATGTCCTAAGTAAACAAGTGAGGTATTTCCAAACTCACATTTAGACATCTTTAAAAACAAATTTTCTTTCTTCAAGACATCTAAAACTTGCTTCGTATGCCTAACATGTTCTTCACGATATTTGCTAAAAACCAAGATGTCATCCAAGTAGACAATCACACAATCATCAATAAAAGGACTTAAAACGTCATTCATAACTCTCATGAATGTAGTAGGAGCATTACAAAGCCCAAATGGGATAAACATCCATTCAAACAAACCTTTCTTTGTTTTGAAAGTTGTCTTCCATGTGTATCCTTCAACAATCCTAATATGATGATATCCACTTCTCAAGTCCAACTTAGTGAAATTCTTAGCATCTTTCAATTGATCAAGAAAATCATCAATTCTAGGAAGAGGGTAATGATTCTTTACCGTAATCTTGTTCAAGGCTCTGAAATCTTCACACATGCACCATGTACCATCTTTCTTTGGTACTAAAACAATTGGTGACCCACATGGCAATGTTCTTGGCATGATAACCCATTTGTCAAGAAACTCTTTTATTTGTTTTTTAATTTCAACATTCTCCATTACTGACATCCTGTACATACCAATGTTTGGAAGAGGACAATCTTTTTGCAATTGAATCTCATGTTGGATACCTCTTTTAGGAGGCAATATTTTTGGTTCCTAAAACATCTCATCATATTCGTTAAAAACCTCATATAAATCAGATTTTGACTTTGCATCACATCCTTGGAAAGCTTCTTTTTCAACACTGTCTTTGGGTTTGATCATCAAGAGTACAAAGTTCGTACTAGCATTCACTAATCTCTTCATTTGTCCAACATTTACAAGTGACAAATTCAACTTCTTTGTATGTGCTCTAACAATGTACTCAACTCCATTTTTAAACAAATGATATTTGTTCTCATGACAATGAAAGATGGCTCTCCTATCATATAAATATGGGATTCCCAAAACAATACCACAAATATCCAATGGAATGACATCTAGCTCTACCCCATCTATAAAGTTTGCAGTGATGGCAAATATAATTTTACATCTTCTTGTCACATGCAATTTGGCATTGTCACATATGCAACCTAGATGATATGGTTTAGGATGAGGAGTTTTTTCCAAATGCAATTTCTTGACTATGTCTTAAGAAATGAGGTTTTCCCGAGATCCGATATCAAATAGAGTATCTATCTTGGTATGCTTTGAAATTACCCTTATGTGGAAAATATATATTCTTTCTTTTTGTTTTTGAGTTTCATTGAGGCTACTACTTGAAGAACTAGTACTGGCAATAGAGTCCTTACCTTGAAAACTCATGGCTATGATTTTTGTTTCATCTCCTGAATCAGATCCTAAATTATGTTGTGTAGTTGCAACAGTCTTTGGTTTCCATTTGTTATTGAACTTTTTGGGTCTCATTTTAGGATGAAATTTCCAACAATGGTCTTCATCATGGCCATCTTTTGAACAATGTTTACATGTGAGTTTTTCTCCCTCTTTCTTGACTGAAGCATTCTTTTTTCCATTTCCTTTGAATTTCCTCTTTCCTTTGTCTCCATTATAAAATGGCTTCTTGATTCCCTCTTGAGGAGTATTCTTCCCTCTTGCTTCCAAATGAGTTGCATGTACACAAAATTCATCTATATTTGTAGGGTTAAACATGAGAATTGTGTGTCTCAAATAGTTATGCAATCCTCCAATGTATTTGAGTAAATTTTCTTGAGAAGATAAATATATACCCAAAATAAAAGATCTTTTTCTAAATGCTTGAGTGTAGCTTTTCACATTTTTCCCTTTAGCTTGTCTAAAGTTTTACCAATCCATGATAGATTTCTGCATGTATGCTAATGGATAAAATTGCCTTTTAATTGCAACAATAAAATCATTCTAAGAGGATAAACTTTACCATTCTTTTTCATGTCCTCTTGAGTTTTGGCTTCCCACCAAATGAGTGCTGCAATTTCCAATCTAAGAGAAGCAAGTTGAATCTTAGTTTCATCATCTTGGATTCTTTGTATCCTACAATACACTTCAATTTGATGAATCCAATTATCTAATTTCTCAACATTTACCTCTCCATTGTACATAGGCAATTCAAACTTAATATATGTTAGAGCAAGATTTGCCTCACCCTATGCAATCTTGCAGAGAGGGCCTTACTCCATTTCCCTATGCAGACTTACTTTCCCTGATTGATGAATGCAGAGACAAAAATAAATATTTTTCCACTTTTATGCATCTTTCAAGCTATACAACAAGTGTATACGCAGGATGCTCCACTACAGCCCGTGTACATCAGGATTTGTGCCAGAAAATCAAAATTAAATGTCAGGTTTCCATGTCACGACAGGAGGTCTCTGATCCTTGGCCTTCCATATACTGGAAAAGTTATGAATTGGCCCTTCAGTTGCATTTTGAAGGCTATAAAGAAGACAATTCCGACCTCTGGAAAAGGAGAGAGAATTCAACTTTGAGAGCAAAGTTACTCTGGAGAAATTACTACTTCATTATTGAGTATGCATCCCTTTGTCCTTTAAGTCTGAACACCATGTTCATCCCCCAAGATCTTCCCTTATTGATGGAGAACCTATTTGTCTCCCTTATATGAGATTTCCTTTAGTGGAGGATTGAAGTGGTGGAGGCCCAGTTGGAAGAAAATCAGTTTCTTGGTTCTGAACCATGCCGACACAGAAATTTGTAATGTTTTCATTTCTGCTGATCATTTATTAATAGAAATACTCATTTCCCATCTAATTGATATCTTGTAAATATATGTATTATGATCCATGGGAATGTTTGTTTTGTATATTAGTGGATTATGCTATCTAATTTGCTAACCTTTTATATTATCACTATATGCTTGCTCTGCTTGTTTGTTGAGAACTTGTTGCAGGTATAAAGCTTTGGGTCAAAGTGCTCAATAGTGGACATCATCAAATGTTTGAACGAGGTAGGCCTCTTTATTATCTCTTTTTCACATTAGTTTATATAGCATATGCTGGAATTGAGTTGATTTCTACAGTCACACCTATCTTTTTTGTTTCACCCTAGCCATAAAGATATTTTCCTCATAACAGAATTGGCGACTCCACTAGGGAGAATCTTCTTTCTTAGGGTTTGAAGTACTTTTCTCTTTAGATTGCTCTCATTTCTATTGTGGTTCTTGTCGTGTTGACAACTCCTATTCACTCTAGGTCTGAGTTTTCATCTCTTCTCCCTTTCCTAGCCTTGATTCAAAGCATATACGTGCCTTTTTGCTTGACATTCGCGTACATACACGGGATGTCTCACTGCAAGCTGCGTACACCTTTTCTCCTTGCCTGTTTTCTTGGTCTGGTGTTTGTTGGTTGGGATTTGATGCTTGTTGAGCCTTCTTAGGTATCTGTAGTGCCTGTTGAGTGCCTGTGGGATGACATAAAACCCTCTTTTGGATGAATTTTTGGGAGAAGTTTTTCTCTTCATTTTTTCATTTTTATTGTCCTTGTACATTGGACTGGGTGCTTTATTGCTTGATATTCTACTTGAGTTATCTCTTTTTTTTACATAGTAGGTATATGTATCAAGTTAATTTTTAGTCCATGCATTTTCAGTTTTGATATATTAAAAATACAAAAAAAAATTAGGCATTTTGCATTGCTTGTCATTTTTTTTTGTCTTTTGAGTTTTTATGATTAGCTTAGTGCATACAGTGAAAGATTGCATCTTTACTTCTGAATCGCATATTTGAATTTGAAAATTGAATCATTTTTAGGAGCATATCATTCATCAAAATTTAAAGTTAGGAATGTTTCATTACTTTCATATTTACTTTTATTGCAGAGTCATAACACCATTGGTTTCATCACCATATACCTTTTTGAGTAATCACGGCCATAAAATCAACGCTATAATTTAAAATTTATTAGTAACGATTTTATTTTCTAGGGTGCACAAACAAGCCTAGGATTTAGTGCCTTAGAATAGGATTTTGTGAGTAAACTTCTCCAAGTCTATTAAATCAACATATGTGTCTGAGAAAGGGAGTTGAGAAGTCCATTGTATAATTGGTAAGATCAGAAGGCTCCGCCACACTAGAGTTAATCACGAGGTCGCGCGAATTTGGTTGAAGGGATATCCCCCGGATACTCACCTAGCGTAAGAGATATTTTTGTGGATTTATTTGTATTTGGGGATCTTGCTAGTGCACATACCTCTGTGAGAGGTGGTGATTTCAAGGTTTTGGGATTTGCTACCCTGCCCATACGATGATCCAAACTTACGACTTCTCGCCTATGCATCGATTATACAATGGTTTATTAGTTTCTTGACTTAGGTATCTCATAGGTTACTTGCAAGGGTTATTATGTAGGTACCCTGGGTCAAATAGGGGTCAGACATCACACAACCTTTATGGAGGATTACCTCTCCGAGGGGGTCTGATCAACTGGTTTTTAATCCCACGAGAGTCCCTATAACTGATTTTGTTACCTTCGATCTTTAACAGGGAGTCTCAAGTTCCTCTTGGATGAGACATACCTTCTTTAGGGAGGGAGGCCACTCAGCCACTTTAGCCCATTTGCATGCATATTGGTTGTTTGACTTTTGGTGTGCTCTTTGATTATTAGTTGACCTTAGGACTTCATATTGATTCTTTGTTATCATGGATAGTGGAGTCCCTATGGATCCCTCATTTGCTACTACCCCCCCCATGATGTTCACTCATTTCATGGGGATGGATCCTTCTGCTTCACATTATGGTATGCATAATCATAATACTCAATCATCGCCTTGGGTCTCTAATCATTTTTCTCATGCTATGTTCAACATGTATTCATACTTTCCATCCTCTGTGAATTCTAGTTGTGAGTATGGGGGCATGATTCCTCCCTATTCTCCCTTTTCGTTTGGTGGGAGTCACATCCCTCAAACACCTCTTATGGTAGGAGGTTGGAATATTCCTTCCTACGAATCCACTATTCTAGGAGAAAGTGCTCGAATGGGTGGTCATTCGACTTATTACACTCTGTTCACCTATCCTTCTTCGGCTATGTTGGTTCCTACAAACACTTTTCCCATGGCAGACCTCCATCTGTCCTCTGGTGTTACATCCAGAGGGAGTCATTCTTATAGTATGGGCAACCCCCCTCATGAATTTCCTTTGTCTGGGGGAAACATATATCCTCACATGAGTAACCCTTGTCATGTCGCATTCTTTTCGCAAGTGGCTTCCTCGGTGATGATTCCCTTACAACTTGTTATGAATCAGTATGGAGGAGGATATTATCCTACCGAGCAGGGCCATGGTGTATACTAGAACCCTTCTTGACCTGCAATTTCTCAACCAATCTTTCCTTGGACCTTTGTCTCAAATGTCACAATTCATCACCACCGTGAGTCCAGTCACTGCTATTCATACTAGAGCTCCATCTCCCACCTCTGCTATTCATGTTGGAGATTGGTCGACAACCTTTGCAAGTCATGTTGAAGACCTGCAACTATCCGCTGCGAGTCATGCTGGGGGTACAAGTCTAGTCACTGTGTGTCATACTAGCATTTTACCACCAACCTCTTCTAGTCATGCTGGAGATTGGTCAACAACCTTTGCAAGTCATGTTGAAGACCCACAACCAACCACTGCAAGTCATGCTGGGGGCACGAGTCTAGTCATTGCTAGTCACACTGCACATATATCACCAACCTCTGCTAGTCATGTTGGGGATTCATCACCAACCTTTGCTAGTCATGTTGGGGATTCATCACCAACCTTTAATAGTCATGTTGGAGATTGTCTAATAGCCTCTATAAGTCATGTTGGGAGCATGTCACTAGCCACTGCAAGTCATGCTGGGGGAATTCATACAATCGAGAAGCCTACATGTTTAAGGTGTAGAGCCAGATTCCTTTGTAGGACTTGCAAAGGAAATCACCTTACTTGTTTGTGTCCTGCTACTACTGGGATATCGAAAGCTTGGTTCTCACTTGAGGACCCTTCAGGTTATGAGTCATATATGGTTTCCCCACACTCTGTTATTTCTTTGGTTGATACAACAATCATGCCGATGCAATCTTCGGCTGACACCCCTTTTCCTTTAGGGGTTGATGCATCCTTTGACCTTGTTGTCTCACATCTCGTTCAACCAGTATTCATGTCGATGCAATATTTGACTGACACCTCTCCTATGTTCAGGGGTGATGCATCTCTTGACCTTGTTGTCTCACATCTTGTTCAACCAACGGTCATGTCGATGCAATATTCGATTGACAACACTCCTGTTTTGGGGGGTGATGCACCTCTTGACCTTGTTGTCTCACATCTTATTCAACCAATGGTTGAGGAAGTGGTCGTGTCGATGCAATATTTGATCGACCCCACTCTTCTCTTGGAGAGTGAAAAGTCTAAGGGAGTGATCGTGCCGATACAATTTTCAGTCGATCCCGCTCTTCTGGTTCTGGTTCTATACCTTCTATGCCACATCCCTAGCATTTCTAGTCTTGCACCTTCTAAACAAGAGAGAGTTTTACTCTTCTTGAGTTCTCTCCCTCCAAGTATTGATGAGTTCCCTTTTATTGGGATGGTCTCATGGGGTATCCAATGCCCCCCTCTGTGTATTTTCTAGGAAGAGACATTATCCGATATATCACGGAGACGATAACTTCCGTTAGTAATTTATCCCGACTTGGAGAGCTTTGGGTTTTCCCAAGATTGTGTCAGTTCTTTCTAAGATACTGACATTCCACAGAATTCCAGCACAGGACCCTTGGCCTCCCCCATGAATTTCCTTCTAGAATCTCCCAACGAGTCTGATTTAAGCTCTTTTATGACTCGTCTAAAAACCAAAAAGATTGTCAAGTGAATTTGTCCCTTTCACACATGTTAAATTGGACTTGAAAGGTCGTGAGTCTTAGTTATTCCCTTTTCTGACTCATCTAAAAACAAAAAATATTGTCGAGTGATTTGTCCCTTTCACACTCATTAAATTGGACTTGAAAGGTCATGAGTCTTAGTTAATCTCTTTTCCGACTCATTTTCAAAAAGCGAAAAGATTGTCGAGTGAACTTGTCTCTTTCACACTCGTAAATCAGACTAGAAAGGACGCCTATTTGGCACAAGTTTATCACTTTTTCACACCAAGTACACTAAAAGACATAAAAAAAGGACATTTTTTGGCATTAAGTTTTGATTGCATCTCATGCCCCTACTTCTAGTATTGAATCTATAGCCGGTTCTCACTTCGCATTATAAACCGTTTGCCTCAAAAATTTTGCATCCTCGACCAAGCAGAGCCTTGTTTTTATTCTTCGCAATTTGACACCCTATACCTAGGAGGGAACATTCCCTGAGTGTCCATCTCTCGCATGCACTTCCCTGCATTGATCATAGGTATGTTCCACTGCTGGAACTATTTTTGATTACTTGCGACACCCGTTTCCTCCTCTGTATCATAACATTCATTTGTTATGAAAATACAAAAACAAACGGTCGGGAAGGGAGCACTATATTATATTTGACAGTAGTCATGTCTCCTTTGAACATAGCACAAAGTTATTGAGTCCATTTGTCACCATAAATTTGGGTTTAGCATAGCCTTAAGAAGTTGATCTCATTATAGAGTATTCTCTACCAACTGGTTACTCTTGCAGTCACTATGGAGAACATTATTGATGCCTCCTTCATCTCACGATTTTATCATTTGGTCTATGCTGCCAGAGTCCACCATATGTCTCATGCTCTTGTTCAAAGGAAGTCTATCAACCTGTGTCGGCCAATCCTCATAACTCTTGACTTTGCATGTCGACCATACCCTCAGTTTGTCTCAGAATTACATGATACTTTAGTTCTATCATGCACCGTGGCCCTACTTTCATCATTGGTAGGTCACCTTGAACCCAATAATCGACATTTCATCATTGGTCATTGATTGGGTGGTTTCCCTCATGTTCGACGGCAAGACATCTATTCACACATCGGGATTTGTGCAGTGTCTTGGATGCCATTATCCATATTGGTGGTTTCCTCTCCTTTGTTATAAGTTCTCATCATTGGCTACTTTTCAAAGGGTCTTTTTCATGTACCACTTGCATTTGGCACATGCGAAAGATGCACTAGGTCGTTGGTTCATGAAACTTGTTCTTCTTTCAATTTCCACCAAATCATGAAGCTCCTATTTTGTTCCTCATACTGATTGATGAGAGATTCCTTAATGCTCTCCTTTCAGTGGGTCTCTTTCCATCGACATCAGCCCATTATCTAGAAACAAGACCTAGATTCTTATGAGTATCTTGAGGCTTGCAGTCATTAGTGGAAGTCTCTCTCACCATCGACAGTTTGGAATACATTAATGTCTCTCAATCAATGGATTCTTCAGGTGTTCGACACCAACTCCTCTATTCACACTTGTAAGAATGTAGTCGATACCTTGATACCTACTTTCATTATCAGTGGGTTGTCTCGCATTTGTTAACGATATACATCAATGACTGGTAATCAAACGATGTCTCATTGTGTTTGACCTCAACTCTTTTATTCACATGATGTAGACTTGCACCTTTGGTGGATTGTGTAGAAGACTTCAATACATCACTATTTGGTCGAAGCTTTCCTAAGTTGTTTCTTCCTTTTCATTGGACCAATATCTATATGACTTCAGTGATCATGGGAGATCAGATTGCACTCCATGGTATACAGATATCTTCAGCTTGGTTTTGAGACTATTTCCACTGGGCCTTGTTCGTGACTATGATAGCTATTGGCATGTAACCACATTTGTATTTGCCTATTCATGGCCACAAACACTTGTTTGGTATATTTTTCACATGGATATGTAGTGTATTTTTAGCATCCATGTATGCAAAGTCAGTACAGAATGTAATGAGCAATTGATTTCATCTAGTTGGTTCTCTACCACTCCACTTCTGGGTTATTTATAATGTATTTTGGCCATCACAGATACTCCTCTGACCTCACACATTAGGGGGCATCTGTTAGAGCAAGATTTGCTTCACCCTATGAAATCTTGCAGAGAGGGCCTTACCTCATTTCCTTATGTAGACTTACTTTCCCTGATTGATAAATCCAGAGACAAAAATAAATATTTTTCCACTTGTACACATCTTGCAAGATATACAACAAGTGTATACATAGGTTGTTCTACTACAACCTGCGTACATAGGGATTTGTGCCAGAAAATCAAAATTAAATTTCGGGTGTCCATGTCATGACAGGAGATCTCTAATCCTTGGCCTTCCATATACTGGAAACGTTCCGACTTGGCCCTTAAATTACATTTTGAAGGCTATAAAGAAGCCAATTCTGAGTTATGGAAAAGGAGAGAGAATTCAACTTTGAGAGAAAATTTACACTGGAGAAATTACTACTTCATCATTGAGTCTGCATCCCTTTGTCCTTTAAGTCTGAACACAGTGTTCAACCCCCAAGCTCTTCCCTTATTGATGGAGAACCTCTTTGTCTCCCTTATATGAGCTTGCCTTTGGTGGAGGATTGAAGTGGTGGAGGCCCAGTTGGAAGGAACAATATTTCTTGGTTCTAAACTGTGCCAACACTGAAGTCTGTAATGTTTTCACTTCTACTTATCATTTATTAATAGAAATACTCCTTTCCCATCCAATTGATATCTTGCAAATATATGTATTATGATCCATGGGCATGTTTGTTTTGTATATTAATGGATTATTCTATCTAATGTGCTAACCTTTTATATTATCACTATATGCTTGCTCTGCTTGTTTGTTGAGAACTTGTTGCAGGTATAAAGATTTGGGTTGAAGTGCTCAATGGTGGACATCATCAAACATTTGGACGAGGTAGGCCTCTTTAATATCTCTTTTTCACATTAGTTTATATAACATATGATGGAATTGAGTCGATTTCTATAGTCACACATGTATATTGTGGTTCACCCTACCCATAAAAAGATTTTCCTCGTAACAATATCAAGCTTAAGCAAAGGAGTTTGTGGAGGAATTTTACCATGTTCTTTTGGAGAATTTGGAGGTGGTTGTGAAATGGTAGAAGAAGTGGAAGATGTAGGTGAAGGAGGTGGAGTATCATCATTTCCTCCATTTCCTTTTGGAGTTTTATCACCATTATCCTCATTACCTCTTGGAGGATTTGACCTTTTACCTTGAAACCTTGCATTCCTCTCCTCATATAAAGCTTTCACCATTTATGTCATATCATAAAAGGATTTTCTGAAAGTTTCCTCTTCTGAAGTAGGAATTTCATGACTCTCCTCATGAGCCATACTTAGTGAATGCCTCCTTGAAGCTTGAGGTGAATGTATTGTTCTCCTTCTTGAAAGTTGAGAACTTGGCTCTACAAGTTTCCCTTCTCCTCTTGCGAGCTTCAACCTTGTAAGCATTAGAAAACAAAAAACTTGCAAACAATCAAACCTTCAAAAACCTTTTCTCTGATACCAACTTGATATGAAAATGAAAAGGTTTGTGTCTACAAATTTTTCAAGTGGAAAATGTATGTGTCTTAGGCAATTGGATCAAGTTGCAAGCACATAAAAATTAATGATTTTTTTTACTTAAAATGAACAACATAAACATACATAAACAACCATCATAATAAACACATAACACAACAAAATGATAAAGGAGTTCACCCCTCTCTTGGGATACATCTCCTGGTCCAGCTTCCCATGGAGCATTTTCATTATATGCTCAAAGTGTTAAAATAAGTTCTTTAAAATGCTCATAATGCACAATATATGGCTCCAATGGATCCAAAATGTCCAAAAATCCCTAGTTGGTCTCTTCCTACACTTGGTTTGGCCAAAAAATGAAGAAAATACACTTCCTGGAAGTTTTCTTCAATAAATTGTTTTCTCTACTCTCCAAAACGCACCCAGAATACCCAGACTGCCAAAAACATGGTTTTCGAGCACCAAACCTAGCTTCATGCACCATTCTGAAAAATGGGCAGCTTTGTCACACAGTTAGCGCAATTGGTGCCAACCCCCTGAAGATTTTGGTCACGTGTGAACATGTGGCCAGGTCTGGCGCCAAATGTTTGCACTCGCCAACTAGTTTCCCCGTGTTGTTGGTCGTATGGAAATGGTTGTGTAGCTATGTCCATGGGCTAGGGCTAATCCCTAGCCCTTTTCCCACCGAAATGAACCACCATTCAACTTTAAATAATAGTTTTGAACTATAGTGGTAATAACTACATGTAGGTGGGCTGGTATCTCGACCTATGCAAGGAATTTTCCCACGCCCGGAGGTCGTGGGTTCAACCCCCGTGGAGCCCATACCAAATTTTACACTACAACAAGGGGGTTCCACATGGTGGCCCCTAGCTGGGCCATGTGGCACCCTTTCATTCTCCCACGAAACATGCCATGTGTCAGTAATGGATTGGTCCATGTAACACCTACCAACTCACCTTGCCATGTCAGCACACTCTGCCACACGTCTAGTCCACGTCAACACTATGGTCGTATGGTCAAATTCAATGTGGCCTATACAGACTGTACAATCAACGTTTTCCTTGTTTGGGAAAATGGATAGAACGCGATATCTCTCTCATACGAACTCTGTTTGAGCTCGTTCAAGTTGTGTTGGGATCGTGAGGACGAGATATACAAAATGAATCTGTTTTCGAGCAATTTTGAGAACTTTCATTTTCGAGCAATTTGTTTGGGCTTTCACAATGCATGTGAAGAATACAAACCCCAACTCAAAATGAATCAAAACCACTATTCATTGAACTGAATGCACGAGGCCGTGGGGTGAAAAAAGCCAAATAAACAAACCCATGGAAAACTATACAACTCTCTTGCATATGATAGTTGAAAAACAACTAAACCCATGAGATACAGAACAAAAGAAGCCAAGATATATATGTCCCAAACACAGATAATAGGTGGAAAGTAAAATGCACAAAGCTCAACAACCATTATCTACAACTCTTCATCAAATGCCTTTTGACTTCAACTATTCGGCTCCAAGAAAAAACACATACATTTTCGTTCAACTAGGAGTACCATTCTTCACATTTATAGAATCATAACATGAGAACAATCAAATTAACAAGCACAACATATCATTCATAGAGCCACGAGTAAATTATTTACCAAAGAATAAAGTTAGATGAAAGGGAGTTGAAACCCTGGTTCTTGGAGTTGTGTGGTACTTATTTTCTTTTGAAACAGTTAAAACAATTACTTCCCAGTGTTTAATCCCTTCTTCAAACTCAAAATGGATCGGATGCCAAATCCCAAAGGTGGTAACCCAAAACAACCAAAGTGTAATAACTATTGGTCACATTGCGCTAGGGTGGCGGACAACAATAATCCTTTACAAACCCCAAATATTACCTTGTCAAAACCTTAGGTATTCGATGAATGCCAAGTGTATGTGATGCAGGAGCATCATCAACAAGTACATGTGGAGAGACGACTCGGCGCCTTAGTGCACCTTTGAATCATTTTCTAATCTTAATCGTTGGCATTTCCTGCAAAATTTTTTGAAATGATCGAAAACTGAAGAAGATGAATGATCATGAGTGATCTGGGAGTTTCACTCCTAGTCTTGAATCTAATGGAACTTAGGTAGCAGTTAGTTTTTTTTTGGAGTAGACAAGTAGTCGGAGGAAACCCTAAGAACCCTCTGGGATAAATAGAGGTTTTTTATGCCCGAATGAGGCTACTGCAAGTTAGTAGGAGTTTGTTGTGATTTAGTTGTTACTGAGTTTTTTTATTGTTTATCATAGTTGTAGCCATTTACTTTTGAATTAATATAACAGAGGAAAATTGATCCAATGCATGGTGTTGCTATTTTTTACAATTCCCTGTTATTGTTTTTTTCATGAATAAATGAATTATATTATTAAGTATATGAAAATGTGAAGTGTTTAGATAAGTTTCAATTGTTCTCTTCAATGATTTCATGCAAGGTGTGCATACAGTCTGCAAGGAGTGCCTTTATAGAGACTGTCTCGACTCAAAAGCTCAGAAGAGATAGCGTGAACTTTACCTTTTCAAGGAGTGCAAAGTGATTGTTGCAAGGTGTGCATAGTCATCTGTAAGAACCTAAGTCTTGCATGAGAACCTACTACAAGGCATGACAGAGTTTGTTTCGACTCATAAGATCAAAAGAGGTAGCATAAAATTTCCTTTCCAAGGAGTGCAAAATGACTACTGCAAGGCGTGCAAAGTCACCCGCAAGAAGCTAGGTTTTTCATAAGAATCTATTGCAAGGAGTGCATAGATCTGAAATTCGACTGATTGCCAAAGTAACTCTTCAAGGATTCAAAAGAGCAGAAAGAGAGAAAGATCAAGAGAAGTAGCATCATAAATATTCAAAGGGAGTGAGGTTCTAAAGGTTTCATGAGTCATCGACTAAGATCCATCCAGGAGGGAGCAAGATCATTCAAGACCGTTGGATCTAGGTAAAGCGCACGAGTGTTAATTCTCTGCGTGCATACAGAAGTGAGGATTCGCCGATGTCCCGAAGAGACCAGGGACCGTCCATCATCTAGAGGGAAAGGTGGTGCAAGATCCATAACTCTAGAGAAAAATCACTTCGGGAGTTTGTGGACAAGGAGGAAGTGAAGTCGCCAAATAGCCGAAGTGAATCATAGCCATATGATTTAGAAGGACACGCGACAGAGATCCATGAACTTCGGGTGAAAAAAATCCATGAGAAAGTGAGTGTTTAGGAGTTGATATTTCCAAAGTCCGAATAGACGAAGTGAATCATATCCATCTGATTCACAAGGACACGCGACAGAGATCAGTGAACTCCAAGAGAAATCACCCTGAGAGAAAGCAATTGTTTAGGAGTTGATATTTCCAAAGCTTGAATAGCCGAAGTGAATCGTAGCCGTCTGATTCAAAAGGACACATGACAGAGATCCATGAACTCTGGGTAAACACTCTGGGAGAAAGTGAGTGTTTAGGAGTTGAGATTTCCAAATTCTGAAGAGACAAAGTAAACCACAGTCGTTGATCTATGAGAGATACGTGTCAACAGATCGTCGACTTCGGGTGAAAGCACTCCGGGAGAAAGCGAAGGTTGAGAGTTGAAATACCCAAAGCCCAAATAGCCAAAGCGGTTTGTGGTCATCGATCTATGGGAGACACGCATCGACAGATCGTGGACTCTGGGTGAAATTACTCTGGGAGAAAGGAAAGGTTGATATTTGAATCTCCCGAAACCTGAATAGCCAAAGTGGTTGGTGACCCTCGATCTGTGGGAGACATGCTGTCAGGATGCTAAATTGAAGCTTTTAAGTGACCTGAAACACTAACTTGTCAAACCAGGGTTGGTAAACTTTGATCCGATACACAGTATGTGCAGGTAAGTGTCTAGTCTCTATCTGAATGCTATCCTAAGAAGAAAACACACACCTATTCTGAGAACTTGAATTTTAATAACTATCTTGAAACTGAGCATTTCCTATTCAAGTTGTCAACAGAAAAAAAACAGTCTTGTGCTCAAATGCTGGTACTGCTATTTCTATCCAACAGTGTGGTTCCACAAGATTATTTTACCTCTATGTCCGATCATTTACCATCATCATTTCTATTCAAGTCATGACACAAAGAGTATTTTCGAAAATGCATTCAATCTAGTTATCAAAATGAATCTAAAGCTATCTACAGGAAAACAGAGTATTGTCGTATCTACTGGTACCAGGAGCTCCTTTTGTTCTAACTATAATCTAACTATTCTAACCAGGCAAGGTAACTAATGTCTAACAAAGCAAAATGCATGCTAATTCTGAGTTATGTTCGAATTGAAAATGAAAACCAAATAACCACATGCATATTCTAAACCCTACAGGCATCAGTTCTGCGTTTAACACTCAGCAACATCAAAGATAACAGTACGCTGGAATGATTCAAGTGAGGAATAAATAAACACGATTCTGAAACATCCAAATCGATGTCACGCTATGAGCTGCATATATATACCATTCAGATAAACAAATGCCAATATGCTAAAACAACTAAATCTATGAGTGTTAATCTACCTCATATGCAAGTTCTAAAGCATTAAAATGAACTAAGTCTATAACAACATCAGACTAAATCTATTGTAAAATAAGGCAGCGACTTGCACCGGTTTGGCAGGCCCAACCAAACGGCACAAACGCTGTTAGTAATGACCAGAGCCGACTAGATCATTCTATGCAAATATAATATAACTTCACGCCTCATTAACTCATCAAAATAATACTCAGATCATATGACAGTCAAATAATATAACGTAACAACAGTTTGTATTCAGAACATAGGTTCACGGCATAGCATAATCCAGCAACAATAACAATAGCAACGGCAACAGTAACCCATTCTCAGGAGTGATCACGGGTTTTTATAGAAGTCTTATTGTTCATAACAGTCGAAAACAAAGATGCATAAAACAAACGGATCCCCTGATCCGAGAATAGTCATGGAATCAAGTTAAAAGTGTATTTCACATCTTCGTGACACGTAGTGTCACGAAGTGTGAATGATGAAGAATAATCGATCCAGGTTTATCATTATGTCTTCAGGCACTCTGTGGCGATGACTCCAGCTGGCCTGTGAATCTTTCTATCTCTCATTCGAACCATAACGCACACCATAATGCACAGATCTCGAACAGCTCCATTGGTACCTCCACGGGTGCGAGTTGGTACCTGGTACCGACATCCTATTCCAAAAATAGCAGTGGTACCTAACCCAAGCGATATTAGTCCCATTATCAATTTAAAGTATTAAAGTGCATAAAAATAGTTTGAAATGCAAAGATACTTTGGGTGACCCCTTTGAATGGTAGGGAGATGTTTAGTATGTCAAAATGAGGTCAAAAGGGTGGTACTAGCATATAAATGGAGGTCTGTGGTATATAATATAGGCAAAGAGCATGGTCAAAACCGGGGACCAACACATGCTGTTTGCACCCTTTTCGTCGACTTGGTGAAAAAATCGAGGGTGATTACATGCCCAGTTGGGTATTGCTGAGCATGACAGCTATAGAGGAAAGAGTTAGAGAAAACAAAACAAAACTATAAGGAAGAATTAAATTAAAACAAACTAAAACTATGAGCATATGGATAAAGAAATAACAAACACAAAAAGACCAATATCACCAATGTTTTTGGGCAGATCAATTGATGAAATCAAAGCACAATGAAGAAATGGGACTATGAGTCCCTTCTTCCTCCAAAGGAAGGCTCTTGGGCCCTCACAAACTTGCTCTCCTTACAATAAGAAAAATGAAAATGATAGTGAAAGAACTCCTAGCACATCCACTCAATGGAGAAGTGAATGGCCCTATGAAATGGTGCCAATGTGATCTTGTCAAGGAGTGAGTCCTTAAAACAATTAGGAAGCATAACATTACATGAAATTCCTTGAGAAAATGATGTTTCTTCATGGCTTTTTATAGCATAGCATTGGGTGATTATGTAACTCCTTTAAATTGTGAAAAGGGGCTCTTTAGGGCTTCATTAGGTCTTTGACCAGCCCACCATGCGGATTCAGCTCAGATTTGGGAATCAAATCAGCTTGGGAGCTGATACATAAGTGGTTGGGAGGCCGACCAATTCAATAAATGCGCCGTTTAGTAGGTGCACGGGTTTTTGCACCAACAACCGTGCATTGTGCGCGTATGCGCGCATGGTACGTTCCTGTTCCGCACATGTGCGCGCGCACCAAACTTCTGTAAAGCACCCTTCAATTTTTGGTTACTTTGTATAGTTTTTGACCCTTTTGGAATGCTGTGAAATTAATTTAGTGCCATGAATGACTTCAGTACTGTTTGATGATGTTGAGTTCTTGTCGCCATGTGCGGACAAAATTTCAGTGATAACACACACGTCCATAGATTGTGAACATCGAGTGAAAGATCTTTGGGAGAAGTGAGTATGAGAGGTTGAGAACCCCAAAGGCTGAAGTCCCGAAGTGAACTAGGATCATTGTTCTGTGAGCAAAGAATTGACGTTGAGGAGCCATTGCAGGGAGAGGAGAAAAAATTAGTGGATGCGCTAATTCGTAGCCTACAATTTTCTAGGACTGTTGATCTTATCGAGACAAGAGATCAATGACCATGATTTAAAGGAGTTTGGGTGAGAACTTTGCCGATTGTGGGGATAGGGCTCTCCAATAAAGATTGAGTACATTGGTGGCCTGCAATTTATGTGAACCGTCGATCGACAGACAGGTCAGGAATGATAAGATTGTGACCGTGAAAATCCTGAGGGTGATAATAGGGCCTGTATTTTGAGTTTGAGACTAGAAAGGTCCCGAGGAGTTGATCTAGCTCGGGAACAATTAACGATCCTTTATCGGGAGTTCGTGCATCCCCTTAGGAGAGAAGGGGGGTCTGCATCAATTGGTATCAGAGCCTGAAATTGTTTTCAGGTAGCGAAGGAGAGCTTGAAGGTGTACTCTATGTGTGAGAGATAGTTAGCACAATGTCATCGAGGAGACATGTGGAGCCACCTTTAGCCAATAACGCTCTAGAAAGAGAAATGATAGAGCTTCATGCAAGATTAGAGGTGATGTAGGAAATGTAAAGGAGGGAAACCGATGTTGGGGACATTAGTGATGCAGAAAGTGAAGAAGTAGAAGTCAAAGAAGCTGTAGGAGAAAATGTTGTTGGGGAACGCTTGCTGAGAGAGCTTGTTAAATTCGGAGCTAGAGCAAAGATAGAGATCCCAATGTATGAAGGCAACCTGGATGTTGAAGAATTGCTGGATTTGATAAGATCCATGGACAAGTATTTCGACTATGAATATGTCGATGAGGAGAAAAAAGTGAGACATGATATAACCAGACTGAAAGGACATGCAACACTGTGGTGGGATGCAGGCTGAGAGGAGAAGCAAAGGAAAATAAAAGATAAAGAATTGGGACATAATGGTAGCCAAGATGAAGGCTAAATTCATGCCCAAATATTATCAGATAAATTTGTTCATGAAGTTCTAGAACCTAAGACAGAAGGGTATGACAATGAAGGAGTACATGGGGGAGTTCTATAAGATGAATATCAGGACTGGACAACGAGAGAAGGATGAGGAAAAATTTTCCAAGTATATAAATGGCCTGAGGTATGAAATCCAGGATGAGATCGACATGATGTCAGTAAGGACAGTAGAGGATGATAATCATATTGATATGAAGGCAGAGGAGAAGTTGGCCACAAAAAGAGTCAATGAAGCAAAGGAAGAATCCCAGGCAAAGGCAAGGGAGTTGCCAATGATAAGGTACAAAAATCTAAATATGGGACTGAGAAACCACACAGTCACTCAGAAAGAGGAGGAAATTCCTGAGGAAGACAAGGTGGTGGAAGAAGTTCTTCTAGAGGAAGAGGAAGAAGAAGAGGAGGAGAAGTAAGGTGTTATGCATGTGGAAATACATGACACATGTCTTGGGAATGTCCCAAGAAAACGAAAGAAGGAGGAGGTGAAGCTCACATTTTTGAAGCACAAAAAAGGAATGTTGAAGCAGAAGGTGTAGAGGATGGAACATGCATGATGTTCAGGAAGGTTCTCTTAAAACCAGAGTCAAAAATTGAAAATCCATTACAGAGGAACGGTCTATTCAGGACAGCTTGCAATACTAAAGACAAAGTATGCAAAGTGATAATTGACAGTGGGAGCATTGATAACTTATTATCCACAAAGATGGTGGAGAAATTGGAGTTGGAGACAACTGCACATCTAAAGCCATATAAAGTATCATGGTTTCAAAAAGGACACCAGGTAATGGTCATTAAACAATGCCTTGTTGAATTTAATATAGGAGGATATCGAGATGAAATTTTGTGTGATGTGATTCCCATGGATGTATGTCATGTTTTGTTGGGAAGACCATGGCAGTTTGACAAAAATTTCATTCATGATGGGAGGAAAAACACATACACCTTGGAGAAGAATGGTAGGAAACACATGTTGCTTCCAATAGAGGATAATAAAGTGAAAGAGGAATCCAACACAAGCATACTTCTCATGAGTGGGAAGGAACTCCTGAGAGAATTCAAGAAGGAACATGAGATGCAGTTTGTTGTGGTGAGGAAACCCAGAGTTATCTTTACAAGTACTTCGATGGATGATTTTCCTTAAGAGGTTCAGGAGTTGTTGGATAATTTTGCTGACATAGTAGTGGATGAGTTTCCTAACTCATTGCCTTCCATCAAAAGTACCAACCATCATATTGATTTGATACCAGGAGCAAGCCTGCCAAACAAAGCAACATACATATTGACACCTCAATAGAATGAGGAGGTAAAGAACCAAGTCCAGGAATTGTACAAGGGTTTGGTCAAAGAAATATTGAGTCCATGTGCACCACCAACTGTGTTGAGTCCAAAGAAGGATGGAGGATGGAGAATGTGTACAGACTCAAGAGCCATTAACAATATCACCATCAGACATAGATTTCCTTTGCCAAGAATGGATGACTTAATGGATTGTTTAAGTGGAGATTTTTTTTTTTTAAGATAGATTTGAAAAGTGGATATCACCATATAAGGATGAGAGAATGTGATGAATGGAAAACAACCTTTAAGAAAAATGAAGGGTTGTATGAGTGGCTTGTTATGCCATTTGGATTAATAAATGCCCCAAGTAATTTTATGAGATTGATGAATGAAATATTGAAATATTTCATTGGAAAGTTTGTGGTTGTATATTTGGATGATATATTGGTCTTTAGCAGAACTAAAGAGGATAATTTGAGACATCTGACATTAGTGATGAGGAGACTACAAAAGGAGAAGCTATTGATAAATCTAAAAAGTCATCTTTTATGAAGACATAACTCATTTACTTGGGTTTTGTGATCTCTTCAAATGAATTGAAGATGGATCCAGAGAAGGTGAAAGGAATCAAATAATGGCCATCACCAAGGAGTATGTTTGAAGTGAGAAGATTCCATGGATTAATAAGTTTCTATAGGAAGTTCATCAGAAATTTCAGTGGAATTTGTGCACCTATGATGGATACAAAGAAGAAGAGGCACAAATGGACAGAGGAGGCCGAGAGGATCTTCAATATATTGAAGGAGAAGATAACATAACGACCAATTCTGGTCTTACCAAATTTATGAAAGACATTTCAAGTGAGATGTGATGCAATTGGAGTTGCAATTGGAGCAGTCTTGAGCCAGGATAATAAACAAGTTGCATATTTTAGTGAGAAGTTGAATGAGGCTAAGAGAAAGTACTCCACATATGATAAATAATTTTATGCCATGATTCAAGCCTTGAAGAAATGGAGGCACTACCTTGTTCCAAAGGAATTTGTCTTGTATAGCGATAACCAGGCTTTACAATTCATAACTAGACAAGAAAAATTGAATTAGAAACATGCAAAGTGGATTGAGTTTATGGAGAATTTTACTTTTGTCATAAAATAAATTTCTGGAAATGCTAACAAAGTTTTTGATGCATTAAGCATGGGATTTTTAATTTTGTAGGAGTTTCAGGTGAAGACATTAGGGTTTGAACACATTAAGGAAATGTACATTGATGATCTAGACTTCAAGGAAGAATACAAAGCACGTGAAAGTCTTGTGCTGAGAGACAGGAGCCAGTGGACAAAGTATATGGTTCAAGAGGGATTGATGTTCAAGGGAAATCAGTTGTGCATACCAAAATTCTCAATGAGGGATAACCTTTTGAAGGAAAATCATAGTGGAGGATTGGATGGACATTTTGGCCATGATAAAACATTTGCACAGTTGAGAAATTCATACTATTGGTCAGGTATGAGAACATAAGTGATAAATTTTGTGAAATGATGTAGAATCTTCCAACATGCAAAAGGAAAAAGACAGAACACTGGATTGTATCAACCATTGCCAATACCAGAGAGGCCTTGTGATGCAATAAGAATGGATTTTGTGTTGGGACTACCAAGAACACAAAGGGGATGTGATTCCATAATTGTGGTGGTAGATAGATTTTCAAAGATGGTACACTTTATCCCATGCCAAAAGACTAGTGATGCAACAGATGTTGCAAATTTATTTTTCAAGAAAGTTGTTTGACTTCATGGATTACCCAAAAGTATTGTCTCAGACAAAGATACCAAATTCGTTGGTCATTTATGGAGAACACTGTGGAAGAAGTTGGGGACAGATTTGTCCTTCATCTCAGCTTATCACCCTCAGACAGATGGATAGACTAAGGTGGTGAACATAAGTTTGGGAAACTTATTGAGGAGTCTGGTCGCTGAGCATCATAGTTGGTGGGATCAAATTCTGCCACAAGCAGAATTTGCATACAATGACTCACCAAAAAAGAGCATTGGAAAGAGACCATTCAAAATACTATATGGAATGCATCCAAGAGGAGTATCTCAGTTGAGAGACTTGGAACATAGTGAGATCAGAAGCATTGGAGTAGAAGATTTTGTTGCAGAAATACAGAATATCCATAACCAGATCAGAGAGCATTTGCAGAACTATATCCAAGAGTACAAGCACAGAGTTGGTCAACATCATAGAGAGCTTCAATTCAAAGTAGGAGATCATGTTCTGGCACATCTTAGGAAAGAAAGGTTCCCAAGGGGAACATATAACAAGTTGAATATGAAGAAGATAAGGCCATGTAAAATCTTAAGGAAGTTTGATGCAAATGCCTATGAGATTGAGTTGCCAGATGATGTGGGAATATCTACCATATTCAACATATCAGACCTATATCCTTACAACGAAGATGACACAGAGAGATCATAATATTAGAAGAAGATTTAGTGGGAGAAGCATATGCCTGTAGCAGAAAAACCACAGATGGAGAAGATCGTTGATCATAGGATTGGAAAGAAGACTAGGAGGAAGATCTATTTTGAATATTTGGTCAAGTGGAAGGGACACCCGATAGAATATGCCAGTTGGGAAAATGAAATTGATATCCAAAAGCATGGAAAGTCGGTGAAAGAGGTCATGGAAAAGAGTCCACCAATTTTTGTCCAGGGGATTATGATGCAGGAGCATCGTCAACAAGCACACGTGGAGAGATGACTCAGTGCCTTAGTGCACCTTTGAATCATTTTGGAATCTTAACCGCTGGTGTTTCCTACAAATCTTTTTGAAATGATGGAAAAATGAAGAAGAGAAAATGCTTGGGAGATGAATGATCATGAGTGATCTGGGAGTTTCACTCCTAGTCTTGAATGTAATGGAAATTATGTAGCAGTGAGGTTTTTTTTTTCGAGTAGACAAGTACTTGGAGGAAACCCTAAGAACCCTATGGGATAAATAGAGGTTTTGTATGCTCGAATGAGGCTCCTGCAAGTTAGTAGGAGTTTGTTGTGATTTAGTTGTTGCTAAGTTTTTTTGTTGTTTATCATAGCTGTAGCCATTTACTTTTGAATGAATATAACAGAGGAAAATTGATCCAATGCATGGTGTTTCTATTGTTTACAATTCCCTGTTATTGTTGTTTTCATGAATGAATGAATTATATTATTGAGTATATGAAACTGTGAAGTGTTTAGATAAGTTTCAATTTTTCTTTTCATTGATTTCATGCAAGGTGTGCATAAAGTCCGCAAGGAATGCATTGACAGAGTCTATCTTGACTTAGAAGCTCAGAAGAGATAGCATGAAATTTCCCTTTGCAAGGAGTGCAAAGTGACCTGTTGCAAGGTGTGCACAATCATCCATAACAACCTAATTCTTATGTGAGAACCTTCTACAAGGAGTGACAGATTCTATTTCGACTCATAACCTTAGAAGAGGTAGAATAAAATTTCCTTTGCAAGGAGTGCAAAGTGACTGTTGCAAGGCATGCACAGTCTCCCACAAGAAGCTAGGTTTTGTGTAATAATCTGTTGCAAGGAGTGCACAGATCTGAAATTCAACTGAGTTTCGAAGTAACTCTTCAAGGAGTCAAAAGAGAAGAAGGAGATAAAGATCAAGAGAGATAGTGGGATAAATATTCAAAGGGAGTGAAGTTCTGAAGGTTTCATGAGTCACCGGCTAAGATCCATCTAGGAGGGAGTGAGATCATTCTAGACCGTTGGATCTAGGTAAAGCGTACCAGTGTTAAGTCTTTGTGTGCATACATAAGCGAGGATTCATCGAAGTCCTGAAGAGACCAAGGACCATCCATCATCTAGAGCGATATGTGGCACAAGATCCATAACTCCAGAGAAAAATCACTTTGGGAGTTTGTGGACAAGGATGAAGCGAAGTCGTCACCGAATAGCCGAAGTGAATTGTAGTCGTCCAATTCAGAAGGACACATGACAGAGATCCATGAAATCCAAGAGAAAACACTCCAGGAGAAAGATATTGTTCAAGAGTTTGATATTTCTGAAGTCCGAATAGCAGAAGTGAATCGTAGTCATCCAATTCAGAAGGACACGCGAAAAATATCCGTGAACTCCGGGAGAAAGGGAGTGTTTAGGAGTTGAGATTTTTGAAGCCCGAATATCCAAAGTGAATCGTAGCCATCTTATTCAAAAGGACACATGGAAGAGATCCGTGAACTCTGGGAGAAAACACTCAGGGATAAAGAGAGTGTTCAGGAGTTGACATTTCCGAAGTCCAAAGAGCTGAAGTAAACCACAGTCATCGATATGTGAGAGATACGCGACAATAGATTGTCGACTTAGGGTTAAAGCACTCTGGGATAAAGCGAAGGTTGAGAGTTGAAATCCTCGATGCCTGAATAGTCGAAGTAGTTTGTGGTCATTGATCTGTGAGAGACACGTGTCGACAGATTGTGGACTCCAGGTGCAAGTACTCCGAGAGAAAGTGAAGGTTGAGATTTTAATCTCCCGAAACCCGAATAGCTGAAGTGGTTGGTAACCCTCGATCTGTGGGAGCAACGTGTCGATAGATCATGAACACCGGGTGAAAGATCTCCAGGAGAAGTGAGTTCGAGAGGTTGAGAACCCCGAAGTTAGAAGTCTCGAGGTGAACTAGGACCATCGATTTTTGAGCAGAGAATCGATGGTGAGGAGGCATTGTGGAGAGAGGAGAAAAAAATAGTGGATGCACTAGTTCGTAGCCTGCAATTTTCCAGGACTGTTGATCTTGTCAAGACAAGAGATTAATGACCACGATTGAAAGGAGGTTGGGTGAGCACTTTGTCTATTACGGGGACAGGGCTCTTCAATAAATGGTGAGTATGTTGGTGACCCACAATTTCTATGAACCATCGATCAATGGACAAGTCGGGAATGGTCAGATCTTGACCATGAAAAACCTGAGGGTGATAACAGGGCCTGTGTTTTGAGTTTGAGACCAGGAAGGTCCCGAGGAGTTGATCCAACTTGAGAATAATTAACAATCCTTGACCAGGAGTTCATGCATCCCCTTAGGAGAGAAGGGGGGTCTGCATTAGTATTCCATGTCACACAACTTCAAATGCCATATACGTTTCCACCTACCTCATTAAATACCCATAATGTTTTTCCTTGAATAGTCTGCAGTCAAGGCGCGTGATATATCTCATATACACTAACGCTGCCAAACCTTTACCATACAAAAAATTCTCGAATCCATTTCAATTACCAACAGCAAGGCTGATACCATTCACGTATTCTAACTTATATGATATGTGTAAAAAATTATACATGTAATCAATGGTATACATATGATCGACATACTATATGCATATGAAAATTGAACACCCTTTTTCAAATAAATTGCATCATATTTATCAAGGAGTTGTGAAATAAATCTTATCATAAAAATGGCATAACACTTAGTAAATGATGACATTTTTTTTCCATTTGAGACCACAGACTTGCGAACATAGCAACTGTGAACCCTTTTTTGATAATGATTATGTACATCATTAATACTCAAGATTATAATTGCATAGGGAATTTTAGTAATCTTTTGATGTAAAATATTATCAATCACATGTACTGAGAAGAAAATACCAAGCTCATGTTGTATCAACAAAATGTACATCTTCCAATCACGTCAGTTCCCAAGTATTCTTTTAATGGGATCCTCTTTGAATTTTTTAAACAACACTATAGCAGGTCCCACTTATTAGTTTACTTAGTATGTATATATATATATATATTTTTTTTTTATTTTTATTTTCAAAAATTATATATGCCTTGCAATTATTTGCAGGCTGGTGACTTCATGATGATTTTAAGAGTCAACACTGGTGACTCCACAGGGAAGGAAATATAGTATTGGATTGAACCTAGCTCTTAGGTTTTGAAAATAGAGAATATTTTTGTTTATATACTTAAAAGTTTTATTTTTTCTCCGGTATGCTCTTTCAAATTGGGGTGGAAGAAGGTAGAAAAGGGAATGACGAGAGGGGGAATAGCTTTAACACTCAAATTTAATAAAAGTGGTCATAGATGTAGCACGAAACAAGGCTCCAGATCGTAAGTGATTGTGTTTCTTTCTGTTTCGGCTACTTATTGGTACTCAAGCATACTTATGCAAGCAAGGAAAAACTGTGGTTGTACATGACTCATCTAAATCAAGATGAAATGAAATCCAAAAAATTGAGGGTAAAGAAACAAATAAATAAAGCTATAGTGAAATGAAAAATGAAGTTTCAATCAAACCTCAAGCAAAACTGAAAGTGAAGCAACATTATTGATGAAATAAAGTGCAGAAAAATAAAGCAATTGTACAACCTAAACTGATATTTAAAAGAAACATTGATTCATAAAATGTAACAGTTAGCTAGGCTCAACATAATGTTTCAAATGTGATCCATTAGTCATAAAAAAGAATAACCGCTCTTCAAAGTCCTTTAACATGTAAGTATTATTTCCGACTAATAGAGGGATATTGTAAGGACCTAGCTAGATTTTTTGGAATTTGGAGTGCTTTCCTTTATCAACGTGCGTGGAGTCCCAAAGAAATACTTTTTCATTGACTTTAAACTTGATAGATTTAGCACACTTGTCGAATATTTCTTGATTGTCTGTTGCCTTCTCTTCAGATTTTCCAATGCATGGTTTCTTTGTTCTTCTAAATCCAACAGAGCATTCATTCTTTGGGAAATATCAGTGGAATTTAACTCCTCATCCTGCATTTCTAAATGGAGGGAAGTAAGTTGAAGTTAAACATGTATCACAGCTTCCTGACCATATAAGAGAGAGAAAGGGGTATGGCCAGTGTTGTTTTTGGCAGTTGTGCGATCATCCCACTGTGTGTGTGAGAAGAGTGTGCCATTGATGGGGCTTGTCCTCAATAATAATTTTCAGGATCTTGACCAGGTTCTTGTTGGTTGAATCAACTTTCCCATTGCCCTACAGGTAATAGGTGGTCGAGGTGAAGTGTTTGACTCCAAATTCACTCAAAAACATAACAAACTTTGCAGAATTAAACATTGATCCATTATCTGAAATTATTTTGAGTGGAAGGCTAAATCGTGCGAAGATATTAGATTCTAAAAAGTTGATCACTTTCTCATCTTGTGCATTTTTAAGAGGGATGACTTCAGTCCACTTGGTAAAGTAATATGTTTCCATCAAGATAAATACATGTCCAACCGATGATGGAGGGTTGATAGGGTCGATGAATTCTAATCCCCATTTAGCTAATGGGAAATCAGAAAAAAATGATTGTAAAGGAATAGCTGAAAATTGTTCCCTGCCAGAAAACTTTTGACATTTTTTACAAGCTCGAATGAACTTGAAAGAATCTTGAAAAATCGAGGGCCAAAAATAACCATCCCTGATGATCTTGAAATAAGTAGCCTTTGTTGCAAAATGGCCACCAATATGGAGTTTATAATCTGTGGATCCATGAAGTTCATTTAATATTTTTTGGGCTACATTATCACCAACCCATGTTAGTAGTATCCCATCAACAGATCTACGATAAAGAATGTTCCCTAGGATGAGGTACTTTGGGGCTGTCAAGTGTACTCTTCTACACTAATACAAATCTAAAAGACTTGGGAAATTCTGATACAAAAGATAATATATGATATCCTTGTACCAAGGATGATTAGCCAAGTTAATATCAAGAGTTTCCAAGTACAATAATGCCGACAAAGAATTATCGTCTTCCTCAAAAGAATCACCAGGTTCAGGGTGTTGTTCTAGATGAAGAGCTAGATCACTTCCCTTAATAGTTTTGGTTGTGGTGATCATTAAATCATGTTCCTGAATCTTGGCAAGATAATGAGCATGTTTTCCTGAAAGATGAGTCTGTGTAAGAAAAAACTTGACTACAGGCAAAGGGACTCTTACCTGCATTTGCTTGCCCAAAATAAAATTCTTGAACTTCCCTATAGCCTTTACCAAGGTGAAAGTATGTTTTTCAATTAGAGTATACTTTACCTCATCATATGATAAACTTTGACTCATATAGGCTATAGGATTTTCTTCATTTTGTTCATCAGCTTGCAGAAGGATGGTAGAAATTGCCTCTTCTGTGGCATTGGTATAGATGATGAAGTTTTTATTAAAATTAGGCTTGGCTAAAACTGGTGCAGAGCTAATTTCCTTCTTGATTCCTATAAAACCATTTTCTACCTCATCAATCCAAGAGAAGGTTCTATCCTGCTTCAACAAATTATGAATAGGTTTAACCATCATAGCGAAGTCAGGAACAAACCTCCTAACAAAGTTAATGGTTCCCATGAAATCTTGAACACTTTGCTTAGAGGTAGGAGCAGGGAGGTTGATAATTGCAACAACTCTCTCGGGGTCAATACTAATACCATAGTAAAAACAAATATGACCAATGAGTTTTCCTTGAGTAACTTTGAAAATAAACTTAGAAGGATTCAATGACATACCAAATTTTATGCAATGCAGAAAGAATTTCCTAAGATGACCAAAATGATAGAATTAGTTTTTAGAGTAAACAGTTAACTCATCAAGATAAACCTAAATTATCTTACTGATCAAATCGTCGAAATCTATTTACATAGCTCTCTGGAATGTGGCACCTACTGTTGAAGGAAAATCTCCCTGCGGACAGGTAGATCTCCTCAAAGAGCTAGACTCTTAACTCTAAGACAGAAAGTGCTTATCATGGTCACTGACTTCCTTTTAGATCTAGGTGGACTAGTGTGTGAGAAGGAAGGAGAAAAGAAGTACCTTTTACCAGTGTTTGTCCCTGCATGCTCCGAGTTGAGATCCAATCTTTCGCTATTCGATCAGCCCTGTAGACAAACAAAGTACGACCACTTCCTACTTTATCAAGATTAGTCTGAAATAGGCCTATCTACTAAAGAGACAAATTCATGTGTGATTGAACACGAATTAGAAAGAAATAGGCCAAGCAAATTATATTAATGAGGACAAAACATTGCTTACAGCCATGGATGGATTGCAACATTTTCATCAAGTCCTCCTTGTCTAACCCTTGCTCAAAAGATCCACAATATGAATGATGATAGCTTCACCGATTTCTCCCTATGAGATCATAGATCTCTTGCTCCAAATTATCTCTGTTCCAACACCACTTATAAGATCATAAGTTTGGTGTGATTCTCCTTTTCCATTCCCCTTTCACCATTAGAAATCTTGCTTATATAGCCTTAGAGAGGCCAAACAACTTGAGATATCCTTGAGGAAGGTGAGGATTTTCCTCCTTCAGTTGAGGATCTACCCTAAGATCATGGCTGGACTGGGAATTCGAATCCAACTACCTTCCAAGAATGAAAGGATCCTTCCCCCATTCATCTCAACAACTTAACTACTGCCTAGAATAGGTAGCGTTCCCTCAAAATGGACATCAGAGAAATGTAGCGCTCCCCAGTAGGCTTAAGGGGGGTGCCAACACTCCTAAAGACACCAACACTCCCTCAAAAGGGCCAAAGGAGATTTATAACGCTCCCAGACAGTGTAAGGGGGAGCGCTAGCACTCCCAGAAGAGGTATAGGGGAGCGCTCTCCTTCAACAGCTTAGTTTTTTGAGTGTTTTCAGATGGAAAAAGGTTCATGAGCCTACTAACTCATTTCTCCTCTATCAAATCAAATTTTTGAGGTGTTTTAAGTGTCCTTCTTATGTCGTTATAGGCACGACATAGGCATCATGGCAGCATGCTCTCTTTGACACTTGCGACACTTGTGAGAAACATGCGACACTTGTGAACTTTGTAATGATGACACTTGCGACACTATCAAAGTGAGTATTTTTTATGTGTAACACCTACGTTAGACAAGCCAAAATTCATGCTCTTATAGGCAAAGTTCCCCATCTGGTGGTGAATTTGGTTTCATACTTATCAACCCTCTTGACTCTAATTTGATTGTTTCCAAAAAAACCATCAAGTAGGGACATTACTTGAGACTCGACTACCTATTGTAGGATCATATCCATGTTAGGAAGCATAAATTTATCTTTAACGCTAGCTCTATTTAAATCACGAAAGTCAACACATAACTTGATCTCACTAGTTTTCTTCTGTACAGGAACCAGATTTGAGACCCATTTGGAATACTTTACCGGAAAGATGATTTGATCTTTTAGTAACTTTTTGAATTCCTTCCTGATAGTAGCTTCAAGGGAAGAGTTTATAGGCCTTTGTCTCCGCCTTACTGGTTTTATCCTTCCTTGATAGGAATGGCGTGTTGGATGATGTTAGGATCAAAACCATGAAGATCATCATACGACCAAACAAAGACTTCTTTGAATTCACATAATAAATCCATGAATCTTTATTTTTCCTCTTGTGAACACTAGGCTCCTATTTTAAGAATCTTGGGATCATCTGAGGTTCCAATGTCCACTGAGACAATGTCTCCAACTTTTCTCTTTGACTCCTCTTCAATAGTATTTTCCTTTTTACCAACATCACTCATTGAAAATGAACTCTCAAGAGGAGTCAGGCCTTTTGGAAAGTTATCGTCTTCAACATAAATGATTTCCTTAGGTTTAAGAGGTTCATTTTGTAAGAAATCATATATATCCTCATTATTTTTGAAAACCTGCCATGATTCAACATTGTCAGGAATATGTGGATGACATAGGGACATAAAAGTGAAATCAGGTCGCTACGGTAATAGCTATTGAGTAGGAGAGGCAACAAAAATTGCCAACCTATCATCCATTATGTTAAGATCCCTTTTTATGTGAGTGATGTTGAAAGATAACATATTTGAAATCAAGGCCCAAACGGCTTGAGTGTATCTTTTCATAAGCTTGTTATTGGGGTTATATATATTTTCTAATGATATTAAATACAAGCTCAGAATCACTAAATGCGGTAAGATGACCACAACCTAGATTATAAGCATTCTCGATACCTAACAATAGGGCTTCAAACTTGGAAACATTGTTGGTACAAGCGAATTCTAACATGAAGGAGAAGTTATAAATTTTTCCTACAGGTGAGTAAAGGATAATACCAGCTCCATTTCCTTCACTGGAGCATGAACCATCAAAGTGCATATGCCACATTCCATCATCATAGAAAACTTTTCACGTGGCACGTCATCTTCTTCTGTGAAAATAGAGCAAACACCCAAGATTTCCTCATTGTAATTGAAATTTAGCTGAGGAACTTTCTCAATGTAAGGTGAGATACGATATTCTCTGAGAACAATAACATTCTTTCCATCCTTAGGGATAGATAGATGCGACCCATATAAATAAAAGTAACCACTCGTTATGTCTTTTCAATCTCTCCCCAAAATAATTGAGTAATTGATAACAGGCATATCGATAACTTGAATATTAAGGGTGGTACGTATTTTTGGATGTGCGCAAAGTACTAAGGTTACATATTTGATCTCACAAAGCGTGGATTGATGTTGATTATTATAGGAGAGCATGCTTCTAGCATTTTCGTTTGTACAAGAGAGGCCCAACTCTTCCATAACGATCTTTGACATGACACTTGGGCCTGAGCCACCATCAATGAGGCAACAATGAGATATTATGTCTAAAATATTTACAAAAATATAGAAAGGGGGGTAATTTACAGATATCCTAAAGTTATTTACACCTATCCTATTTGTTGGGCTCTAAAGATGTGCTAAAATATAACCTCTATGCATCATCCAAAGGTAGGCTCTGGCACAAGCATTTTGCTTGTTGCCTATGTAGGTTCTTACCTTCCATTTTCAATACACATCCTCCAGAGATGCAACCCCTACAAAGGGACATCAATCGTAACAAAAGGAACGACAATTGTTTCGTTCATATGAACAACAAAAGGAATAGAAAAATGAATAACAATCGTGACAGGGGAACGACAGTCGTTATATTGGGCTGAACTAATGTTGTATTAATTGAGTTGTAGTACTTTCCCAACTATCTAATTTGTCAACCCGGGGTTCGTAAACTGATGAAGCACATGCAAAGTATATGCAAGATTGAAGTGAGACTAATCTAATCTAATGTTTAAGCTACGATGGAAATTGAATCATTAATCTAACACACGACTGAAATAGAATCATTAATCTAGGAATGGGAAATTGCGTAAATGGAATTAATCTAGAAATGGAGAACTACATGAAGGAAAAGCAGATACAACAAGTTAAGAGTTGAATGACACAACAAAATATGTGAGATCCCACCAATGAAGCAATCTTATGTTCAATAATCAAATCAATCTTCATAACAGAATAATGAAAGCATGAAAACCAAAACCATGAATCAAAGCTAAGAATCCCTTTCTCTTTCGAATCCTAATGACTACCATTAATGACTGCTCTAATTTTAATTACATAATCTAACTTGAATCCTAATTCCTCTTCTACTTGAATCCTCATGAAGAGAGAGCACTCTCTTTTATACATGAGAGCCTTGAAGATAAGATAACCATCTCATTATTATAGATCCACTTTTCTCTCAACCTATTTATCATTATTACAAAATATAATCCCTTCAAATCCTCACACATATCTCTCATATATATTGGATAAGATATTCCAACCAAATCTCCATGATCTTCTCCTTGGAATGGGCTTGAATTATCTCCTCAAATCTTGAATGGTGGAGCAAGTATTCGAGAAGTCATTTTGAATTAATCCTTAACATATTCCTACACATTACAAAGCTCACACATATTTGAAATATATATGAAAACATGTCAATTTTCTAACATTTAATCACAAATTCCCTTTTAATACTGAAATGAATAAAGTGGAGAACAATAAGGTGAAACCCAAGTATATTTATGGAAATGATATTGTGAAAGGTTAATGGGGCGATGAAATGTGGAGAATGATGAAGGAAAAGGTGGATGAGAATAGGACATTTCTTATCCCCAAGACTATTTACATGAGACTCTTCTTCATCATAATCTTCCATGAGATTGAATTTGTTGGAAGTTTTACCGTCCATGAAATATCTAAGATGTTGTTGTTGTTCTGGTACGATTACCATATCCAAAAGAGTAGCACCATCTTTTATGTTATCTAACTGATTTAAAATATTATACTTTGAAGGAGGAGTGGTGAATTGATGGCTGGTAGAAAGGTGGGCAGCTTGTGAGCCAATATTTTGAGTGGATGTGCTAGGGGAAAAAGTAGTCTTGGAAGAATCAACTTTTCCCTTATTGGCATATGATTTATTTATGGTATCAACTACCATAAAATCATCCTATGAGGCCCAATCTATAGTAGTATTTGGTTTCTTTCCAAAGATTTGATCCCTCACATTTTTCATGATTTCATAAGTGCTTTCCTCGTGATGTTCTTCACAAAAAATACACCAGGCTTTGGGCAATATAGCCTTGGGTTGAAAATTATTGCTCATGAAATTTTTAGTAGCATCTTGGGTAGAGGCCTCGATGGTGAAATTAGAAGTGATTCCCTTCCTTTCAAAAGAGATTATGTGATTATTAATGTCTTGCATAAGCTGCAAAATGGTAGACATATTAGTTTGTTTGGCATAGTATTCCTTAGGAAGACCAGTTTTGTCTAGCTTCTCTTCGTATTCCAAACAAGTCTGAAGGGCAGATCCAATATTTTCTATCGCTTTCTCTTCCAATCTGTGATGATAGGAAGAGGGTAAAGCATTGTAGTAATGCATGAATGTGGCTTGATTTTGAGGTCTGATCAGTTCAGGTATTTGATTATATAACTTGGTGAAGCGAAGATTGAAAGCCTTAATGGTTTCACCTTTGTTATATGTAATGTTATTGTACTCATTTAACCAATCGGTTAGACTCTTGGGCTGTCTAAAAGTGGACTTGAACCAATAGACCAACTCTTCCCAGATGGAGAAGATTTTTGGAGGCAAGTCAAAGAAGTCGTCCACAACTTTTCCTTCTAAGGAATTCACAAATGGATGCATACAGGTATCATTGTAATTCGCACCAATGTTATGACATGCATTCAAAAAAGAAATCAAATGCTCTTCTGTGGAAATAGTGTCGTTTCCCGAAAATTTAGGAAAATGATCTTTGCACTTTGGCAAAGGATTTGCTATGGGTGCAAGATTCAAGGGGGAATAAACATGCCACAGAGTAGTAGTATCCTCTTCCTCAAATTGAAATAATCCATATTTCTTAATGACTTTGGTCAGGTTTGTGGTAGATTGAACAAGAACACCATGGCTATAGATACTCCCAATCAAATTCAAAGCATAAGGTTGTGAGGAAGATGAACTACTGGTGCCACCTTCAAAACCACCGCTTCCTGTTCCACTACTAGTGCCCAACATTTTGAAGATGTAGGGAAGTGGAGAAAGTGAGGAACTCGCCAAATCATACAAAGAACGATGAATCTTAGGTTTTTGTCCTTGGAAAAAAACTTTTCTTCTTCCTATTTCAGGAATAAGAGGAAATTCAGGTGATTGACCTTGTATTCGTCGATCTATACGGGAGGAAGAGGACATAACATGTGCTAATGTTGGATTTTTCTGAGGGATAGTCTCCTTTGGTCATCCAATTCTTGTTGGAGACAAACTTCAGCAGGAATAACTTCCCAGTATCGGTGTAACTCAACCCTAGTACGAGAATGTTTGAGGATTTCTTGAAATAAGGTAAATGAGACATTTTTCTGATTGACGGGGCCTTCAGGAATGTTAGGTTGATCAAGGGTAGGCACGGTCATGATAGGAAATTAATGAAGAGGATGGTTTCTAATCATCCTCTAACGGGCATCCCGCTATTCCCTAATTCGACCCTCTTTAGAAACAACTTCTCAAAAATGATTCAGTTTAGCCTGACTATTGTTAGTCTTGAGAATGAGATTGTACAAGGTAAGGGTAATGATGGTTTGAACCTCTAGAATATCACCTAGTTTGGGCTATCTTTGAGTAGGTACAGTCACGATTCAAGAGAAAAATAGGAACAAAAGTATAAAAGCTATAAACAAATAATAAGCATAAATTAAAGCAGTAAATATAAACAATAAATTTACAAGTGTACAAAAAAGACAAACCAGGGAAATGAAATTGGAGTCCTTCATCCCCAGTATGGTCACCAAAGAAAATGTTGAGTAAAATAAATGGAAGTCATTCTCACAACATTTTTTCGAATCTTGTTTGGCTAAGACGAGATAGGCAGGATTATTACCCTAATTTATAGCCTTATTACAAATTCAATTAACCTTTAAGCTATTTACTTAAAGACCAACGACT
>JZKD02S1908636.1:447574-459231 GCA_000966675.3 Picea glauca
TATAAACCAACTTTCGGCCGAACTATTTTTCGGCCGAAAGATTGTTCGGCCGAATAATCTTTCGGCCGAAAGAATGTTCGGCCGAAAAACTGTTGACGGAAAAAAAATATCCGACGGACCAAATTTCTTCACGCAAATCGAGGGCCCGGTTATGGGTCCGTTCGATTTGACATTTGTTTTTTCGGCCGAGCAATAGTTCGGCCGAAAAATATATCTTTCGGCCGAAAAATATATGTAGTTCGGCCGAAAGTTGGTTTTCCAAAATTTTGGAGACCAGATTGTCACGAAAGTGTAACCCACCTTCGTGATTCCACCCACAATGATACCATTGTTGTGATTAATTTATAAATTTTGAAGTTATTCCATAGTGCAAACCATCAAGCATCATTCCCAGCAGAGAACAATCATTATTATTATTATTTGAATGACTAACTTCATCATATATCAACCCCTTATCAAACAAATCCAAATTCTAGCTGGGTAATTTTTAGTTTGTGACAACCCACTAGTTTATCCAAACCATAAATCCAAATATGAATCGCATACATGAAAAAATAAACTCAGATATATCGAGGATTTTAAACCCAAAAATCTATTTTTAAAACTTTCATGGGCTCGCATGAAAGAATTACAAACCTAGTTCGTAATCAACCTCATGTTTTCAACTACCATTCATTGACTAGTGTGTATTAGTTTGTGGGGTCTCTCCATTTTGGAAAATCAATAACCCATAACCTACATGAAACCCTTTGCATGAAACCATAATGAAGCAGCTAGAACCTTGGGTTGTAAGACCAATTTTGAATAATAGACAACTAAAGAGCAATGGATACAGGACTGGTAGTACCGAACACTGTAGATGAAAACTAGAATCGCACAGAGCACAACAATAGGTGGCTGCAACCCTTAACCATTCAATCAATGAAACCCCAAATTCATGCATGCTTATATTAACCAAGAGCATCATTTGTTTGGTCTTGCACAATGAAAGTAAATAATACAAACCCCAACTCAAAATGAATCAAAACCACTGTTCACCGAACTCAATGCATCAAGTTGTGGGGTGAAAAAAACCAAATAAACAAACCCATGGACAACGATATAACTCTCTTGCATATGATAGTTGAAAAAAAACTAAACATGTGAGCTATAGAACATAAGAATCCAAGACATATATGTCCCAAACACAAAGATAATAGGTGGAAAGTAAAACACACAAAGATCAACAACCATTATCTGAAATTCTTCATCAAATGCCTTTTGACTTCAACTATTTAGCTCCAAAAAACACACATACATTTTTGTTCAACTAGGAGTACCATTCTTCACATTTCCATAATCATAACATGAGAACAATCAAATTAACAAGAACAACACATCATTCACAGAGCCACGAGTAAAATATTAAGTAAAGAACAATGTTAGATGAAAGGGAGTCGAAACCCTGGTACCTGGAGTTGTGTGGTACTTATTTTCTTTTGTTACAACAGTTGCTGCTCAATGTCCAAACCCTTCTTCAAAATCAAAATGGATCGGATGCCAAATCCCAAAGGTTGTAACCCAAAACAACCAAAGTGTAATAATTAATGGTCATCTCACACTAAGGTGGCATCCAACATTAATCCTTTACAAACCCCAAATATTACCACATCAAAACCTCAAGCATCCAATGAATTTCAAGCGTATGCCAGGTCACATGACTTCACATGCCATATATGTTTCCACCTACCTCATTAAATACCCATAACATTTTTCCTTGAATAGTCTGCAGTCAAGGCATGTGATATATCTCATATACACTAATGCTGCCAAAAATTTTGCCATACAAAAAACTCTCGAATCCATTGCAATTACCAACAACAAGGCCGATACCATTCATATCTTGTAACTCATATGATATGTGTCAAAACTTATACATGTAATCAATGGTATACATATGATCAACATACTATATGCATATAAAAACTAAACACCCTTTTTCAAATAAATTGCATCATATTTATCGAGTTACGAAATAAAACTTATCATAAAAATGGCATAACAATTGGTAAGAAATATGATGACCCATTTTTCCATTTGAAACCATGGACCTACGAACATAGCAATTGCGAACCCTGTTTTGATAACGATTATGTACAACATTAATACTCAATATTAGAACTGCATAGTGTTGGGCCCCAACAACTCCCCCTAAATTTTTACAAAATTTAAAGGCCCCCACTAGAATCTTGATAATTATAATGAGCTACAGAATCAACCTTTTCAAATAGTTCCATACCTTGGCTTGCTTTGAGACAAACTTAAGACATTCACTATAGTATGAGACATTCATTACAAGAGTATATGTCAAAATTTATAAATGAGCATAGAAATCTCAATTTAAACAAAAACATTATTTTTTCTCAACTGTTTACTTTCCTTTAAATTATAATTATGCGTTCTTTCTTTTGCTCATTAGCAAGTTTGACTATTTTGAATAATGTGTTCAATACTTCATCAAATAATATCTTGGTTGGTTTCTCATTTTCATGAAATCATTTCGTGATATTAATTAATTAAATAATTTTTTCATTTTGCATCTCATTTCAAAATAATAATAATAAAAGAATTATCTATCATTTGTAAAAAAACAAAATTAATATTTTTCTCTTCTCCATTAACTTGAAGCTTCTAGAATTTTAAGATCATATTTGAAAGTAAATTATAAACAATGTTTGTTTATAAGTTATAGTTAGTTTAAATTCTTTTTTTATTTTTCTAGATTTTGTTTTATTCATAATTTTTAGGTTATTAATTTAAGTTTCTTTTTGTTTCATAGGTTTCTATTATCAAATATTTGATACGGATCTGATCATGGTTTGGCTTTATTATCCAAATACATTCATTATGATTGATCCAAAAATAATTTTGGATTGCTACAAATAATTTTATGAGCAACAACAGATAAAATTTGGAAAGGCGTCAAGATCAGAAAGGCGATTTCGAAGAATTGATTGCAGCCAAACCATGAAGCATTTGAAGAAATGGTTGAAAATATAGAACCCAAATGGACCCATTTACCTTCCGCGTAGAGATTTTCCCAAAAAAATGCACGATTTGAGAGATATTGATGTCTTTTTATGAGGCAAATTTTAGGTGGCGAAAATTAATAGTGACGCCCAGATTGTTCATTCATTGTATAAATATATGAGAAAGTTCAGAGCCATGGGTATCCAAGATTTGGAAAGGAGGATTTTTATCCTTTCTCTTTTGTATATTATTTCTTTTGTAAACTTTTCTTCTTTTCAAATGGAGTAATGGATGGTTGGAATCTTTGAGAGAATGGATGAGTATTTTCAAAGAAGAATATGGAGTTCTAGGTTGCTTAATGGCTTTTGTCCTGTAAGTAAAATGGTTTTATTTTCATTATAATATCTTCATATTATTTGAATAATTGATTATGCATTGATTTAGATTAGCTTTAGTCTATTTTATCAATACATGCTTAATTGTTATCATTTATGTATTAATTTTTTTTCAATCTTTAAGAGTCTATTATCTTAAAAACATTTCGAGGACTACGATATGGGCATGTGATTTTGAGAAAGAATATGGGAAAGCAATTCATCTTTGTCTTTAGACCTATGTGATGTTTATTCCATTTCATTCTTTCATTACTATTGTATTATGAGAATGTTATTATGGTTTATTTTAGCTTTAGCTTGTAATCATATGGTGTTTTCTTACTATTAAATGTTATATGTTGTCCATAATTTCTTATTCCCTTTTTTATGTGTGATCAATCGATCATTTGATTATTGTGGAATTTATTTCTAATGTTAAATGATGGATAATATCAATACTCATAATTGAGTTTTGTTTCGTTCTTAAATATTGATTATCTTAAGATCACATGATTTTTAATTAGTTGTTTTCCGATTGTTATTAATTTACTCCTATATCAAATACTTCTTTGAATGTATTCTAGAAGTGAAAGTATTGTTTTGTTATAGGTTTCCCTTAACAACAGTACATGCAGGAGGTCATATAACACAGAAAGATAATACCAGTTTTGTTGATCAACTACATGTTATTCTGTGTGTTATTTAGTTAAGTTGTTTATGAATGAAACGATGATTACATTAATTAGCTTTGACTATTTTTGTGTCCCTGTTTCAATTTTATTCATTTAGTATTTATTCATTTTATATATTAAAAAAAAAACAAAAAAGAAGTGTTGTTCATATTTGATTCTTAAACTTTATCAAACAATCATTTTTGCAAGATTTCATGCAAACCTTGTAAATTGTATATAAACTGTTCATAATCATTTGTATATTCACATTATTATATAAATATTTGTAATTATTGTGTCGATTGTTAGAATCTTTTCTTTAGTTAGTTTATTTTATTTTTCTATTTTTAGGACCCTAGTTGGCCAACAGAGCGATTAAATCCATCAGAATAGGTTACACCAAACGGCTTGGGTTATTTAGACAACCCCAGACTGGATCTATTCTTCCAGTTGATGGCATGTCAAATTTGTTCGTCAACAAATGGCACTAGAAGGAGGGCCGAGGTAAATTCAATGATTAAATGTTTTACCCCTCAGCCTGTCATAATTCTAGATTTATAAATTTTTCTCTTGTGTCATCTTGAAATGCACTAGAAGGTAGGTCATATTGACAAGATGGCCTTATAGGAGTCTTTGTTTCAAATTTAATTAATTTCCCATGGCTCCCCAAATCACTGTGTTGGAACATGATTTCCACTTCTCATTACCTGATATTCCCACAAGACAATCTCTCTCTTGTCCAATCTCACCTTTGATGGTGGGGGGAATGTATCTGCAAAAGACCATATTAACAACTTTTGGTGTAAATGCATCAAGCATTGTAAGTTTTAAACCTGCAAAGTAAAGCAATGCAGATATATTCTTAAGCAATACAGAAATTAATCAATGGCTCATACACAGAATACACAGAGATTTTTACTGGAAACCCTCAACCGGGAAAACCTTTCTTATTTTCATTATCCCGAATTTCACCATTCTCCATACAATAAATACAATGTTTTTAGGTATTCCGTAGATACCAAAACCCTAATCCCTTAATCTAGGTGTAGGGATCGTCAGACACAGTTGTCATATCTGACGCACCCACACACACACACATGCAAAGAATATAACACATACCCAATATTCTCCCACTTGTTGTTTTCTTTGCATCCAGGGGTCTAGGGGATTATATAGTCAACAATCCAAGGCAGCAATGCCCATTGTTACTCTACACCAAGAGAACTTTTCTGTGCTCACAAACTTTGTCAATGAATCTGCAACATTCTTCAAAGTGTCAACCTTTTCCATCAACACCTTCTTTTCCTCAACCATGTCTCTCACAAAGTGATACTGAACATCAATATGCTTTGTCTTCGAATGATAAGATGGGTTCTTCGAATGATAAGTGATAGGGATCGTCAGACGCAGTTGTCGTATCTGACGCACCCACACACACACACATGCAAAGAATATAACACATACCCAACAAGCATGATATTTCTGATTTAAAGGTTTTGTGTAGATTGTTTTCTTTTACTTTCAGGGGTCGGATTAAACATTGGTTTGAGTCTTTTCCAGCATATCACATTATTGATTCGTTTCAGTTTGTAGATGAATTTTTAGATTCTTTTGAAAACTATGATTACAATCAATTATGTGAAGAATTTTGTACTTTACTAATCAATGGAAATTCATCTTCAAAAGACTTTTCAACAAGAATCCATCATGTATTCTGTAAATTTAATCTTGATGACATGTCATTTGTACTAAATCTCCTCTATGATGCTTGCATCCCTTTTATCGATTCATATTCAATCGCAAATGATGAATTAGTTACAAATCCTATTAGTCAATTGTGAAAAGAATTTTGTTTATAGGATGAGAGGAATCCATCCAAAAATTTTCAACAAGCAAGGGAGGTAAAATCTATTAAAAATGTTCTTATTGACAATCAAATTGATTTTTCCTCTGAATCATTGTATACTCGATCCTCGACCATCGTGCAAGAAGATTTGATGTTGGGTCAATATGAATGTCCATATTATTCTAACCCTTGCTCTAATCAGTACTTAAATTTAGTTATTAAAGAACACTTAGGTGACGAAAACAATCTTAAGCATTCTAACATTCCAATGAAACTGATTAGAGATGTAGATCTCGAATTGGAAGAAGAAACCTTAAACCCTCATCTACAAATCATACCTCATCCACAAGAAAGATTAGATGTTTGTCATGAAAGTTTTGAATTATCTATCATACAGGAGGCAAATTTAAATGATCATATTATGTTGAAGGATTTATCACCAAAAGAGAGTGAAAGTATTAAGGCAAGTGAAGATGAATGTATCGATAATACCATTGTTAATTATCATAACTCAAGAGAATATTTTCACGTGCTCATTTCTAATTCATTTTACTCTTTATATCCCGATCTCTTCTTAGATTCTTGTGTGCATGGTATTTTACCCACGGTATCGTATGCTTTTCCATCACAATCTAATCTTTTCGATATTTCAATATTTGGTGAAATTAATTTCAAACATAACATTTATGAAATCAGATTTGACGCTCTCTCACTTTCATCACTCGCATGGGAAAAATATATGTTGCAAGATGATTTTACACGATTTATTTTTGAAAAATACAATGCACTCATTCTTATGGAGATTGAATATTCTACATTGCATATTTATTCTTTGATTATTTCGAATTTTAATGTTTGTGATTCACGTTTTGAAACAATCAATATCATCAAAAGAAGCGTTCAAACCAATAATCTAACTGATGTCATGAATCCTTTTATGATGTGTTCCCCATTGATATATCCATTTCATCAAATTCATAGGTTGCATCCTAATTTTTATGACAGGATCTTAGATTGACTTGAAGATTCGTATATGAAAAATCTACATAATAAAGATAAAGTTGTGCTTGCTTTGTTTTTACCTAAATATCTAGGAAGTAAGCATAACATGATTCTCTTAGATTTTTCATGTGAAGAAATTGATGAACACTTGGAGAATTGTTAGGAGGATGTGACACTTCGGCCTTGGTTGATGGTTATGTCAGGTCCCTATAATAATGACAATTTTTCCAAACTTACTTACACTCTTCCATGCCATTATGACCCATATCACGACCATATTGTAGAATGGTTGGAGAATTCATACATCAAGAAGATTCAAAAGAATGGTAAGGTCGTGCTTGTTTTTCTTTTAAATGAATATATAGGAGGTAAGCATGACATATTTCTTTTGCATCTACAAATACTACATTCTTTTATTCTAATTTTCAATTTTCTATGCCATGCAGGATTGAAGATGCTCTTGTGGCTGCACTGGAAATACAATTTTACTTAGTGTTTTGATCTATTTAGTATTTTAGAGTAGGTTTAGGAGTAGGTTTCCTTTATTTTTATTTATCAATATTTATTTGTGTAATAATGCAGTTATGAACACAAGTGGGTACACCAAGAGAACCATAATATGAATGTTGTCAGGGAAGTCCACTTTAAATCTTTTTCTCTCTGCTTTTCATTGAATATTTCTTTTCGAAAATGTAGTACCATCATGAAAATTTTAAATGGAAAGTAAAGAGATAAGTAAATTTGAACTATCAATTCAACTCTGACCCAAGGTGCCACGAGTAGGACTACACTCATCTTAATAAGGATTTTTCTATTTTCTTTTAGTCTCTTTTATTTTGAATAATAATGTTTGGTCAAAGTAGCATCTCATGCATCACTATATTAAGAAAAGAACTTGCTCCCAAATGATATTTTATATGATTTAGTTCTTCCTTTATTTTATAGTGAGATGATAGTGGATCCAAAATATCAAGTTTATCTTTGGCCAAAATCGTTTCTTGAAAAGTTTTCTTTTGTTGTTTTGATTTTGTGTACTTCTGATTTTGAATCCCATTAATAAAATTTGATTTGGTTTGTTGTGTGTTTTTTGTTTTCTTTGATTTCTTTGAATGATTTTCCTTCTTATCTATATTTTTGAATCAATATATTTATGATCAAAGAGCTATTGTCGAAGGAAGCATTTATTTTAAGACTTGTGTTTTTAAGGCAAATTGAAATAAGTTCAAAGAGGTCATGATATTAAGATATAGATCAGACAATTGATTTTTAAGTCAATTGTCACTGTCATTTTGTCCTCAAATTGTCTTTGTCAGAGTATTACACCAGAGATATGGTTTAAATCTTTGAGAATTACGATGATCTTTAAACTTTTTACGCCATCCATATTATTAAGGAATCACTTTTAAGTGCTTTCCCATTCTCTAGATGATTTCTTAAATGAAATCTAAAATCTCTAAACCATGATAAAACTTCCAGTTTTGAAAGAAAATAAATAACATGATAAACTATTCACCTGTATTGCAATTAACCTTCAGTATCACCCCACTCTCTTTGTCATCAAGAAATCTATAATTGTATTACTATTTAAAAGTGGCATAAGATGGTGGAAATCACTTATGTGTGGGAAGTGTGTGTAAACCCGTCGGGGTACTGAACAGGCTCACTGGCAGTGGGTAAATGCACACATGATACCAAGACAACTTCATCGGGGTACTGAACAGACCTATTGGCAATGAAGCAATGTTGGGTTGAGAGGTAGCAGGTATATGTTTTTAAATTAACTTTTATGGAAGTATACATCATTTGGATACAACTATTGGATGGGATTAAAGCATTTGAGTGGGTTAAATGACATCCCTGTCGAGGCTATGGACGCCTGCTAGCAGCAGTGGCTTTGTCGAAGGTATTGAAGTTCTTTTATAAACATCATGACTCTTTGATTAAGAAATTATTTCAGGTCATAATCTTCTTCAAAGAAAATTCTATTGTCTGGTTATAACATTGAGCTTATCCTAATACTATATGGTCTTAGAGTGAATTTATTTCAGGGAGCTTAAATCCTTTTATCAGTCTTATTTTTTTCTTCCTAAGATGAAATATTACCAGATCAGAGATAACTGCTTCACCCAGTAAGTCACCATTTGTTGGGCCCCAACAACTCCCCCTAAAGTTTTACAAAATTTAAAGCCCCCCCATTAGAATCTTGATAATTATAATGAGCTACAGAATCAACCTTTTCAAATAGTTCCATACTTTGGCTTGCTTTGAGACAAACTTAAGACATTCACTATAGTATGAGACATTCATTACAAGAGTATATGTCAAAATTTATAAACGAACATAGAAATCTCAATTTAAACAAAAACGTTAATTTTTCTCAACTGTTTACTTTCGTTTAAATTATGATTATGTGTTCTTTCTTCTGCTCATTAGCAAGTTTGACTATTTTGAATAATGTGTTCAATACTTCATCAAATAATATCTTGGTTGGTTTCTCATTTTCATGAAATCATTGTGATATTAATTAATTAAATTATTTTTTCATTTTGCATCTCATTTCAAAATAATAATAATAAAAGAATTATCTATCATTTGTAAAAAAATCAAAATTAATATTTTTCTCTTCTCCATTAAATTGAAGCTTCTAGAATTTTAAGATCATATTTGAAAGCAAATTATAAACAATGTTTGTTTATAAGTTATAGTTAGTTTAAATTCATTTTTTATTTTTCTCGATTTTGTTTTATTCACAATTTTTAGGTTATTAATTTAGGTTTCTTTTTGTTTCATAGGTTTCTATTATGAAATATTTGATACGGATCTGATCATGGCTTGATTTTATTATCCAAATACGTTCAATATGATTGATCCAAAAATAATTTTGGATTGCTACAAATAATTTTATTAGCAACAACAGATAAAATTTGGAAAGGCATCAAGATCAAATATGCGATTTTGTAGAACTGATTGCAGCGAAATCGTGAAGCATTTGAAGAAACGGTTGAACATCCAGAACCCAAATGGACCCATTTACCTTCCATGTAGATTATTTCCCAAAAAAATGCACGATTTGAGAGATATTGATGTCTTTTTACGAGGCAAATTTCAGGTGGCGAAAATTAATAGTGACGCCCAGACTGTTCCTTCATTGTATAAATATATGAGAAAGTTCAGAGCCATGGGGATCCAAGAATTAGAGAGGAGGATTTTTATCCTTTCTCTTTTGTATATTATTTATTTTGTAAACTTTTCTTCTTTTCAAATGGAGTAATGGATGGTTCGAATCTTTGGGAGAATGGACGAGTATTTTCAAAGAAGAATGTGGAATTCCAGGTTGCTTAATGGCTTTTGTCCTGTAAGTAAACTGGTTTTATTTTCATTATAATATCTTCATATTATTTGAATAATTGACTATGCATTGATTTAAATTAGCTTTAGTCTATTTTATCAATACATGGTTAATTGTTATCATTTATGTATTAATTTTTTTTCAATCTTTAAGAGTCTATTATCTTAAAAATTCTTCGAGGACTACAATATGGGCATGTGATTTTGAGAAAGAATATGGGAAAGCAATTCATCTTTGGATTTAGACCTATGTGATGTTTATTCCATTTCATTCTTTCATTACTATTGTATTATGAGAATGTTATTATGGTTTATTTTAGCTTTAGCTTGTCATCATATGGTGTTTTCATACTATTAAATGTTATATGTCATCCATAATTTCTTAGTCCATTTTTTATGTGTGATCAATCGATCATTTGATTATTGTGGAATTTATTTCTAATGTTAAATGATGGATAATATCAATACTCAGAATTGAGTTTTGTTTCCTTCTTAAATATCGATTATCTTAAGATCACATGATTTTTAATTAGTTGTTTTCCTATTGTTATTAATTTACTCCAATATCAAATACTTCTTTGAATGTATTCTGGAAGTGCTAGTATTGTTTTGTTATAGGTTTCCCTTAACAACAATACATGCAGGAGCTCATACAACACAGAAAGATAATACCAGTTTCATTGATCAACTACATGTTATTCTGTGTGTTATTTAGTTAAGTTGTTTATGAATGAAATGATGATTACATTAATTAGTATTGATTGTTTCTGTGTCACTGTTTCAATTGTATTCATTTAGTATTTATTCGTTTAATATCTTTAAAAAAAAACAAAAAGAAGTGTTGTTCATATTTGATTCTTGAACTTTATCAAACAATCATTTTCGCAACATATTACGCAAACCTTGTAAACTGTATATAAACTGTTCATAATCATTTGTATATTCACATTCTTATATAAATATTTTTCATTATTGTGTTGATTGTTAGAATCTTTTCTTTAGTTAGATTATTTTCTTTTTCTATCTTTAGGACCTTAGTCGGCTAACAGAGCCATTAAACCCATCAGAATAGGTTACACCAAATAGATTGGGTTATTTAGACAACCCCGGACCGGATCTATTCTTCCAGTTGACGGCATGCCAAATTTTCCCATCAACACATAGGGAATTTTAGTAATCTTTTGATGCAAACTATTATCAATCACATGTACTGAGAAGAAAATACCAAGCTCATGTTCTATAAACAAAATGTATGCCTTTCAATCACATCAGTTCCCAAGTATCCTTTTAAAGAGATCCTCTTTGAATTTTTTAAACAACACTATAGGGGGTCCAACTTATTAGTTTGCTTAGTATGTATGTATATATATATATCTATATATATATATATATATATATATATATATA
>JZKD02S1908636.1:470971-486383 GCA_000966675.3 Picea glauca
TCCTCTATTGCAGAGACTTTAGGATTGAATCTTTCAGGTAGAGATCTCAAAATTTTCTGGACAAGAAGTGAGTCATCAATTGTTTCTCCTAAACCCCTCATAGCATTCACCATTTTATCAACTCTCAAGAAAAATTTACTTATGTTTTCATCCTCATTCATTCTCAACTGTTCAAATCTCAGTCTATGAGTTTGTAGCTTGGCATATTTAACTTTTTCATTTCCCTCATAGCTACTTATCAGTTTTTCCCACATTTCTTTAGCAGTTTGAAGATTCATTACTTTCACAAATTCCAATTCAGCCAGACCACTGAGAATAGCATTCATAGATTTTGCATTAAAGGTGAACTCTAATTTTTCATCTTTAGATAGAAACACAGTTGGTTTTGTATATCCTGTTTCTACTACTTTCCAAACATCTACTCCCAGAGACATTAAGTATGTTCTCATTCTTACCTTCCAGAAGGCAAAATTTGTGCCATTAAAAATGGGTGCCTTGTTGGTTGAACCATCATGACTAGTCATTATTTCACTGCAGGATCTTCCTTACACTAAAGGAACCTACTCTGATACCAATTGTTACAGGTATGAACTAACTGAGAGCGGGGGGGTGAATCAGTTAGTGTAGATTATTAATAATTTACCTTGTTTTAACATTGAATCAATAATCTTAGTGGCAATGAGTCTTTACTGTGAAATTCAGAGTTATGAACATAAAGTAGATAACGTAAAGAATAGAAATCACACACATCATTCACTCACAAGTATGAGACACAGATTTTTCAAGAGGAAACCCAACCAGGGAAAAAACCTTGTCTTCTTAGGATGTTCAGCAAGCTCCAACTGCGTTACATCTCATCTTTCATGAGCACCAACTCATAGAGGCTGCAACCTCTGATTACCAGCACCAACTGGCTGAGAGCACCAACTCCCACAGAATCCCATCACCCACTGGGTGGAAGCACCAACTTCCTTTTTACTTCAGTACCAACTGAGTAAAGACACCAACCTTCAGATTCCTTTCTACTGATCTACTCTGCATTCTTCACTTTCTCTGATCTGCTGCTCTGCTTCACTGTCCTCTGTAGCCCATTCTCAGCTTCTTCTCATGTCACTCAGATTCTCCTCTTCCTTTTCTCACATTCAGATCTCTCTATCTCTCTCACATCAATGAGCCCCTACCATCACTATTTCAGTGCATTATATTGTTTTTACACATGCAGAGGTTTTCCTTTCTTTTCTCAACTCCAACGGCAGTTTCCCCCTTTTTTTCTTGATTTTCTGAACTAGCTCTTTGCATGCCTCCTCTACGCATGCCACATCATGCAGCGCTATGTTCTTTATGTTTTAACTGCCAGTCTAATTTTAGACTGAAAGTCCTTCCACCGTCCAGAGTGATTAGAGAAACCCAACTGGCAAAATCTTCCAGATTTGTCAAAGCAGATGAAGGACCCCCGCAAAACTCTGGATTTAGCAATGTTAAGCTCCGATTTGATGTTGGCCACACCAATCGTGTTGTGAATGGAATCATTCGTGTGTTTCTTAAAGAAAACGATTGGTAACTGCTACTTCTAGTCATGTCCGTGGCTAAGGCGTGCGTTTTTATCAGCGAAGATCCCCATGGGCGAGGGCTGAACTAGAATGCCAAATGGGTCGCATCTCTCTTCGCCATTGCCTCTGTTTCGGTTTCAATGGGGGCATTTGAATCGATTTGAGTTTTCCTTCAAACGTTTCAAATGGTTTTATTGCTCAAATGGGTTTATTCCCTCTTTTTTTTTTCTTGAAACATTTCAAATGGGTTTATTCCCTCCTTTTTCCTTGAATATCCTAACGCAATGGGTCTCCTTTTGTAGAATAATTCAGAACCCAATCTCAACATCCCCACTTGGATATTTCTCTGGCATCATCTAGCTTCTTCTGCCAGTATCTCAACATCTCCACTTGGATATTGCTCTGGCATCATCTAGCTTCTTCTGCCAGTATCTCAACATCCCCACTTGGATATTGCTCTGGCATTATCTAGCTTCTTCTGCCAGTTCTCTTGTGCGTGCTCCATAACCAATTGATTTCCATCAATGACAACCTTGACAGTCTGTGTCATCACTGCTATAGCCATATTTCCAACAGGAAGCACCTACTCCTTTGCAGGCTCAAGCTTGCCCTTTCACCACCCAACCATCCTTGATTTCTGAATCTAGACAACTTCTGTATCATGTCTTCACTGCTTCTCTCTTTGCTTCTGTGATTTAATATATCTTCTTATTCGGACTACAAAGACACTTTCTTCTCACAACTCTATATCGTTTACATAATATTCAAACTGGTGTGAGATATAACGTATTGTGTCCTTTCGTTTGGACCATCACACCTCTTCATTTAACTTAACCATAATCTTTGTTAATACTGCAGAAATCGCGTTCTGCTGAGGCACTTCCTTCAAACCATTTACATATGACCAAAAACTCAAAACCACAGGCTAATCATCTTAAGAGATGTATTATATTTTACCTTTATTTCTCTTATCCCATATTATCACAGGTGGTGACCATGTGCCAGGCCAAGTGAGTGCTTGATCACTTAACAAAATCAATGGTCATGTTTTAATCTCCCGATGAGATGGATAACTGTCGGTACTTAGGGACTTTGTCCTTCGCGAGTTCCATCCTTTTTACAAATATTTCGATGATTTGGATGACTATCGGTACTTTGGGACTTCGTCCCTCGCAAATTATAGCCTTTTTACAAATATCCCGATGAGATGGATGATTGTTGATACTTCGAGACTTTGTCCCTCGCAACTTGTAGCCTTTTTACAAATCTCCTGAATAAAAGATGTGTGTCCATAATCTCCAATGGTTGAGAATACTCCTGAAGTGTTCTTTAGAGGAGATGACTCATCTCCACTTCGGGACTTCAGATATTCCACTTATGCTAACCTTCCACTGTACTTGATGAACGGTTGAGAATGCTCCCAAAGTGTTCTTCAGATTAGACGACTCATGTCCACTTAGGTACTTCGACCTTTGGGACTTTGGGACTTAGGTCATTTGTTGGTGGTGAAACTCTCGAAGTAAAACTCTTGGAGTGATGTAACTTGCTGATGTCACTTGATGATGTGGCACGGGCCGAGTAGTTTCCATGTGTCACTCAGATTAGTGATTTACATGTACCTTAAATGTCAATTTCATCTTGACACTTGTCCTTATATGATTGTGTCATGTGTCCTTGTTGATGTAGATATCCCAATGTGGAACATATTCTTCTCCTTGATATAATGATCAGGATACTTCCCGAAGTGTTCCTCTAATCAGACGACTCATATCCACTTCGAGATTTCGGCCTTCGGGACTTTGGGTAATTCAATTTATCCTCTTCTCAGTTCTCCCGAAGTGAGATTCCCCGAAGTGTAACCTCCTCACAAATTTTAACCTGAAATCAAGGTTTTTCGTTGATTGTGATCTTAGATCGACGAATCGATATATATGTAATGCTTCTGTTCCTTGGTTTAAATCCAACGGGTCTTCTTCTTTTCTTATCCTATCCTTCCACTTAAAGTGATCTAATGGCTATCAGGAATTCGGGTATTCAGAATCTCATCCCTTTTTCCTTGCTTATCCTATCCTTACACTCAACTTGATCCATCAGCTGAGAATGGTCTCGGAGTATATGAACAATCAAGGATGATTGCAGAGTCCCAACTAGCACGACGTTAAAAACTATCGTCGAGCTCCACAATGGAAAAACTGCTCGTTGATTGTGGAATTGATGCCAACCATAGATCTATTTGGTGGGTGACGATCGACAGTATAGACTAATTGCAAGATTGGAATTAACGCATTGTTTAATTCTCCCTACGTTCTTCGCAATCAATCCCTGCCCTTGATCTTTTCTTTCATATCCAACGGTCATGACTTAACATGATCGTTTAGTGGATCAACCATAGTTGTCGATATTTGATTGTATAATATATGACAGTCTAGAATAATTGTGGGATTGGAAATAACACGTTGTTTAATTCTCCTTCGCTCTCTGCAATCTATCCATGTCGTTGATCTGGTGCTTATGTATCCAACGGTCATGAATTGATCTCATCATGTTTCTGCAATGCACGTCATCTCTTGTTGGCCCTTGGTTATGGATTACAGAAGAAAGCAAAGAAAAAGGAAGAGAAAAGATGAAGTACAAACTGCACGGAAAGCATATTGACTGAGAATGGGTCGAATTGGCCAAAGGAGCGGAAAACAAGGAGCGAAGTAAGGGAAAACGAGTTGTTGGATGAGAAGATTGAGGAGGATAGATCAAAAAGGAAGATGGATCATGGACAACTTGGCAAGAGGAAAAAACCACCAATGGATGCTTTGGAGCAGCTCGCGAAAAAGATGGAAAGATAGGCTAGCGAAGCCCGAAAAACGTGGGTCAAGCTGACCTAGGGTTTTGGTATTTAGGGTTTTGACACCTAGGTTTTGGCCTAAGGCTATCTGAGAGTCAATGTAATGTATAAATAAAGGTCTAGAAGACCTGGGATGGGTTCGTTCTGGGTTCGTTGTTGGTTGTTCATCATTGTAGGTTGAGAGAGTGATTGTTGTTGTGAGAGAGCACTCTGGTATTGTAAGATCTTCAATTAGGTGCGAAGATCAACCCTGTCATTGGGTACACAGGGAGGGGAGAGAAGAAGAGAAAGAGAGAGAGATCTGTAAGCTAAGAGCATAGATATAACTGTATCTTTTCACATAATATCAAGAAACATAGTTTTGTGGACATAGCCCTAGGGAGAGGGTGAACCACGTATATTTTGTGTCTCTGTGGTTGATGTTGTGTTCTTTGATTTTGTTATTTTGTTGTTGTGTTATTGTGTTAGATCTAGAATATAACTGTGCGAAGTAGGTTTAAGCTTGGTAAATAATAACTAGATCTCTGTGTGTTGTTCTTTCGGATCCACTTGCATTTCTTCTGGTTGTAGACACCTATGTCCTGCAACCCCCTATTGCTACTTTGGGTGAGACTGCATCTGCTCTGCAGGTGGTTCCCAAAGGTCTATTAGTTAGGTCTTGTTGGTGCGTTGTTAGAGTTGAACCCTGGGTCTGCCCCTGTGCCAACAAATGGTTCTGTTTCTGGGACCGGGATCTTCTTAAGGGAATGTCAAGGTGGTTTACATCGAAGATAGAGATTCAGAAGTGGATAGAAGAACAAGAAAAGGACTTCGCTGAAGCTCAGAAAAATAACCCTATTCTTAGTACATAGGATTGGTTGGGAAGGTATATCTTTACTGATATACACGAGATTTTCTTTGGAGGAATTCATAAGGATCTATACGAGTGGTTAGCCAGATTAGCAGATACCCAGTTTGAGATCAGATCTTGCCCACCTGTGGTTTGGATGTCGACATTGATCAAGAAGGTCAAGAGAGTTGATAACACTGTGTCAAGAGAAGTAGATCATTGGTTTGATAGCACCATTAGAGGGCACATCACCGAGTTTTTTATTGACAGAGTAGAGTCATACAACCAAGCAGGGAGATATTTCTTTAAGGGATCGAGAGGAAAATTTTTACACTTTTTGAAGTTAAAGATCAAGATGCTATTGCATGAGAAGAACATCTTGAAGATACAGTAGTTGGTCAAATTGAAAAGCTAATGTTCAAGAACTCAGACAACAAGAGCGACATAGAGGTGGGACACACATGCAGTGGGAGAGCATTCAGAGAAGTTCCTCTTGTGAACCTGTTTGAGCAGAGTCACGAGCCACTGGTACAGGAAGAAGGGTTCTATAGTGGAGAAGAAGAAGAGTTATTGACCGAGGAACATTCAGTTTCCACTGGGCCAGAGGAAGAAAAGACTTAAGAACCTCACCTAGAAGAATCAGAAACTTCAGGAACTACACAAACTGTTGAAGTATGTACTATTACTCCTCCTATTGTTTTAGAAACATTAAGTAACTAGAGTAGCTAGAGTTATTAGAGAACTCAGAGAACTATTACCAGTAGTTCAGTACATACTCAGTCAGGAAACCTACGAAGATCTATGGCGGATGAAATGAGGCTACCTATCCTTAGGGGAGATGGATCTGAAGATCCTAATCATCATTGGTTCTTATGCGAGGCTGTATGGAGTATTAAGAAAGTCAATGATGAAGTTAAGAGACCTCAGTTTAGTACTACCTTGAGAGACCGCGCACTGAGATGGTACATGAAGTCTGTTAAAGGAGTTGCACAGCCTAAATCGTTGAACGAGATCAAGACTACTTTGAGTGCATAATTTAAGAAACCGAAGTCGGAGTCACAATTCATTACAGAACTGAATGAAATCAAGTAGAGAGTAGCTAAACCTATTTGGGAGTTTCATCAGAGGTTTAAGACCTTGACAGGACGGTTGAGTTTTTAGATCCTAGATGAGCAGAACAATGAATGGTTCATTGCTTCCCTCTTACCACACATTAGAGTTCCTCTTATGCAACAAAAGTTTGCTTCACAGGATGAGGCATTGTAGATCTCCATGAAACTAGAATCAACCCTTATGGGAGAATCCAACTCAGGTATGATTCAAATTTTGAGTCAGCTAACTAGCTTATTTTTGCAGGTTGAAGATATGAAGAAAGACAAGGGAAAAGATAAAAGAGAAGACATATGGTGTATCATATGCAAATAAGAGGGCCATGATAAGGATCATTGTCCCCTATTTCATGAATAATTGGCTTATGGAGCTCCGAGACCTTTGAAGCAGGTTACTCTACCCTGGTGCGAGGTATGTAGAAATAGACATCGCCCTGGTGAATGCTATTACATGCAAAAATATGTCCAGACACATACCAACCTTTACTACAAATTCTGTAAATCTGTGGGGCATGATGAGAAGGATTGTAGAGCTTATGATCTCTTGCATGAAAGGTCAAGAGACACATATAGAATCCAAGGAGAAATGCAACATGAGGGAAATACTACGCAATTTAATTCCCAAGGAAGAGGAAACTTCAACCCTCGCGGTGGATTAAGAGGAAGAGGACGAGGAGAAGGCATGGGTCGATGTCAAGGTCAGATCATTTGTTATAACTATGCACAACCAAGACACTTGGCAAGGGACTGCCAGAACCCTTGTACCACTTGTAGCTACTGCAACTCATTTGAACATGTTATTGAAGATTGTCTCGTGTTTTTAGCCAAATTTCAGGAGAGACGAGGAGTAAACCATCAAGTACAACTAATCTCAACAAAACTGCACATAGAGAATCCTAGAGTCATTGTTATCACTAGAGGAGGCGTTGTTATAGGAGAAGAAAGAGTGACCCCAAGAAATACTACAGAAGAATCAAGGGTTAGAAGAGCTGCAGAGAAGACACAAGTGTTTGATCCAAGAAACGAAAAGTAGACATTTGAAGAGGCAAGAAAAGAATTTGGAAGAGATCAGGCTTCTTCATCAAAGACACAACTAGAATTGAGAGAATGTGGAATGCCTTTGGAATTTGATCAGTCTTCTTCACTCAGAGAAGGAAAAGAGGTAAGAAATCTTATGGAATTCTTATGTGCTTGCACTAATTTGATTAAGGATGAAAGAGCTGTACAAGAACTAAAAAATTTGATCAGACAGTATGAGATAGGCAGGATAGATCCTTGGCTGAATAAAGTGGTACATCAAGTATCCAGAAAGAGAAGGAAAAATAAGGAACTACACCTTAATTCTTAGATTGGAGATTATGACATACATTATGTGGTCCTCGACTTAGGGTCATAATTCAATGTTATGACGAAGCAGACCTAGGCACTCATGGGAAAAGCTAAGTTGATTTATTCCCCTATTAGGCTTAGGATGGCTAATCAGCAGGCAGTAAGCCCCTTTGGAAGACTAGAGCATGTCCCTATGGACATTGACAGTGTAAGTATGTTTGTGGACTTTGAGGTGATTGAGATAGTTGACGATAATTGTCCTTATCCTGCACTATTAGGAATTGATTGGGCTTTCAAAAATTCCACTGTCGTTGACTTAAATAAAATAAGAATGGAATTTGAAGGTGATGGCCTTAGGGTCATTGCACCTCTTGATCATGATGAAGGTCACAGATACATAGAACCCATCAAAGAATAACACTGTGCTTATGAACTAGAGAATATATACAAATTGATAGCAAGGCAAAAATATTACATTAAACCTACAATAGATGGAAATTTAAGCTGGTGAAGTGACAATGCATTCTCATCAGATTCAAAATAAGCACTAGATAACTGGAAGAACAAAATGTATGAAGTTTCCATGCAAAGATGTGCCAGATTGACCAAGGAAGTTCGTTGGATTGGCTCAAAAGTAAGTAATCTACCCACATTTGATGGATTAAATCATTCAGAAACTTTCTTATTGGAATTTGAAGAAATTGTACCAGTACAACAGAGACTGTTGGCACTAGATGAATATTTGAAAGAAATTCCAACAAGATGGTGTGGAATGCACATGAAGAACATCGTGGAATGGGTGCAATGTCACACTTTGATGACAATGCATTTTTTAGAATAGGTCGAAGGGTGCAAAGTTCGATACATGGGTCAGAGCTGTCCGAAGGACCATGTGCGAAGTTGTGAGGAGGCCTAGAGCAACATTCCTCAGGAACAGTGGGTGCATAAATTCATTAACACTTTGGACACAACCCCTATCAATTGGTATCTTCAAGAAGAACTGTGCCTGACCACTGTAGACTGGTACGGTATGACTCAAAAATTTGTAGCTACAGTTTTATTTGAAATTCAGTACCCTGCAGTAGATCAAGATTTACAAGTTGTAAGACATAAAGTCTTTGAGGAGGCACCTAACCTCCCTGTTGGGCAAGAAGAGGATGAATGGACTGCACCTCTTCAGAAATTGCAAGGTTGTTACAATATCAATGTTGATGAAGACGATGATCCTAGAAATGTGAACCTCGTAGAAACAGAAGGACAGAGAGACATAGAAGGACTAGGAGTCAAACTACCTTTTATTGGATAGCCAATCAAAATCAAGAAAGTTAATATTGGAACAGAGCATGCACCAAAGCTTGCAAATGTTGGAGATTATTGGGATGATGCCATTATTGACAAGATCACCGAACTACTACATGAATATCAGGACTTGTTTCCAACCAAGTTCACTGACATGAAGGGAAGTAAAGGGCCCATGGGAGAAATGAATATCCCCTTGAAATTAGATGCAAGGCCAGTCAAGTAGAGACCCTACAGATTGAATCCCAAGTATAAGAAGAAAGTCAATATTGAATTAGACCGAATGTTGGAAGAAGGAATCATAGAACCTATTGAAGAGTCAAAATGGATTAGCCCTATGGTGGTTCAAGATAAAAAGAGAGGAGAGATCAGAATCTGTGTAGACTTGAGGAAATTGAATGATGCATGTTTACATGATCCATTACCTACATCGTTTATTGATGAAGTGTTAGATAATGTGGGAGGAAAGGAATTTTACTCCTTCACAGATGGATTTTCAGGTTATCACCAGATCAGGATTACCAAGGAAGATCGCCATAAGACCACATTTGCAACAGAATGGGGATCCTACCAGTACACAATGATGCCTTTTGGATTGAAGAATGCACCAGCCATCTTTTCTGGGGTGGTGGTCGAAGCATTCAAGGAATTTTTACATAAATTCCTGGAAGCATATTTTGATGATTGGATTGTTTTTAGCTTATTGCAAAATCATATTGAATGTTTAAGACTAATGTTGGATAAGTGCAGGCAATGTTAGATTGCCCTGAACCTGAAGAAGTGTATCTTCTTTTCACCCTTTGGAGTGTTTCTAGGCCATATAGTGTGTAAGCAGGGGTTGCTGGTAGATCCGTCCAAGATTTCCATTATTGTTGATCTACCCCCTCCTACTTCGATTAGATAGTTGAGCACTGTTATATAGTTGAGCACTGCGCGGGGACATATTGGATACCACAGAAAGTTCATCAAGGGCTATGTACAGATAACAACACCCATGGAGAATATTTTAAAGGAAGATTATCAGTTTAGCTTCGGCACATTGAAACGGGAAATGGTCACTGCGCCTATTCTGGTTTTCCCATATTGGAGTAAGGAATTTCATGTGCATGTCGATGCATCATCTATTGCATTAGGAGCAATGTTAGCACAAACAAGAGAAAGATATATAAACCACCCATTATCCTTTGCTATCAGGAAGCTCTCTACCGCTGAGATAAATTACACTACCACTGAAAGAGAAGGTTTAGCCATGGTGTATGCACTATAGAAATTTTGTCACTACTTGTTGGAAGGACACCTTAATATGTTCACTGATCACTCTGCACTGAAATACCTAGTCAGAAAGCCGGTGTTGGGGGGAAGGATATGTAGATGGCTACTGTTATTCCAGGAATATGATTTTGAGATTGTGGTCAAGCCAAGGAGAATGAACAAGGGACCTGACCACTTGTCTAGGTTAGAACATGGAGAGGAACCTACCAGTTTGGAGGATACACTACCAGATACATAGTTACTGGCCATCAGAAAGATTGATGATCACTTCTCCGAGATAGTTCAGTTCCTATGTACAGGAATGGCACCTCGCAAATATACAATCATTCAGAAGAAACAAATGGTAGTTCGTGCTACAAAGTTTTCACTTATAGTTGGACAGATATATAAGATGGGACCTGATGAGATCTTGCAAAGATGTGTTATGGAGGTAGAAAGACCATTGATTCTGGCAGAAGCACATGAAGGCATCATAGGAGGACACTATGAAGTAAAAGCAACAACGCATAATGTTCTTAGAGCTAGCCTCTGGGGGCCTACTTTACACAAAGAAGCTAAGGAATACTACAAATCCTGCGACGTATGCCAAAGAGTTGGGAAACCTTCCAGAAGGGATGAGATGCCTTTAGCACCTCAGCTAACATTATAGGCATTTGAGAAATGGGCCATTGATTTCATGGGACCTATAAACCCACCAGGAAAGTGCACAGGAGCTCGATACATAATCACTGTGAAAATATATTTGACCAGATGGGCCGAAGCAAGAGAAGTTAAGGACTGTAGTGCAACTACAACTATGCGGTTCATATTTGAGGATATCATAACAAGGTTTGGATGCCCAAAGACCCTTATGAGTGATCAAGGTACACATTTTATTAATAAGACTATTGAAGCCCTGACTCAGGAATTTGTAGTTCATCATCAGAAGAGCAATCCATACCATTTGCAGGTGAATGGTATAGTCAAAGCGTTTAACAAGATCTTGAAGACAACGTTGATGAAGATTTGCAGTGTGAACATAGATGATTGGGATTTGAGAGTACCAACAGTGTTATGGGCCTATAGAACCACTTACAAGAAGATGACAATGTAGACTCCCTTTAAGTTGGTCTGTGGTCTAGAAGTAGTTGTACCTATGTAATATTTAGTTCCTAGCTTAAAAATTGTAGCATTCACATACATGGATGACATTGGCACTATGCAAAACAGGCTTGTGCAGTTGATAGAACTAGAGGAAGATAGATTTACTGCAGGATTCCATCAGCAGGTACAGAAAGAACAAGAAAAGTCTTACCATGATAGACACATCAAGAAGAAAGCCTTCAAATAAGGAGATCTGGTATTGGTATATGACAACAATTTCTTGAAGCATACATGGAAGTTCAGGACACATTGGCTTTGGCCATATGAGCTTGCCTATATTACAGAAGGAGGAGCTATGCATTTGAAGACTTTGAATGGAGAATGGAAGGAAGGTTTGGTAAATGGGAGCCAACTAAAATTGTACTATGACAACCAGCTGCCTCACAGCTCTTAGTTTAGCAGAAGAAGAAGGGTCTAGGTACCAGGTGTAGTTGAAACTAGTTACTAGACACAAAAAAGACAGTCTGCACACAGTGGGTAGAGATAGAACAGAAATCACAGGCTACTCCACATAGTCTGAAGTTGAAGTAAAACAGAAGGTTCAGACTTGCAGTGCCTTAGGATGAGTCACATGTGAGTGTTGGGGGCCTGTTGGCCCTTGGTTATGGATTAATGAAGAAATAAAAGAAAAAGGAAGAGAAAAGATGAAGTACGAATTGCGTGGAAAGCATATTGACCAAGAATGGGTTGAAGTGGCCAAAGGAGTGGAAAAGGAGTGAAGTAAGTGAAAATGAGTAGTTGGACAAGAATATTGAGGAGGACATATCGACAAGGAAGACGTATCATGGAAAACTCGACAAGCAGAAAAAGCCACCAATGGATGCTTTGGAGCACCTCGCGAGAAAGATGAAAAGGTAGGCTGGTGAAGCCTGGAAAACGTGGGTCAAGTTGGCCTAGAGTTTTAGACACCTAGGGTTTTGGTATTTAGGGTTTTGACACCTAGGTTTCAGCCTAAGGCTGTATAAGAGTCATTGTAATGTATAAATAAAGGTCTAGAGGACCTGGGATGGGTTTTTCCTAGGTTCGGTGTTGGTTGTTCATCATTATGGGTTAAGAGAGTGATTTTTTTTGTGAGAGAGAACTCTAGTATTGTAAGATCTTTAGTTGGGTGCGAAGATCAACCCTACAACTGGGTGCGTAGGCAGGGGAGAGGAGAAGATAAAGAGAGAGAGATCTGCAAGCTAAGAGCATAGATATCGCTGTATGTTTTCACATGATATCAAGAAATGCAATTATGTGGACTTAGCCCTAGGGAGAGGGTGAACCATGCATATTTTTTGTCACTGTGGTTGATGCTGTGTATTTTGATTCTGTTATTTTGTTTTTGTGTTATTGTGTTAGATCTGGAATATAAATTTGCGAAGTAGGTTTAATCTTGGGAAAGAATAAATAGATCTCTGTGTGTTGTTCTTTTGGATCCACTTGCATTTCCTATGGTTGTAGACACTTGTGTCCTACAACCCCCTATTTCTACTTCGGGTGAGACTGCATCTGCTCCGTAGGTGTTGTCGAAAGGGCCAGTAGTTAGGGCTTGTTGGTGCATTGTTAGAGTTGAACCCTGGGTCTGCCCCTGTGCACACATCTCTTCTGAGATTTGATATTCATTCACTAACCCTCCCGAGCTTTAATATTTTCATATTGTCCTATTGTTTGGCATCAATGACAACACATTAATGACACTATGTCCAACAATATTCCCCTTTGTCATTGATGGCAGCACACCAACTTCATACACAATCTCCACCTGTGATGATGCTTCTCTCCTCTAAAATTACTCTCCCCCTTTGACATCAATGGAAAATGGTTGCTTACCCTATGGTAAAGCTTTGTCTTTATGTATGCTTCTAACCAAAATCTAAACCCAGGTAACTCCACCTGCAATCATACTTTTCCTGTCATAATTGAATGACTCTTCCTGATTTTGATTGTTGTCTTCCCCTGAATTGGTGCCAATTGATGCATTATTTTCTTGAGAGATTAGATTGGAAGAGGGATTACTCCTAATATTTTCCTGAGATATTCAAATACATCTCTGCTTAACAGTTTAGTGAAAATATCTGCCACATATTCTTTTGTTAGGACATATTCCAATTTAATGTTCTTATTTTCAGCCTGATCTCTTAGATAGTGGTATTTAATGGGAATGTGTTTTGATTTGGAGTGTTGGACAGGGTTCCTTGAGAGACTTATAACACTTGTATTATCATAGTAGACAATAGTAGATTCTTCAAACACTATTTTGATGTATTTTAAGGTTTGTTTCATCCATTCTATTTGTGTGCAACATTCTACTACTGTAATATACTCAGCTTTTGTGCTAGACAGAGAAATTGAGGATAGTTTGTTGCTTATCCAAGCTACCAATTGATCTAAAAATGAAGAAGACTTGTATTTCTTGAAATTATTTGCAAGATTTATTTCATGTGTTAAAATGCAAATGGATCAATTTTGCAACACAACTTTTATAGAAATTACTCATTCAAGATGCATATAAACAGTAGCAATAAACAGTGAACAGAAAACACATAACACAACAAATGATAAAGGAGTTCACCCCTCTCTTGGGCTACATCTCCTGGTCCAGCTTCCAATGGATATTTTGTATTATTTGCTCAAAGTGCTTAAATATGTGCTTTACAATGTTCAAAATTCCAAATAGATGGCTCTAATGGCTTCAGAACATCCAAAAACCCCTAGCTGGGCTTTTTCGGCACCTCGTTTGGCCAAAAATTGAAGAATATAGGCTTCCTGGAAGTTCCCCTTCAAACTTGTTGTCTTTGGATCGCCAAAATGCACCCCTTGTTTCCTCAACCTAGCCCCCATGCGCTTTTATGCATTAAAAATTAGCACCGGGTGCAACCACACAACCGGTACAAACTGTAGAACAGTTACATGTTAGCCCTTAACCGTCTAAGGCCCATGGGCATATGGCCATCACATGACCTCGTGCTCATTTAAAAAGGGGCCAAGTCCAATCAAACATCAACGGTCGGGTGCGCCGGTGGTTCCATGCACAAACAGATGTGATCGGGCTCATACACAAAGGGCTATGTTAAAACATACCGCGTGCCTGTGGTCATATTACAATGTATACGACCGGGGGTTAAAGTTTGAATGTGTACGTGCAAAGATTTAAACCATGGCCATATGACATAACAACATAACCACGGGCTGGGGCTAAGCCCCGGCCCGACCCCTGTGCCAATTTGAAAGAATTCAAACTTAAATACAATTTGCACCATATATATAATAAGAAATATGTTGTGGCGCGTTGGTTGGTGGACTTTGCAAAGACTTTTCATGTGGATGGAGGTCACAGGGTCGAGTCCGGTGGACTCCAAATAAATTTTATACAACCAACCAATAACAGGGTGCCACGTGGCAGCCCACGACTGGGCCACGTGGCACCAAACCATTGGATAGAAAATGCCACGTGTCAGCAGCTCATTCATCCACTTAACTACCAATTGTCTGCCACTCAACTCTGCCATGTGTCATACGGACATGCCATGTCAACATCCGTACAGACTGTACAAACTGTACAATCAACAACCCTTTTTTTTGCCTATTTGACATTTTGAACAGAACACGATATCTCTCTCATACAACATCTATTTGAACCCAAACAAGTTTCATTGGGATCATGACGATGAGGCCTATGCTCCCGTTTGATTTGAAGTGATTCCGAGCACTTTGAATTTTGAGCAAAATTTGATCCCCTGGATCACACCTCCCCATTGGAAATCTTTTGGACCTCCAAAAGACTATTTTCAGTCTATCTAAAGATGAGGGTATAGTTCCCTCACCTTTCCAACCTCAATACAGTTGGCTTTGCTTGGATTTGTACCTTTAAGACCAACTCGAAGATACTCCACATTTCCTCGTTTTGAAGTTCGCATTCTCCTATTAAGGATTGTGTCTTCATGTAGTTCTGTAAGATATTCTAGGGAGAAATCATCTATAGAAGGAATCTGAACATGCTCTCCTTGATCATCAATCAAAGGAGGCTCATACAATTTCAAATTCTCAACATTAACAACTG
>JZKD02S1908636.1:499938-521433 GCA_000966675.3 Picea glauca
AAGGGACCCAAGTCCCCTTTCTTCATTGTGCCTTTGGATTTCATCAATAAGATCAGCTTATACATTGGTGATATTGGTCCATTTACATTTATTTTTCATTTTTCCATATGTTCATAGTTTTAGTTAGTTTTAATTTGTTTTTTTTGTTTATGGTTTTGTTGTTTCTCTTTCTAACCTTTCCTTTTACAGCTGTCATGCCTAGAAGAGCCCAACTAGGCATGTAAGCACTCTTAATTTGCTCATCAAGTGACGAATTGGGTGCAAACAATGGGGTCGAGTACGGTGGACTCCAAATAGATTTTATACAACCAACCAATAACAGGGTGCCATGTGGCAGACCACAACTGGGCCACATGGAACCAAACCATTGGATATAAAATGCCACATGTTAGCAGCTCATTCATCCACTTAACTACCAACTATTCACCACTCAGCTCTGCCACATGTCATACGAACATGCCACGTCAGCATCTGTACGGACTGTACGGACTGTACAGTCAGCATCCCTTTTTTTTGCATGTTTGACGTTTTGAACAGAACGTGGTATCTCTCTCATCCGACATCTGTTTGAACCCAAACAAGTTGCATTGGGTTCGTTATAATGAGGCCTACGCTCTTGTTTGATTTGAAGTGATTCCAAGAACTTTGAATTTTGAGCAAAATTTGATCCCCTGGATCACCAATGATTCTCCCAAAAAGAATGCTCCTCCAATTGTAAATTTTCTTTCATCTACACAACCTACCCAATCTACATCTAAATAGGATTTTAAGGTGAATGAATCCTTTATAGGGTACCACAAACCAAGATATATGGTTCCTTTCAAATACCTAAAGATTCTTTTTGCAGCTTGAACATGGCTCTCTTTTGGTGCTACTTGGAATCTAGCCACCATCCCAACAACTTGCTTGACAGCAGGTCTAGAAGTTGTTACATAGAGTAAACTCCCAATCATTGATCTGTAGTGTTTTGGATCTACAACTTTGGACTCATCTTCCTTGCTTTGTTTTCATCCAACTGTCATAGGTGTACTAACAGGTTTGCAATCCTCTAGTTGAAATTTCTTAAGCATATCTTTAACATACTTGGACTTATGAATAAAGAATCCTCTATTGGACTGTATTATTTTTAATTCAAGAAATAAATTCAGTTCACCAAGAAAGGACATTTCAAATTCTTGTTGCATCCTCCTAGCAAAGTTCTTACTCATTTTTTCATCATCACTGCCAAATATAATATCATCAACATATACTTCCACAATAATCATGTTATTACCAACAATTTTACAATAAAGATTGTTGTCTGTCGATCCTCTTTTGAGGCCTTGTTTTTGTAAATAAGAAGCTAGCCTTGCATACCATGCTCTGGGTGCTTGTTTTAGCCCATAGAGTGCTTTCTTTAATTTACAGGCATAGTCTCCTTTGTTAGTTAATTGAAATCCTTATGGTTGCTGAATATAGACTCCCTCTTCTAAGTTTCCATTGAGAAAATATGACTTGACATTCATTTGGTATACTTTAAATTTTTTGTAGATGGCGAAAGCTAAGAACATCCTAATTACCTCTAATCTGGCCACATGTGCAAAGGTTTCTTCATAGTCTACTCCTTCAACCTGAGCATACACTTTATATAGCAATCTGTCTTTGTTTCTGATTACTTTCCCATTCTCATTCATTTTGTTTTTATACACCCATTTAGTTCCAATGACATTTTTATTTTTTGGTCTTCGAACTAGTTCCCAATTATGATTTTTTTCAATCTGGTCCAATTCTTCATTCATAGCATTGACCCAATTTTCATCTTTACATGCCTCTTTGATTGAGTTGGGCTCAATATGTGACATAAGTGTTATTTCTATCTGATACAACAATTGTCTTCTTGTATGCACTTGATCGCTTTTATTTCCAATAATCAGTTCCTCAGGATGATTCCTTTGAGTCATTCTTGAGGGTGTCTTTGTGTCTCTTCTTGGGTATTCTTCTCTTATCTATTCTTCTTGAATATCTTCCTCATCTTCACTAGTATCCATATCATCCTCTTCCCTTTATTCTTTATTCTCTTCTACTTCTTCTGCTTGTGTACCAACTGACTCATCATCATCTTCATCTTCACTGTCAAGTATAGTCTCTTGATGTTTGATCCTTATTGTTTTTAAATCATCCAGCTTGACATATGCACTCTCAACAATCTTATGTAATCTAAGATTTTAGCATCTGTATTATTTCTTGGTAGAAGCATATCTAAGAAAGATACCTTCATTAGATCTAGCATCAAATTTTCCAAGATTCTCATAAAGCCTTTTGATGTAGCACTTACTTCCAAAGACCTTGAAGTATTTTACCAAAGGGGCTCTTCCAAACCATAGTTCATAAGGAGTCTTATTACTATTAATCCTGATATAACCTCTGTTCAATATGTATATTGTTGTGCTTACATCTTCCCTCCAATATCCATTAGATAATTTTTCTTCATTGAGAATAGTCCTTGTAGCCTCTTGAACTGTTCTATTCCTTCTTTCAACAATCCCATTTTGCTGAGGTGTTATGGCAACAGAGAATTGTGGTTTTATTCCATGGGTTTCACAAAAGAGATCAAAATCTTTTGAGGTGAACTCACCACCATTGTATGATCTAAGACATTTGATTTTTGTCTCCTTTTCATTTTCAACAAGGGTCTTAAAATCTTTGAATTTGTTAAGTGCTTATGATTTTTCCTTGAGAAAACATACCCAAATCATTCTAGTAAAATAATCAATGAACAACATAAAGTATGACTCTCCTTGCAAACTCTTGGTCCTTTTAGGTCCATAGAGGTTGGTGTGAACAAGCTCTAAAGGTTTTGAGGTTGAGTATTCTTTTGTTTTGAACCTTATTCTAGTTTTCTTCCCTAGTTGACAGTGTCTACACATAGGATTTGAGGGATTTATTATTTTTGGCAAGTTTCTTACTGCCCCAAGATTGCTGACTTTCACTAAATTGTCAAAGTTAATGTGCCCCAACCTTTTATGCCATAGCCAACTTTCATCTACTAAATTTATATGACACTCCTCATTCAATTTTGTATTTATTATATATACATTCTCAGGAGTTCTAGGAGCAGTGCCAATGAATTTTCCTGAGTTCTCTCTCCTAATCTCACATTTATGGGAATCAAAGATGCAAAAGTGCCCCTGATCACAGGTTTGACTGACACTTAATAGGCTAGGTTTCAGTTTTTCAACAAGCAACACATTCTTGGCTTTGTCTTTTCCCAAACTCACAATTCCTTTCCCAAGTATGTTACCTGAAGCATTGTCACCAAATGTAACTTTACCCTTTTGTTTCTTTAAGTTCAAAAACTTGTCCTTGTTTCCTGTCATATGTTTTGAGAACCCACTATCAACATACTAGTGATCTTCTTTATCATGGGATTTTAAGGCAATAATACATTCCTCCTTTGATGTTTTTTCTTTCCAAAGCTTCTTTTTCTCTCTAATGAACTTTGGTTCTTCTAATACTTCCATTAATCTGTAATTACTGGCTTTATGTCCATAATTATGACATCTGAAGGATTCTAGGTCCCCTTCTTGTAGAGGTGCAAAGGAGTTATAGTTTCTGCTTTTAACTTGATTTATTGTTTGGTTATCTTTAAGGTTATAGTTCTTAACCCTCAAATGTTTCCTTCTATATTCTCTACAATAAATATCTTTGTGTCCAAAATTAGAGCATGCAAATCAATAACCAAAGAAAATGTGATGATACATGTTTTCATAAAACTTCTTTGGTGTTGTCTTATATTCCTTCTTGATGGGTGGAAGTAGTCATCTGGAGTTATGATCATTACTTGTCTTCTCTTCATCTTTCTTCTTCAGAGTACTGAGGAGAGAAGTTGCATAAGATTTTGAGTTAACTTGGTTTTCTTCTTGAGAATAACCTGTTCCATTTTTATTACCTGATTCCCTTTGTGTGGTAATAATCTTATATAATATTTTAGAGCTATTTTCATATCTTGTTTGAATGAGTTTTGCATCAAGTTCTTTTATTAGGTGAACTATTTCTGCCTCCATTTTTTCACATGTTATTTGTTTTTCTTTAAGAGACTTTTCCAGACTTTCTTCCATCCTATTTGCTTCTAGGATTTGGTTTTTCAGGTTTCTCATGAGTTTCTCCATCTCTTTTTCTTTCTGTTCATGTTTTTCCTTTTGTTCAACTACAAAACGTTTCAACTGTCTATTTCTGGTTTTGTATCTTCTTAATTCATCCAAGGAACTAAGAATTTCTCCTTCCATATTAACCTCTGCTTCAACTTATGACTCTTCCTCATGCTCAATTTATTCTATCTCATTAGGCTCTTCAATACCTATAAAAAGGACTTCATCATCATCACTGTCACTAGACTCTGATGAACTGTTATTTTCTTCTTTTGAGTAAAAACTATTTTTCCCTTTGTAAAATGTTTTCTTGTAATTGGGTTTTTCCTTCTTCTTGTATTGTTTATTTTTTCCCTCTTCATCTTTAGGGTCCTCCTTGGGATAGGGACACTTGGAAGAAAAATGTCCAACCTCGCCACAATTAAAACATTTGAAAGGCAATGTGCCTTTGTACTTCCCTGATCCTTTATGAAGTTTTTTAATAAAATTGGCTTCTTCTACATCAGATTCTTCATGATGGCTGGATTGAGGTTTTTTCTTCTGATTTTTTGTTTTCTTGAGCACCTTGAAGGATGCCTCTCCTTGCCATAGGTTCTCATGACCTAATATTAACTCATAGGCTGTGAGGATTCCATAAAATTCATCCATGGTGAGTTTATCTAGATTTTCTCGATCTTCAAGAGTGGACACTTTAGGATTGTATAGAATAGGTAGTGTTCTTAGTATTTTTTCAACTAGATCATTGTGTGACACTTCTACTCCCAAAACTTTGATTGCATTAACAATATTATCAACTCTTTCGAAGTACTCTGAGATATTTTCTTCATCCTTCATTTTTAGACCTTCATATTGTACTTTGAGAGTCTGGATTTTGGCCCTCTTTACCTTGGAATCTCATGCATATATTGTTTCCAATTTATCCCAGAGTTGTTTTGCATTATTACAGTTTAGTATTTTAGCAAGGATTTTCTTACTCAATCCAACTTGAAGTATGTTTAAAGCCTTTTCATGTTCCCAAAAATTTTCTTGTCTTCTGCTTCTATGGGAGTGGCTTTTGGAACATCATATCCCTTTTCAACTGATGTTCATACTTCCAGTCCAATGGACATCGGATAGATTTTCATTCTAACACTCCATAATACATAGTCTTCACCATCAAATAGGGGGATTTTTTATGACATATTCAACTGCTGATCCATTCTGATACCAATTGAAGGTTCAGATCCAGTCACTGAGAGGGGGGGGGGTGAATAGTGACACAATAATTTTATCAATTTTATTTTCTTAATGAAAACAAAATTTTAACATGAAATTTTATCATGGAACCCAATTGGGAAAACCACAAACACTTTTCTATTAACTGCAAAATTTTGTTTTACGTGTTACATAGAAGGAAGATGTTCTTCCTCTTATATTAGCACCAACTGATCAGGATGCACCCACACCCTTGTTCACCAGTACCAATTGGTAGGAGGCTCTGACCTCCTGTTTAGTCAAGTGCATCTGACAAGGAAGTACCTACTCCCCTGCAGGCTCCAACCTTCCCTTGCACCACCCAACCACCCTTGATTTTTGAATCTGGAAAACTTTTATATCATGTCTTCACTACTTCTCTTTCTGCTTCTGTGATTTAATATATCTTATGATTTAGACTAAAGAGACACTTTCTTCTCACCACTCTATCTCGTTTATATAATCTTGAAACTGGTGTGATATATAACGTATTGTGTCCTTTCATTTGGACCATCGCACCTCTTCATTTAAATTAACCATAATGTTTGTTAATACTGCATAAATCACGTTCTTTTGAGGCGCTTCCTTCAAACCATTTACATATGACTGAAAACTCAAAACAACAAGATAATCAACTTAAGCAACGTATTATATTTTACCTTTATTTCTCTTATCCCATATGACCACAGGTGGTGACCAGGCGCTAGGCCAAATGAGTGCTTGATCACTTAACAAAATCAACGGTCATATTTTAATCTCTTGATGAGATGGATGAATGTCGGTACTTTGGGACTTCGTCCTTCATGACTTCCAGCCTTTTTACAAATCTCTCAATGAGTTGGATGATTATAGGTACTTCGAGACTTTGTCCCTCGTGACTTATATCCTTTTTACAAATCTCTCGATGAGTTGGAAGACTGTCGGTACTTCAGGACTTTGTCCCTCACAACTTGCAGCCTCTTTACAAATATCCCAAATAAAAGACACATGTCCATAATCTCCAACAGTTGATAATACTCCTGAATTGTTCTTTAGATCGGACAACTCATGTTCACTTTGGGACTTCAGCTATTCCACTTACTCTAACCTTCCATTGTACTTGATCAATGGGTGAGAATGCTCCTAAAGTGTTCATCAGATCGGACGACTCAAGTCCACTTCGGGACTTAGGTCATTTGTTGGTGGTGAAACTCTCGAAGTAGAACTCTTGGAGTGACGTAACTTGCTGATGTCACTTGATGATGTGGCACAGGCCGAGTAGCTACCACATGCCACTCAGATTCATGATTTACACGTACTTGAAATGTCGATTTCATCTTGACACTTGTCATTATCTGACTGTGCCATGTGTCCTTGTTGACATGGTTTGTTGACATAGATCTCCCAATGTGGCACATATTCTTCTCCTTGATATAACAATCAGGATACTTCTTGAAGTGTTCCTCTGATTAGATGATTCATATCCACTTCAGTATTTCAGCCTTTGGGACTTTGGGTAATTCGATTTCTCCTCTTGTCAGTTTTCCCGAAGTGAGATTCCCCAAAGTGTAACCTCCTCACAAATTTTAATCCGAAATCAATGTTGTTCATTGATCGTGATCTTAGATAGATGACTCGATCTATCTGTGATGTTTCTTTTCCTTGGTTTAAATCCAATGGGTCTTCTTCTTTTCTTATCCTATCCTTCCACTTAAAGTGATCCAATGGCTATTGAGAATTTGGGTATTCAGAATCTCATCACTTTTTCCTTGCTTATTCTATCCTTCCACTCTACTTGATCCATCAAACGAGAATGGTCCTGGAGTAGATCAATGATCAGGGATGATTGTGGCATCCCAACTGGCACAACGTTTAAAACTATCGTTGAGCTTCGCAATGGAAAAATTGCTCGTTGATTGTGGAACTGATGCCAACCATAGATCTATTTGGCGGGTGACGATCGACAGTCTAGAGTAATTGCGGGATTGGAATTAACACGTTGTTTAATTATCCCTACACGCTTCAAAATCAATCCCTGCCCTTGATCTGTGCTTGCATATCCGATGGTCACGACTTAATCTGATCATTTGGTGGATCAACCATAGTTGTCTATCTTTAAGTCTATAAGATCTAGTGGTATAGAATAATTGTGGGATTGGAAATAACACGTTGTTTAATTTTCCTTTCTCTCTTTGAAATCTATCCCTATCATTGATCTGGCGCTTACATATCCAATGGTCCTGAATTGATCTGATCATGTTTCTGCAATGCGCGTCATCTCTTCTGATCTTTGATCTTCATTCGCTAACCCTCCTAAGATTTAATCTCTGCATATTGTCCTATTGTTTGACATCAATGAAAACACATTAATGACACTATGTCCAACACATGTTGGGTACATGGTTGAGACAAGTAGTGGATGAGTTGGCACATACATGAGGTGTATAGTTGATGATTTTGGTACATCTTGATGATTCATAGTTGATGAGTAGTTGATAAATGATTGGTACATACTTGCTACATGGTTGGAGGAACTTGTTATTAGTATTGTTGACACATGGTTTATGGATGATGTAGAATACTTGTATTGGTATATTATTAGAAGCACATATTGATATTGGTGATGATTATGAGTTGTTGTGTTATGCTTGGTTGATGCACATCTTTGAGATTTTTCTTGGTGTTTGATCTTGGTGAGTAGATCTGATTTGGTTGATAAGATTGATGAGACAGGATATTGTGATAGGTTGTTTGGATAGGTTGTTGTGACATGTTATTTGTATACGTTTGGTGCATGGTTGATGCACTTGTTCATGGTACAAGTTGAGGTATAGGTTGGTGCATGGTTGATGTACTTGTTTATGGTACAGGTTGATTACAGGTTGTTTGGTATAGGTTGATTATAGGTTGAGGTACAGGTTGATGCATGGTTCAGGTTATTGGTACAGGTTGTTTGGTGTAGGTTGATTGGTACATGTTTACACCAGTATATCTCACAGTGATAGTGTGGCAATGGTTCCATCATTCTACTTATACGTCAGGGCGATTGGACGGGTCAATGATAGGTGGTTGTAGACACCTTCTAGTTGTAGCCAGAGAATATAGGGGGTTGTAGCATCCTTCTGGTTGTAGCCATAGAATTGGGGAGTTGTAGTTTCCATCAAGTTGTAGCCATAGAAACTAGGGGGTTGGAGCCTCCTTCTAGTTGCAGCTAGAAAACAAAGGAAGTTGGTGCTTCCAATGAATGTAATTTTTAAAGACATATAGGAAAAAACATTTTGTGGTTTTCTCCTGATTTGGGTTTCCACGTAAAACACTGGTGTACTGTGTATGCGTGTGATTGCTCATTTTTTCATTGTTTATTTACTCTGCAACTATTGGATGATAATGCTACATTGATATAACACTTTCATTTTATGGTGAAAAATGATTAAATTTCTCTATTACTTATTCACCCCCCCTCTCAGTAATCTAACAATTGGTATCAAAGCGAGGTTCCTTCAGGAAACAATTTAACCACTGAAAGGAGATCATGGATTATTCTGAGAATGGAATACCAATGTTTAATGGTCAGAATGGTTTTAAGTATGAGATGTGGAGCATAAGGATGAAAGTATTTTTACAGGCACAAGGACATTATATTTGGCTATCAGTTGTTATAGGATATGATAGTTCAAAAAGGGAAAAGACTGCAGCCAAGAAGGAATTGAGGAAGAATAACAAAATAGCAATGGATTTCATCTAGGAAGGATTACCTAATCCGGTAAGAGAAAAGGTTGGTAAATGTTCATCAACAAAAGAACTTTGGGATAAGTTACATGACATATTCTTCACCCATCACAGATTCAGAAAATGTCAAAGAAGATGCAGATACAAATCAAGAAGAATTGTGTTCACCATGTCAAATAGATTCAAAATATGAAGAGTACATAATCACTAGAGGTATGTTGTTTTTCTTTGATTGTGAAAAATGTGGACATCTTGAAATAGAATTCCATGAAGGAAATGATACAGAAAAACTAATTGAAAAGGAAGACAATTATGAAGCAGAATTGATTAGTTCTTTAGATGAACTAAGAGAAGAAAATAAGTCACTCAAGAAAGAATTGATGAAAAAAAGGAAAGTGTTCACATTTTTGAAGAAGCCCAATAGGTCATCGAGAACTTAAGAACTCGACTATAAGAAGCCAGAAAGATCGAAGAAAATATTGAATATCAAAAGAAGTATTTGGAAGCCAACATAGCAACACAGAAGGAAGAAGCAAAAATGAGAGAGAAGATATTGACAGATCATCTTAAGGAAAGAACTAACGATCTAAACCAGCTTGAGGCAGAGTTTGGTCAAGAAGAGAAAGGACTTGAAGAAGAAATAATCACATTAAAAATTCATCTTGAAGAAGAAAAATGAACAGAAGAAGTCATGAAGTCTCAGATAATGAAGAAATAAGAATAGGTTGATAAGCTCGAAGAATAAGTTTTCACATTGAGAAGTAAAATAATCAATCTCAACAAGAATGTTGAAGAGACAATAACATCCACATCAGTTATAGAGAATGAAGAGAAACACTCTAGGTTGCTAGAAAAGAAGAATGAAGAAAATAGAAAGAATTATGCAGAAGTACTCAAAGGAAGGAATCATGGTCAACCATAATCTAAGAAAACTATTGAAGATAAATCTTCAACAAGACCATCCATGTTCAAGCCACAAAGAAGCTTCAATCATGATAATGATCAGTCAAGGCAGAATTTCAGAAGGACTACACCACAAAGAAGATCATTCACTCCCAGGTATGCAAATTTATTTTATGGTCATTATTTTTATTGTACTAATTTTGGACATAAGGTTGCAGATTGTAGGGATTATAAAAATGTTCAAGCAATAAATGCCTATGTGGCCCCACGTAACATTGAATGTTGCAAATGTCATAACTATGGACACATAGCTAGTGATTGTAGAAGCATGATCGATACTTCCATGAAAGAGAACACTGATATCAGATATAAGAAAGTATGGATAAGAAAACATGAAGAATAGGTGAACAAACAATAGGTCCCAGAGATTGCAAGATTGGCAATAAAACGAGATGAAGAGAATTCTACAGAGAAAAAGAAAGATGTCAGATACAGAAAGGTTTGGAAAATAACTGAAATAAAAGAAGGACAGGTAAATAAGGAACAAGTTCAAGAGATGATGATGAATACACATCAGAGAAGGAATTGTTCTAAGCCATCTGGCTTAGATACTCCCAGGTAATATGAATATTAGATAAGGGGAGTCTATGTGATAGGTGTGACAAACCAAAGAATCATCCTTCGAGTAGCTTGCAGAGTTTGAGAAGACAGATCTAGAGAAGTCAGTTAGAAGAAGTACAGTTTGATAGATTAATCAAGACTTCATGATAGTATAGTGATAAATGGGTCAGCATTATGGAAAAATGCGCAAGTAGAGTCTTGGATAGTATGGACAGAGATGGATTCGTAAGAACACTTACCAAGTTTGGACATATATATGAAAGTGGACAAGAGCATGGATTCCTAGATTGGTTCAGAGAGTGGTTCAAAGACAAATGAACATTATCATAATGGATGATAATTAGACAGGAAATGGTGTGAACAATGCTAATGGATTCCAAATTGATAGATATTTTTTGGACACATGCAGTGCATACAAAAATTCACATTCAAAATAGAGTAATGCTCAGAAACAACAATGAAAAAACTCCCTATGAGCTACGGAAAGGAAGCACAGACAACAACCTCTACATCAAGGTAACTCAAGGTAGTATATTATTAATTGAAATTTATGTTGATGATATTTTTTTTGGAAGTACTAATGACAGGTTAAGCCATAAATTTGCAAAGTATATGCATAATGAATTTGAAATGTCATTACTTGGAGAACTATCCTTCTTTCTGGGTCTTCAGATATGTCAAAGCAACCAAGGAATTTTTATTTCTCAAACTAAGTATATCAGATAAATGGTAAATAGGTTCGGAATGGAAGATTGCAAACTAGTTACCACTCCTATGCAAACTAGTTGCAAGTTGAGAAAAGATCATGATTCAAAGTCTATATATAAGAGGCAATACAGGTCAATGATTGGTAGCTTAATATATGTGATAACATCTAGACCAGATGTAAGTCACTAGTTGGACAGGTGGCACAATTTCAAGCAGCACCAAAGGAATCACATGTATTAGTAGTAAAAAGGATTTCCAGATATCTTAAAGGAACAAAAGAGTTTTGATTATGGTATCCAAAAGGAAAGGATCCATCACTTATTTCCTACACAGATGCAGATTGGGTAGGTTGCACTGATGACCGACGAAGCACCAATGGAGTAGCATTCTACTTGGTGTTAGCACTCTATAATTTTCCCAAGGATGAGGAGGCAGTCATAGAGGTAACATCAAACCACTTGGAGTCCTGGATCTAGCTCTCCAAGACTCAGTCGGGGCTCTCTCTATTAGATTTAACTTTGTTTGTATGGGATAGATGTTAGGCTAGCTATGAAAGTATGGGGTTGGGGTTTTTGAAATATTTAGATGAGGACTTGGTTGATAAGTTGCTCAGATCACCATTGGGATATGGGGTCTATTTATAAGGTAAGAATCAGCTCAGATCTAGAGGTAAATGTCTCCATAGGGTAGGATATTAAAAACTATTGGATCGTCTTAGATTTAGTGTGGATGAATGGGGCGAAAAGGGAGATATCCACTGAACAGAGGAGCAATTAAGAATTCCTTTGTAAAGCTTCAGATGAATAACATATAGATTGTTGAAAAATTGGACAAAGAGTATGCATACATAAATTCTTCTCCATTACTTTCTTTCAATAATAAGAAATGAAAGTGCGTGAATGATAGTAAAAAGATAACTGAAAAATAGAAAAGGAACACACCACCAATGCTCCTACACAAGAATCTTGTAAATTCACTTCTCTATTACTGGTTGCTCTTGAAAATATTACACCATAACTCACTCGGCTCCCAAAAGGTCTCTATTCGATCAAAAAGGGCCCCCCTTTTCTTTACAAAAAACACTTACTTAAGTAACCAAAATAGTTCCAAAATATCCCTCATTTGTTGGAAGGAAAAATCAATTTAAATAACTAAAATCAAATTTGTTACACTATGTGTCGAATTGTTGAACATTTGGTATAGTTAAATATCCTTTTTCTGCTGTCAACATATCTTGAATGCCAAATATTTGAGTTAAAGTCTTCATAGTTAACACTTATGCATTTGGGTAGATTTGAACTGATAAAATTGCCAGCAGTGCCATGATCTTATCCTTGAATTGTTGAGAGACGATGTCAGTTGTTGATTATGCTTTATTGATACCTAAAAGGTAGGGATACTCCACCACTGATATTATGCCTATAAATCTAGAATAGGTACCTTTATATCTCTGATGTTAGGTAATATGTTCTTCCATCGAATTATCCCTGATTGAAAACCCTGAAAATTTGGATTTGGAGTCGACCTGCCACCTATACATTTGGATTTCTTTGGCTGACTAGAGTTGCCTGAAGATGTGAATCTGTTTTCCACCTTTTGCCAACATTTTCAACTCTGGAACCTCCTTACTGCTATGTGCTCAACTTTGATTTTATTGGCTACCTTCAAATCTGGAGTTAATCCTTTGCTCATTATGTGCCATTTGTCTTCCAACAAATATTCTAAAACATATGGAGATGGTCTCTAATGGTTTATGTTAAGAGCCTTGAAGGAAATACAATGAAATTTATATACTTTTTGTCAACACCATTTATGGATATTCAAATTGAGTTTGATTTTATAAAACAAGGGAAAAATTGCCAAAGCATTTTTGATAGCAAACGGTTGTGAATGTAATAGTTGAGGAACATACTCTGCAACCTTGGCATGCTTCCTCCGTACCTACAAAGTTTAGAGATGGGTTCTTCAAGAGAGACTTGAGGGGTCTAATTCTCATCAACATTTCTCCAAGTGACATAAGATCTCACACTCAAAATCTTGGCCTTTGAACACTTGGATGCTTGGTATGAGCTGCCAATTCTAGCTCTGTCTATGGTTAGGATCTTGATATCAAACACTTGAGCTTTGAATATGTTTTCTAGCTCAAGCAAGAAGATTCCTCTTGTCACTGCAAAAGAAATAAGTCACTTATCACTTTGTTCCTCGAACAGGGCATTTGGAGGTGCTAACAGCTAGACATTCACCGAGCCCTTGATGGTGCACCTGTGATCGCTAGTTGAACTTGACATATTTATGCTTCACATTACCTTCAACGCTCTCCATATGAATACTGCCTCAAAATTTAGAAGAGACAAACTCGATACTTGGCTTGAAAACTTATTGACATCAACCAAGAGGCACTGGTTTGTGACACTTGTGCTTCTTCCTCACCGTCCACCCTTTCTCCTGGTGTTGTATGTTGGAAGTGGGGTCGCATCCTCTATGTGACCAATCTTCATCCCAGATAGAGCGAGAGCACGGAAAGCAGATTATGCTCTGGGTCCAGGGGTCTTTGTCTTATTTCCTCCTGTGACACGAAGCTTAATGTGCTAAGCAGTTATTCCCAGTTCCTTGCATCTCTGTGCAACATCTTGTGCAGCAATCATAGCAGCATAGGGTGAAGATTCATCTCTATCAGATTTAACCTTCATCCCACCAGTTACACGGCCAATTGTTTCCTTCCATACAAATCACACGCATAACATAATCATGTCCATTAAAATTGTTATACCTGTAGAGATGAATCTTGTCATATGGATTCAGACTAAACTCTTTGAACATTTGGAAATTTTACACCTTGTTTCTTTCGAATACATATTGCATCATTCAACATAGGCATGAAATCATTGATTTGTGTAGCAACGACCATATTAGATTTTCTGACAGCTGGTGGATTTTAGCTCGATTTGGCGCTTGCGTGTTGCATGATGTGGCGTGCTAAACAAATACTCAGGTGCTAGGAGTTTTCCTTCAGGCTAAGATTTGGCCAAAAAGACATTTGGGACTTTTCATAAACCCGAGACCTGTCATAAACCCGAGAGCCAAAATGGCCTCGAAAATGCCAAATTTGGCTATAAAACCAAATCTCTATGTTTATGCCAGAAACACACCTCTGATTTAAAATTATGCTCAGTGTTTTTCAACCATTCTGGAGATTTGCTAGGAAGCAAACTTGGTCAAAAAAAGGAAAAATAGCATGTGATGACAACTGAGATGTATTGAGAGAGAGTTTTCTGCCAAAAATAGATATCAGTCAAAATACTGATTTCCCTATTATAGGGTCCTAACATTGGCTCCACCTGGGGATGACATCTCAACATGAGGTGTCAAGAACTTAGGAACTCTGATTGTACAGATGAGTTGTCTTATCCATTGGACTGTTCCCATACTGAAAGTTGTGACCATTTCTTATACCTGTTCCAAACTTGAGGGCTAAAAACCAAACTAAAAATAAAAACTATGAAAAAATGAACTGAAAGAAGTGCTCATCATGTTGAGATTATTGGCACACTCCTACCTACCCTACTTTGCTAACAGTTACTACTCAATCAGGTAATGAAAAAGTGCCAATGAAGCCAACCCAGTAGTTGATCCCATGATTGGGCTTCCTCATCATGCTTGATGAAAATCAAAATTGTAATATGTAATGGCAACTGGTGATGGCTCGGGTCCTTGCAGAAAAAATATGATTGAATAGTTATACTGAAGAGGAGCTCCATATAATTTGCAACTGGGTCAATAAAGATATGATCTATTCGTTGATTCTCCAGGTATTCATTTAACATTTTAACATAGATGAGTTTTCTAGTTGTATCCTCACTAGTAGACCATGATTTCAACTAGTCGGTTTCAGCCTTATGTTTGCAAAAAAAATTTTTATCAATCGGAAAATCAAAAGGCAATACAATCTCCTTTGGTTTTGGAGACGAAAGATTTTCAAAAAACTGTTTTGGATGTTGAAAAATGTAGGACTGAATCTGAGTATTCAAGATTTCAATCTCCTTTTCAAGTCTTTCAACAAACAACTCGAGAACACAAATTTTAATTTCAGGAGGGAATTTTCTTGATTTACAACAATGAAACATGCCTTTTAACAAAACTTCATCAATTTGAAAATTTGCTAACTCATCCCTGAATTCTTTTATAGCTTCACAAGATATAGGATTTGCCACATACCCTTTCATCTTGAATCATCATCAATGTTTTGAAATATGGATCCATTGGCATTGAAGTCACTCGTGAACTTTAAAGCTCAGGATCTTGAACAATGGAGTTGCTAGGTGAATTGTACAGCCTTCCTGTGTTTGGCTTCTGTTCACCATCAGAAGTCAAATCGGAACTTGAAGTGCACTTATATAGAATGTCCCCAGTATGGTCACCATGATGTTAGCACTCTATAATTTTCCCAAGGCTGAGGAGGCAGTCACATAGGTAACATCAAACCACTTGGAGTCATGGATATAGCCCTCCAAGACTCAGAGAGGGCTCTCTCTATTATATTTAACTTTGTTTGTATGGGATAGATGTTAGGCTAGCTATGCAAGTATGGGGTTGGGGTTTTTGAAATATTTAAATGAGGGTTTGCTTGATAAGTTGCTCAGATCATCATTGGGCTATGGGGTTTGTTTATAAGGTAAGGATCAGCTTAGATCTAGAGGTAAATGTCTCCACAGGGTAGGATATTAAAAATTGTTGGATCATCTTAGATTTAGTGTGGATGAATGGGGTGAAAAGGGAGAGATCCACTGAACAGAGGAGCAATTAAGAATTCCTTTGTAAATATTTAGATGAATAACATATAGATTGTTGAAAAATTGGACAAAGAGTATGCATACATAAATTCTTCTCCATTATTTTCTTTCAATAATAATAAATGAAAGTGCATGAATGATAGTAAAAAGATAACTGAAAACAAAAAAGGAACACACCACCAATGCTCCTACACAAGAATCCTTTAAATGCACTTCTCTATTACTGGTTTCTCTTGGAAATATTACACCATAGCTCACTTGGATCCCAAAAGGTCTCTAGTCGACCAAAAAGGGCCCCCCTTTCCTTTACAAAAAACACTTGCTTAAATAACCAAAACAGTTCCAAAATATCCCTCATTTGTTGGAGGAAAAATCAATTTAAATAACTGAAATCAAATTTGTTACACTGTGTCAAATTGTCAAATTGTTGAACATTTGGTATAGTTAAATCTCCTTTTCCTGCTGTCAACAGATCTTGAATGCCAAATATTTGAGTCAAAGTCTTCGTAGTTATCACTTATGCATTTGGATAGATTTGAGTTGATAAAATTGCCAGCAGTGCCATGATCTTATCCTCGAATTATGGAGAGAAGTTGTCAGTTGTTGATTATGCTTTATTGATACCTAAAAGGTAGGGATACTCCACCACTGATATTATGCCTAGAAATCTGGAATAGGTACCTTTATATATCTGATGTTAGGTAATATGTTCTTCCATCGAATTATCTCTGATTGAAAACCCTGAAAATTTGGATCTGGAGTCGACCTGCCACCTATACATTTGGATTTCTTTGGCTAACTAGAGTTGCCTGAAGATGTGAATCTGTTTTCCATCTTTTGCCAACATTTTCGACTCTGGAACCTCCTTACTACTATGTGCTCAACTTTTCTTTTATTGGCTACCTTCAAATCTGGAGTTAATCCTTTCCTCATTCTGTGCCATTTGTCTTCTGACAAATATTCTAAAACATATGGAGATGGTCTCTAATGGTTTCTGTTAAGAGACTTGAAAGAAATACAATGAAAATTATATACTCTTTGTCAACAACATCTATGGATATTCAAATTGAGTTTGATTTTATAAAACAGGGGAAAAATTGCCAAAGCATTTTTGACAACAAACGGTTGTGAATCTAATAGTTGAGGAACATACTCTGCAACCTTGGCATGCTTCCTCCATACTTGCAAAGTTCAGAGATGGGTTCTTCAAGAGAGACTTGAGGGGTCTAATTCTCATTGACATTTCTTCAAGTGACATAAGATCTCACACTCAAAATCTTGGCCTTTGAACACTTGGATGCTTGGTATGAGCTTCCAATTCTAGCTCTGTCTATGGTTAGGATATTGATATCAAACACTTGAGCTTTGACTATGTTTTCTAGCTCAAACAAGAAGATTCCTCTTGTCACTACAAAAGCAATAAGTCACTTAGCACTTTGTTCCTCGAACAGGGCATTTGGAGGTGCTGACAGCTAGACATTCACCGAGCCCTTGATGGTGCACCTATGATCGCTGGTTGAACTTGACATCTTTATGCTTCACATTACCTCCAACGCTCTCCATATGAATACTGCCTCAAAATTTAGAATAGACAAACTCGATACTTGGCTTGAAAACTTATTGAAATTAACCAAGAGGCGTTGGTTTGTGACACTTGTGCTTCTTCCTCATCGTCCACCCTTTCTCCTGGTGTTGTCTATTGGAATTGGGTTTGCATCCTCTATGTGACCAATCTTCATCCCAGATAGAGCGAGATCACAGAAAGCAGATTGTGCTCTGGGTCCAGGGGTCTTTTTCTTATTTCCTTCTGTGGCACAAAGCTTAATGTGCTAAGCAAATATTCCTAGTTCCTTTCATCTCTGTGCAACATCTTTTGCAGTAAGCATAGCAGCATAGGGTGAAGATTCATGTCTATCATCTTTAGCCTCCATGCCACCAGTTACACGGGAAATTGTTTCCTTCCAGACAAATCACATGCATAACATAATCATGTCCATTAAAATTGTTATACTTGCAAAGATGAATCTTGTCATATGGATTCGGACTAAGCTCTTTGAACATTTGGAAATTTTACACCTTGTTTCTTTTGAATACATCTTGCATCATTCCACATAGGCATGAAACCATCGATTTGTGGAGCAACGACCATATTAGATTTTCTGACAGCTGGTTGATTTTAGCTTGATTTGGAACTTGTGTGTTGCATGATGTGGCATGATAAACAAATACTCAGGTGCTAGGAGTTTTCCTTTGGGCTAAGATTTTTCCAAAAATACATTTGGGACCTATCATAAACCCAAGACCTGTCATAAACCCAAGAGCCAAAATGGCCTCGAAAATGCCAAATTTGGCTATAAAACCAAATCTCTATGTTTCTGCCAGAAACACACCTCTGATTTAAAATTATGCTCAGTGTTTTTCAACCATTCTGGAGATTTGCTAGGAAGCAAACTTGGCCAAAAAGAGGAAAAATAGCATGTGATAACAACTGAGATGTATTGAGAGAGAGTTTTCTGCCAGAAATAGATGTCTGTCAGAATATTGATTTCCCTATTATAGGGTCCTAACACTTGGGTGAGTGTTTAGTATCATGTCTAAGAAAGAAGCAATCATTAGTATCCTTATCTATAGCTGAGGTAGAGTATATTGCAGCAGGAGGATGTTGTACACAGGTTCTATGGATGAAACAAATTGTGACAGATATACAAATTGAGTATGATGATCCCATTCCAATATATTGTGATAATACAAGTGCCATTAGTATCTCAAATAACCCAGTGATGCACTCCAAGATGAAGCACATTCCAATCAAGTATCACTTTCTATGGGAACAAGTTACAGAGAAGAACATTAGAGTTGAATATGTGGGTAGAAAAGAACAAGTGGTAGACATCTTTAAAAAATCGCTTCCATGGGAAGCCTTTGAGTATCTACGCCAGAGACTCAGAGTAATTTCTACTCCAAAATGAATTCTTATGAATGCTTATCTTATATGTCTTATATTTACACGAGGAATCACCATAAAGAGGATAGTTCAAGTTGTAAGATCAGTTTCAAGAAGATTTCAGTCAGGGGGAGTATCCCCAAGGACAATTTAGTTAAGGGTAGAAACCCCGGATAGAAAGATATCTTTTCCATTGATGAAAAGGGGGAGATATTTATCAGATGCATAGGTAAATGCTTGGATAAAGAGAACAAAGGCATGGTTCTAGGGGGAGCAATGGTCATAAGGGAAGAATGAGTGATATGACTTCAAAGTGATACCCTTTGTCAAAGGGGGAGATATTATTCATATGAAGGGAGAGAGAGTAATCATAGGATTATAAACACAAAGAAAAATCAAAGGCATGTAGACATGGGGAGCAGACCCAAGAAGAGTTCAGTCAGGGGGAGAAACCCCAAAGGGAGATACCCTTTTCCATTGATGTCAAAGTGGGAGAGATAGAAACATTGATGAGGAGTATAAGTATGAATGTTATAATGACTAAGTGTTCCCATAAATGTTGGTGTTGCCATCAATGCCAAAGGGGGAGATTGTCAGACAGTTGGCTTAGGTTGATGGACAATTGGTATGGATTTTTGGTTGTCATTGATGTGAACCATTGGAGAGTGATATTGTAGATTGATGTCAACCCTTGGAGAAAGTTTGGTAGCGAATTTCGGTAGCACAAAGGTTTGGGTAATGGACCCAAGTTTGTTTCATGTATAATGGTATGAGTTTTAATATATTTTAAGGTAAGACTATTCTAGATGGATATTACATGTCATTCCATTTCCGATGGTATGTGGAATTTGACATAACTCCTCACGGTTAGAGAGTTATTTCCATGAGAAGTTGGAGACCCCAGGTTTGGGTAATGGAACCAAGTTTGTTTGATGGATAATTGTATGACTTTTGATATATTTGCATGCAAGACTATTCTAGATGGATAGTACATATCATTCCATTTCTAGTGGTATGTGTAACATCACATAGCTCCTCACGGTTAGAGAGTTATGGCCATGTGAAGTTAGAGAACCCTCATGAGTCATCTAGAAGCCCCAAAAGGTCAAAGTAGTCAAAGTGGTTTAATAGATTTTAGAAGGTAAATAATAGTGATGGTTGTACTATAAGTCAAAGTGAATACAAAATAAAATATTTAAATAATAAATTTAATGGAGAAATTACTATGTTTCAAGTGGTTAGAAGTGGGTTAACCCTAAAATAAGGAAAGCGGGTTAAGATGGTTAAAAGGTAACCCCTTGAGGAAGCTACATGAAAGTATAAATAAGAGGTAATGCTCTCTCATTTTAATCACACTTGAGCACATTGAATATCTACAGGTGACTGAGGTAACCAAAGTATATCTAAGCCCAATTTCAAAGGGAAGGTGTAGTAAAGAAGGCCAAAATTCAAGGGACGATAAATTCTTTTGATGATGCTTTCTAAGGTATGTTATTTACAGGTCATCTGACCATTTTCGCAATAATTTTTTTTCTAGAATGATTCAGACTGTGAAATTGGGAGGCCATTGAAGAAACATATCCAAGTAGTTGTGATACAAATTTCAGCACGTGGGTCGTTGTATTGTTGGAGTTACACACCATGGAAAATATGGTTTGTGGCTAGTCCTGAAACTAGTCTAAAATAGGTGTTTCGGGTAAAAACATCATAACTTCTTCATAACAGATCCAAATTTAGTAAGACCAAATGTATTGGTTAGTGTACAATCTTTAGTATGTTGTATACAATTTTCATATCTATACAACGAATATTTCGTGCAAGGCATGCTCTACAAGTTCACTCTCTAGAATAAGCCAAAATTCAACAAGGTATGCCATTTTTGCTATAACTCCTTTTTCTGAGAGGTTCCAAGTAGTTAAATCTGGAGGAATTGCATAAACACACTGAAGAACATTGTGTACCATTTTTAGATCTTTAATCATTAAAGGTACATAGTTATGACTATTTCAAGTTAGGGTTTTTGACTAATCCAAAATTAGTCATGTGAGACTAAAGTAAAGTTTGATGAAAATGCTAGTCTCTTGTTGTTAACGTTAAGGAAGGTTTGCATGTATGTGATCATATACACCAAGTCTATTACAGAGTTACAAATCAGATTTGGATGATGAAATTGATGATGAATTTTGGTTTAGGTACATTTTGGGTACATGTTTGAGACAAGTAGTTGATGAGTTGGCACATACATGAGGTGTATAGTTGATGATGTTGGTACATCTTGATGATTCATAGTTGATGAGTAGTTGATACACGATTGGTACATACTTGGTACATGGTTGGAGGCACTTCTTAGTAGTATTGTTGACACATGGTTTATGGATGATGTAGAATACTTGTATTGGTATATTATTAGAAGCACATATTGATCTTGGTGATGATTATGAGTTGTTGTGTTATGCTTGGT
>JZKD02S1908636.1:521488-532160 GCA_000966675.3 Picea glauca
TAAGATTGATGAGACATGTTGTTGTGATAGGTTGTTTGGACAGGTTGTTGTGACATGTTATTTGTACAAGTTTGGTGCATGGTTGATGCACTTGTTCATGGTACAGGTTGAGGTACAGGTTGGTGCACGATTGATGCACTTGTTCATGGTACAGGTTGAGGTACAGGTTGGTGCATGGTTGATGCACTTATTTATGGTACAAGTTTATTACAGGTTGTTTTTTACAGGTTGGTGCATGGTTGATGCACTTGTTTATGGTACAGGTTGATTACATGTTGAGATACAAGTTGATGCACGGTTGATACATGGTTCAGGTTATTGGTACAGGTTATTTGTTGTAGGTTGATTGGTACAGGTTTATAGCAGTATATCTCACAGTGATAGTGTGACAGTGGTTCCATCATTCTACTTCTATGTTAGGGCAGTTGGACGGGGCAAGAACAGGTGGTTATAGCCACCTTCAGGTTGTAGCCGGAGAACATAGGGGGTTGTATCCTCCTTCTGGTTGTAGCTAGAGAATTGGGGAGTTGGAGATTCCCTCAGGTTGTAGCCTGACAAATTAGGGGGTTGGAGCCTCCTTCCAGTTGCAGCTAGAAAAAAAAGGAAGTTGGTGCTTCCAGTTAATGTAATTCTTAAAGACATATAAGAAAAAACATTCTGTGGTTTTCTCCCGCTTTGGGTTTCCACGTAAAACACTGGTGTACTGTGTATGTGTGTGATTGCTCATTTGTTCATTGTTTATTTACTATGAAACTATTGGATGAGAATTCTACATTGATATAACACTTTCATTTTATGGTGAAAATGGATTAAATTGCTCTATTACTGATTCAACCCCCCTCTCAGTAATAAAACACCAACAACCATGTTCTTAGTTTCTAGTGCCCAAAGACTTTGGAAATTTAGATGCTCGAGTCGTTCATGCCAAATTTGACTTCTCTCATCAGTGTGAGATATAAGTGCATTCGATTCAGATTCAGGTCGAGTTGAGTCATGAAACTCGTATAAGTTGTTCGTCGGGTCTAGAATCCTGTGAGCGACAATAGACTTCCCTTTCTTCAAATCCTGAACATAGAAACGATTTGGCCAAAAATCCACAATTTTACCGGTCTGAGTCAACTAAGAAATAGATAATAGATTGGCAGTGAGATTTGGTACATGATAAAATCGACGATTTTTCCATGTCGATAAGCTACATCACCCTAACAAACAACATTCAAAGTAAAATCATCAACAACATAGATTCTATTTTCTTCATCTTTATTCAGTCTCTTGAATAAAGTGGCATATTTCACCATATGACGAGTGCATGTAGAGTCAACAACCCATTCATTATGCATAGTATGAGACATCAAGGCCTGAGAAGTCTCGACTTGGAAGGTGAAATTATCAGTGGGTCAGCGAGCAATCATTGTGTCTCCTTCAAGCCTATTAAATTTCTCCTCTAAATCATCTCGCTTCTTGAATCATTTCTTCTCGACATGTCCAATATTTACATAGTACCAACATGTTTTCGTCTTTCGATTTTGTTGTGGTTGTCTATGTGGTCCCTAATCAGTATATGAAGGTTTTTGTGTAGAAGAATCAATTTGCACTCTATTATTGGAATCCATATTTCCCTTTCCATTAAGGAAGTGGGCCTAGTGCTTCTTACCAATCTTGCCTTCTTCAATCAATCTATGTTGATCAGTAATGAAAAGTTCACAAAAAAATTCAAAGGAGTAGTCCTTACCATATTGCTTGCGTGCATTCTAGTTGGTGTGCAAGGTCGATACGAACACATCAAATGGTGTTATCAAATTTATCAGGACCAACTCAATGATTTTTCCATCCTTCTTATTATAGTTTTCTCCACATTTTCTCAAATTCAACTGGATTTCTTTAACATGCGCTAAATAGTCCTCCATTCTTTCAAAGGAATCAATATAACAAGAGATCAAATCTTTCTTCAACTGCATGACTTGGATTTCATCGACTTGATCTAACAAGGTCTTCAGCTTCTTCTAGACCAGATGTGGATAGTCAATTCCACTGATATGAAAACAAACTTCTCGAGTGATGTAGATCATGATGACTCCTACAATCTCATTCTTATTTCCATCAATGGAATTTTTTTACAAAGTATCTATTGGATATGGGATTGCAACCTTAGTATACTTCCACAACCCTTTACTTTTGAAGATATTTTCCATGTCAGGAGCCCATACTGCATAATTTTATCCATTCAGAACAACAATATCAACCTATGAATCCATGTTCGATATCTAGACAAACTAGTTTTGTTTCAATAAGTTCAAATCAGGAAACCATCGGCCCAGATTCAATCACACAACATATCCAACTGAACAAGGTTTGTAGATAACAAGTCGAGGTTTTCAAACCATCGACTCTGATACCATGTTGGAGAATGAGGTGGAATGAAATATGAAACAAAGAACACAATACTGCAGATAACTGAAGAGGGACTTTTTTTTTGAAGAAGAAGAGAGGTGGTGTTTAAAGACACCGTTACAACACTTAAAAACAACTCACTGTGATTGAACATCATAGTGCATATTTCACATCTTGATCATCATGAATATCTTTTGTGAAATATCAAACCACATTCAACATATGATAATGACCAAGGGGGTATTGTTTTATAGACACAAGATCTAACCAACTCCCATAAAATCCAGAAGCTCTTGTCCACATACAACCATCTATGGCTAGATTCGATTCCAAAAAAGTTGTTATGTCAAGTTGGCTCAATGGGAATTGACCTGACCCACTATATTTCCAACTCATAGTCAACTGTAGGGATGGTCGATCCACTGCGTGATTATCTTCAACTATTGGTCATCTATCTGACCAATAGGCACATCTACTACTCGACCGAATGGTGTGGTGTGTTGGCTGATCGCTTGACCGGCTGTTTCCAGATGTAGGTCGACCTCTCGACTGACTGAACCCAGAAGATGTGTGATGAACCATCAATGCTTGATGTTCCAACACCATTTTCCTCTGCACTTTTCCAAGGATAATCTCAGGATCAACATCTATTTCTAATATGATTTCTTCCATTTGTGTCACTTTACGCATGGCTCCATCCAAATCATCTAATTCTAAAGATCTGATAGAAAATTTTACATTAGATGGCATTGCATTCTTATAACATTCAAGTATGACTAGAGATTTTGGTTTTTGTTCTTCTGGGATTTGATTAAGCATCTTAAAAAATTGAAAATTAAAATCTCTTATTCTTTCACCTTTTTTCAAATGGATTTGGATGAATTGTGTAAGCAAAGTATGGTATGAAAATGGGGGTGCATACATGGTCAAGAACATAGTCTCCAAATCATCAAATGATGAAATTTCTTGAGGAGGATGAGACATGTATCATTCATGGGATTGGCCTATCAGTGTATGAAGAGAAAGTATGACCATTATGTCATCGTGTTCTACTAGATGGATCTCACACATAGTCAAAAATTTATCAGTAAGTCTTTTTGGTTCGATCACTCTGTGTCCTGAAAATTGTGGCAAGACTCCTTCTGGAAGAGTGGGTAATTGATGTTGTTCCCCTTGAAGATTAACTGGTCTATTTATAACCCTTATTCTTGGGATTCTTTGTCTTTCATGTCTTTATTCAGGTATCTCATTTCCTTCATTTATCTCTTCTCTGTCCCCCATTATTAGGGTTCTTTCTTTTTTTGTCTTGGAGCTTTCACAAACTTTTGGAATTTGAAATTGTTTACTCTTGCTTCTTGTAATTGGGCCCTTGTACGATTCCAAATTTTTCTTAAGTTTCAATTTATATTTCTTCTTCGGTGAAAGTGTCTCCCAAAACCTCTTGAGTTCTTCTTGAGTTCTTGTTGTGGTCAATACCAATTTGTACAACTGATGCAAGATGCTTGTTTTATTTCCTAATCCAAACTGTAATCGGGGTTGATTATGTTGGACACACTGACCACACTGAAAGAGGGGGTGAATAAGTGTAGGGATCTTTTTACACTTCTTCCAAAACTTTAGTTAGAAACACCTTCAACCATTATCATTCATTCACAATTGATCACATGGATATATCAACAACATTTATCAACAATAAAGAACTATAAGTCATCACCATAATAAACACAAAGAACACCAGATATATGTGTAATTTTTTTTTATTATGTCTTATAGGAGACTACAATATCAGTTTTTTATCATCATCAACTGAAAAGAGAAACAACTCTAATAGAGTGCCAACTCTAAATACAAGACTCAGCTTACATATCTCAGCACCAACTGAGATGTGAGGAATCCAACCCCAAAGTACAAGACCTATCTTGTATATAGAAAAAAATTTGTCAACAGGTAAATGACATGTCTATACTATAGCACTTGTATGTACGTGACTTGGATATACTGTAGCACGTGTCTGTATGTGACCTCCTCCACTTTTAACCTGTGTGCACCTTTAGCAAACTAGGGCATCCATTCTTCTGCACTTCTGAAACTTTCCTCCCTTTGTCACATCCACCAATAACCTATCACTGTAAACATCTTGTGCCATACATACATTAGCATCTAGACCCTTCAACCAACTACAAGTAGCTCAAGAGTGTGAGCTATAGGAACCATATCAGAACTATACCATACATGAGAGTGTTTATCACTCAAACAACCAACCAACATAAATCATAACCAGATCACACAACAACCATACCAAGAGTCCTATGAACGTCCCCCATGCTTACATCATCATATAACATAGTTATTCCTCAACCATATAAGAGCTATACGAAACATGAGAGTGTTGTTCACTCAATCAACCATCCAACATATACCATATCCATATCTCATAACAACCACATTGAGAATTCCTCAAGCATTCACCATATCATGAGCAAATCTAAGCATCAAGACAACATATAACCATACCATAATTTTTGTAGCATATCTGAACCTATAGAATTATATCATGGAAACTTGCATCAAACATCAAGAACCTGGCACTAGCATCCATTCAAGCTTTTCTTGAACTTTTCAAATATATGCGACTTGTGCTTATTCAACAAGAGTTTGTATGTGACCCAGACTTCAGTAGAACACATATGTACGTGACCTGGCCCACTGTATCCTGTGTACATCTTTAGAAAACTATGGTTTTATGAACCTCTGAAACTTTTTCCGTTAAACTTCCTTGCTACCTCAAACTTGCGAAACTTATGATGCGTTCATGAGTACCTACAATGAACCTTTCACCAAAAATAGATATTCAATATGCTCAAAATATTCTCATCATAAGAGACCCTTTCTCTCTTATTTATACTCTCCATGTAGCTTCCTCTGGGGGTTATCTTCTAACCAACTTTACCCAACTTCCTTCTTTTAGGCCTAACCCACTTCTAACCACTTTTTCCACTTACAACCACTTTATCCACAAATAATAAACTCCCCACTTCTATTTGCAACTAATTTATTTTCTTGTTGCAACCACTTAACCCATGACTAACCACTTTGAATGGTCAACTTCTTCTAGGAGCTTCTATAATAATTTGAATTTGTTTTACCTTATAGGGGCTTCTAGATAACTCATGAGGGTTCTCCAACTTCACATGGCCATAACTCTCTAACCGTGAGAAGTTATGTGACGTTCCACATATCATAAAAAACATAATGAAGAGAAATATCCATCTATAATAGTCTCACTTGAAAATTCACTGATCTTCATTACATTATTCTTTAACCAAAATTAGGTGCCTTAACCACACATCTAGGATGACTCAACCACTCAACCATTTAGACTTCGCAAAGCGTCTTCACATGAGGGATTTCACCATAAGGGGACCAATTTGGAGTACATCCATTTGGTCATGTTTCTTGCATAGAAACATGACATGATCATCAATTGAATTAAACATGACATCAATGATACAACTTCCTCCTATCAACCATGACATGATATCAATAATACAATTTCCACAACATGACATCAACCTTTACATCAATGACAACACATCACTATGACACCAATTGACATCAACTCTTTGACATTAATTACATCAATGACTACATAATTCAACAATCAATACATCAATGATACAAACACATCACTATGAAAATACTGGACATTAACCCTTGGACATCAATCCCTTGACATCAATAACAAAATAGTCCAATAATCTCCCCCTTTGGCATTGATGGAAATACCAACATTGATGTCAATACCAATCATTGATGGAAATACTTAGACATGGCAATCCTCATGCTCCCTTTGTGATCATCACTCCTCATCAATGCTCATCTTGCCACATCAATGTGACTATCTCTCCCCCTTTGAAATAAATGGAAATTGGTATATCTCTTTGGGGATGCTCCCCTTGAAATAATTGTCTCTGAGGTTGCTCCCCCTATCTACACTGTCCTTTGGGTTGCTCTCCATGTATCTGATGAATCTCTCCCCTTTTGAAAAAGGATATCACTCTGATGCAATACTGATGGAATAGATGCTAATCCTTCCTCTATCTATCATCTCTCCTCCTGGATCACACCTTTGTAATCAATCAAGGGAAAAATAATAAATCCCCTTGTGGGTATATATCCCCCTGTCTTCACTGTAAGATGTTGTGTAATCACTATGAACAATATGCTACCAATGTACTATTCTTCTATTGTGGATGTTGTTTCTCTACTGGAACACTTATCTACTACTCAACAATACTAGATCAAGAGAAAAATAATCCTTGGACATGTCCATGCATCATATAATGATCCATCAACAAGTGCATCAACCGTGCACCAAACCTAAATCACCAACCAGTGCATCAATCATGCACAACACAACCTGTCACAAAAATCTCATCACCCACATCAGATCTATTCACCAAGATCAATCACCAAGACAATTCTCAACCATATGCATAATATCACCAAGATGTTCATCAACCAAGAATACTCACGTACCACAATCAAGATGTGAAAAAAATATATCCATACATATATGCCACTTCATCCATGTGCCAACTAGCAAGTGCCTATAACAATATACAAAGTGTGTACCAATCATGCATAATCCATATATCAAGTTGTGACTCATCAAGATGTAATAATATCACCATAACATGTGCCAACCATGCACATTATCCCAATACCATACATCATATATCATGAAATGTATCTCACCCATATGCCAAGAATATGTGCTGGATATGTACCAAACATGTACTTCAATCATATACTAAAGATATATGCCAATTTAACCAACAAGAGTCCTCTATCAATGCAACAATACCAATAACATCATCAACCATACAATATGCCAACCATGTACCTCATACAAGTTTCATATGATATGCATCAACCAACTACGATGAACTATGTGCCAATGTATCCAAGATATGTTCCACAAATAGATCTCAACAAGTAGACCTAAATCATCAAGTGTCTCAATCATATATCACATCACTCTCAATCATGCCATGTACCATATCACAATATCAAAAAGATGATCATCAACCTACAACCATCACCACCATGTACCAATGTGCCAAGACATGTATACAAATCATGTGTCAATAACACTCATCAAAGTGTACCAATCATCAAAATCTCAACTCATTAACTAAGTGTCTCATTCATGTACCCAAAGACGTACATCAAGCAAATGTCAAGACATTCAACTAGTATGCCTCTAACAATACATCAATCCATGTGCCAAAACTTCACCAACAATATTTCCCAATATGTATCTTCAAGCATGAACCAAGATTACCAAACAAATGCTTCTCACAATACATCTAAAGATATATCAATAGATCTAACATATGTACTAGCCATGTACTACAAGAGATCTTCCTCAAAAACATTCACTACAACAAGTATAATTCAACAATAATACCTCTAAACATGTACCAAGTATGTCCCTCAATAGATCAATGATATACCTCTAGCTAGTATCACATCACCCATGATGTACTTCATAATCAAGGTGCCATAACCTCACTGATAAAATACATAACATAACCAACATTGTACCTTAATAGAAAATGTCTCATTCCACACACTAGGGTTAGTACCATACATCGGAGATAGGCATCAAGCATATTCTCCAAAGATAAACCATATATCAATAGCATATATTCATCAAACACACATACAAACATGACAAATTGAATCATATCATCTCAGACCCTCCATAAACTATGTTGTATCATCAAACCATGTTGCAACTCATATATACACCCCTATTTATAAGGTATTTACCTCATGTACACATCATGTTCATAAGCAACCTCATGTATGTATGTGAAATTTACATACACCAGAGCACGTATGTACACGACTGTTCCCCTAAGAACATGCATATGCATCAAAAAAGGATTAAGCTTGAGCTTCCCTCAGGGCTGCCATTCGGTTCTGGTTGTTAACTCTTCTTCATCCACTTCTGAGAGTGTCCTAACTTCTTAGAACTTGTACTCTAAGATTCCATCCTTTCAATATTATCTTCCTTCAAAATTTCATTTGGTCTTCTTGTCATATTATATCAAGCATTCCTCATTGACTGTCTCCTTGAATTCCAACAATCCTGAGCTTTGTGGCCAAACCCACTATAACTGTAATATCTCATGGTGTGACAATGCACAACAATGTGTCCCACTTGTTTACATCTCCAACATCTTAGGATTTTATGGAACCTTCCAACATCCTTCCTTGCATAGTGTCTGCAATCCAAAGATTTGTGACCATATTCATTACCTGAGAAGTAGTGACCATGAAAAACAAATCCATACCTTTTCCTTGGTATCCACCTTGAAGGTGTCTCTCTTCTGAATTTGTTTTGAGGTGTCAAGATGGATTCTTGGTGTCTTCCTTGATTTGTTCTTCTAAAAGTTTTGTTGCTTTGTGTAGGTTATTGACTTGCATCTTTTCTTCCACTTTTTGAGAATGAAGGGCTTACCTCATGCTTCTTAGAAGTGATAGCTTCAAGGTGTGTAACTTCCTTGTTGTATCCAAGACCTGATTTACTATTTGGTGATATTTGACTATCCAAGATTTCATCCAACATTGTTGAGCTATTCATGAAGTTTCTATGAACATTTGAATTCTCTACTTTCCTTCTGAGACCAACTACTTTTTCTTCCAACTTATGACACGATTCTTCCTTTTCATTTACCTTAATCTTCAATAGTTCTTATATTCTTTTGGCTTCTTCAAGTAGGGTCTTCAAATTGACATTGATTTATTTTGTTTCTTTAAGGTCTTCAAGGCTTTTGCTAAGCTCATCGTATATTTTCTTCTTTTCTTTTGCTTGACTAATTATCTCATTCTTTAGTTTCTTGATCTGTTCTTCTTTTTATTCTAATTGAGTCCTTTGGTTGGTTGTTTCACTTCCTTCTTGTTTCCTAAGAATTTTTTTAGTGCCATGAAATTCCCTTTAATTCTTTCAAGATCCTCAAAAATATCTGAATCATCTCCTATTTCATTTCTAACTTCTTTTAGAGCATCTAGAACTTTATCTTTGAGCTTCAACAAATCTTCTTCTTCATTTACAAGATAACTGTTAGTTGGTTCTACAAAAACTATTTCTAGATATTCTTCTTCATTTGCAGGAGAACATTCAACATCATTTGTAAGGTAGCTAGAGAGGTAGGGGGGGGAGGGTAGAGGGCCCATAGTGATAATAGTGGAGGTCTTTCAATATAAAGTGGACTAGGTCCACTATATTATTAAATAAGGCCCACTATGGTAGTTAGATATAATAAATGGGTAATTAGATATAATAAATGTAAGAGGACTTCTTAGAAGGTTCTACTTCTAGAAGATTTCTCCTCCAGAATGTTCTTAGGTGATGGTAGCACTATATAAAGAGGTTCAAGCAATGTAATAAGACATGAAGATAAATATTGTATTTGGATCGGTAGCTCAATAGGAGGATGCCCCCTTGAAGAGGCAAGTGAACAGGAGAGGATCCCTTCCATAATAGGATCCATTGTACGGTGTTTCCCTACCTCAAGGGTTTTCTTCTAATATAGTGTGGTTTCTTCTATATTACTTTGTGGATCTATTGTTTATTCAGTATTTGTGGTTATTATATTGATATATCTATTCAAGTTCTTAACAAGTGGTATCAGAACACTTTCCTTGGGCAGACATTGTGGGCAAATATTTTTTATTTTTGCAGATTTTTTTTTCGGGGAAGAAAAAAGAGGGCCACAACATTCTCAAAGATTTCAGTATATTTATGTGCAAAATTTGTAGAAAATGGTTGTATATCTGAGTTCCTCTCAGAAAAACACCCAAGTTGAAAAAACAAATCGTTCGAAATGAATTCTGGGAAGTCAAGATATTGAAGTTTTAAAATCTGCAAATTTTCAAGATTTTTTTTGCGAACGACAGCGATAATTTTTTTATTTTTGTAGAATATGGAGGCCAAATTTTCCCAAATAAATTACAGATCTAAGTTCCTCTCACAATTTCACCCAATTTCAAAAAAAAAAACCAGCCAAAACGGAGTCCGGGAAGTGAAGTTATGAGCATTTTAACTTCAACTGTTTTTTAGGGTTTTTCTAGAAAATGCCGCAATTTTCTGCCGTAACTTATTGGGTGAGTTCATAGGATGCTCAGATGGCTATTTCTTCTCAAAACCTAAAATAAATTCTTGAATCATTCAAAGCCCAATTGTTTCACACATTGGATGACAGATTGG
>JZKD02S1908636.1:533066-561818 GCA_000966675.3 Picea glauca
TATTGTATTTGGAGTGGTAGCTCAATAGGAGGATGCCCCCTCGAAGAGGCAAGTGAACAGGAGAGGATCCCTTCCATAATAGGATCCATTGTACGGTGTTGCCCTACCTCAAGGGGTTTCTTCTAATATAGTGTGGTTTCTTCTATCTTACTTTGTGGATCTATTGTGTATTCAATATTTGTGGTTATTATATTGGTAGATCTATTCAGGTTCTTAACGTCATTGCATTTAGAATTATTGCAACCAGGAGAGTCTTTACCTTCATTGATGACCGAGTCTTTATATGCCTTCTCTAGCATCAACCATAGGTCCTTGGTGGAGGTACATTTTCCTATGCTTTCTTTGACATAACCTAAGATTCCATTTAACATGGTATTGAATGAAACTAAATTATTCTTCTTTGCTACAAATTTTGATTAATTCTTCGAGGGAATTGGTCCAGCAACAGATGTATCCCAAACACCTGGTCCTTTAGACTTCAAATACCCTTTCATCTTTATTCTCCATGCCGATTAATTTGTCTCATCAAAGAATGGAACTTCATGTTCATATATTTGTGTGTCCATGGATCTCCTTCAAGCTTGTAAGGCTTGTGAGGAAGGCATGCTCTGATACCAATTGTTGGACACACTGACCACACTGTGGGGGGGGTTGAATCAATGTAGGGATATTTTTACACTTCTTCCAAAACTTTATTTAGCAACACCTTCAACCATTATCATTCATTCACAATTAATCACATGGATATATCAACAACATTTATTAACAATAAAGAACTATAATACATCACCATAATAAACATAAAGAACACCAAATATATGTGTAAACTTTTTGTATTATGTGTTATAGGAGACTACAATCATAGGTCTTTATTAGCATCAACTAAAAAGAGAAACAACTCCAATAGAGCACCAACTCTAAATACAAAACTCAGTTCGAAGATCTCAGCACCATCTGAGATGTGAGGAATCCAACCCCTAAGTACAAGAACCAACTTGTAGATAGAAAACAATATGTCAGCAAGTATTTGACCTATCTATACTGCAACACACATATGCAGGCGACCTGGCTATAATGCAACATGCATCTGTATGCGACCTCCTCCACTGTTAGCCTACGTGCACCTTCAAAAAACTAGGGCATCCATTAATTTTCACTTCTAAAACTTTCCTGCCTCTGTCACATCCACCAGTAACCTATCATTACATACAACCTGTCACTGCAAACATCCTGTGCCATACATACATAATTATAAATAACCTTCAACCAACTACAAGTATCTCAAGAGTGTGAGTTATATGAACCATATCAGAATTTTACCATACATGAGAGTGTTGCTCATTCAAACAACTAGCCAATATAAATCACAACCAGATCACACAACAATCATACCAAGAGTCTTATGCATGTCCCTAATGCATACATAATCATATAATATAGTTATTCCTCAACCATATTAGTGCTATACCAAACATGAGAGTGTTTTTCACTCAATCATCCAGCCAACATATACCATATCCAGATCTCATAACAATCACAACAAGAATGTCTCAAGCATTCACCATATCATGATCTAAACTAAGCATCAAGACAACATATAACCATACCAGAATTTCTATAGCAGATATGAACCTGTATAATAATATCCTAGGAACTTTCTTCAGACTTCAGGAACCTAACACTAGAATCCATTCAATATTTTCTTGACCTTTTCAAATATATGTGACATGTTCTAATAAACAAAGCATATGTATGCCCCCTGGCCTTCTGCAGACTGTGTATGTACATGACCTAGCCCACTCTAGCCCACCTACAACTTCATAAAACTAGGGTTTTTTGAATCCTCTGATACTTTCACCATCAAACTTCCTTGCTACCTCAAACTTGAGAAACTTATATGTGTCCATGAGTACCTGCAATGAACCTTTCACCAAAAATCATTCTTCAATATGATCAAAATATTCTCACCATAAGAGACCCTTTCTCTCTTATTTATAATCTCCAAGTAGCTTCTTCTAGGGGTTATCTTCTAACCAACTTTACCCAACTTCCTTCTTTTAGGTCTAACCCACTTCTAACCACTTTGTCCACTTATAACCACTTTATCCACAAATAGTAAACTCTCCACTTCTAGTTACAACTAATTTATTTTCTTGTTGAAACCACTTAATCCATGACTAACCACTTTGACTGGTCAACTTCTTCTAGGAGATTCTATAATAATTTGACTTTTTTTTACCTTCTAGGGGCTTCTAGATAACTCATGAGGGTTTTGAAACTCCGCATGGGAAAAACTCTCTAACCGTGAGGAGTTATGTGATGTTCTACATGTCACCAAAAATGGAATGACGAGAACTATCCATCTAGAGTAGTCTCACTTGCAAATTCATTGATATTCATAACATTATTCCTCAACCAAACTTGGTTTCCTTAACCACACATCTAGAATGAATTAACCACTTAACCATTTGGACTTCGCAAAGCATCTTCCCATGAGGGATTTCACCATAAGGGGACCACTTTGGAGTACATCCATTTGGTACTTCATACATAGAAACATGACATGATCATCATTTGACTTGAACATGACATCAATGATACAACTTCCTCCTATCAATCATGACATGACATCAATAATACAATTTCCATCACATGACATCAACCTTTACATCAATGACAACACATCACTATGACACCAATTGACATCAACTCTTTGACATCAATTACATCAATGACTACATAATCCAACAATCAATACATAAATGATACAAACATATCACTATGACAATACTGGACATTAACCCTTTGACATCAATCCCTTGACATCAATAAAAACATATTCCAATAATCTCCCCCTTTGGCATTGATGGAAATACCAACATTGATGTCAACACCAATTATTGATGGAAATACTTAGACATGGAAATTCTCATGCTCCCTCTGTGATCATTGCTCCTCATTAATGCTCATATCACCACATAAATGTGACTATATCTCCCTGTTTGACATCAATGGAAAAGGGTATATCTCTTTGGGGATGCTCCCCCTGATGGAACTGTCCCTAAGGTTGCTCCCCCTATCTACATTGTCCTTTGGGCGACTGTCCATGTATCTGATGAATCTCTCCCCTTTTGACAAAGGATATCACTCTGATGCAATATTGATGGCATGGTTGCTAATGCTTCCTCTTTCTATCATATCTCCTCCTGGAATCATACCCCTGTAACCAATCAAGGGAAAAAGAATAACTCCCCCTGTGGGTATATCTCCCCATGTATTATCTACAAGATGTTGTGTAATCATTGTGAACAATTTGCTACCACTGTATTATGCCTCTATTGCAGATGCTTCTTCTCTACTGGAACACTGATCAACTGCTCAAACATACTGCATCAAGGGAAAAATGATTTTTGGACCTTTCCATGCATCTTATAATCATCAATCAACATGTACCTATACCATCAACAAGTGCATCAATCATGCACCAAACTTGAATCACCAACAAGTGCATCAATCATGCACAACACAACCTGTCACAACAATCTAATCAACCACATCAAATATATTCACCAATATCCATCACCAAGACAATTCTCAACCATATGCACAATATCACCAAGATGTGCATCAACCAAGACTACTCATGTACCACAATCAAGATGTGCAAAAAATATATCCATACATATATGCTACATCATCCATGTTCCAACTTGCAAGTGCCTCTAACAATGTACAAAGTGTGTACCAATCATGCATCATCCATAGATAAAGATGTGACTCATCAATATGTAATAATATCACCATAGCATGTGCCAACCATGCACATCATCCAAGTACCATAGATCATATATCATGAAATGTATCTCACCCATATGCCAAGAATATGTGTTCGATGTGTACCAAAAATGTACTTCAAACATATAGTAAAGATATATGCCAATGTAACCAACAAGATTCCTCTATCAATGCATTGACACCAATAACATCATCAACCATACAATATGAAAACCATGTACCTCATACAAGTGTCATATGATATGCCTCAACCAACTACCATGAACTATATGCCAATGTATCCAAGATATGTGCCACAAATGGATCTCAACAAGTAGACCTCAATCATCAAGTGTCTCAATAATATATCACACCAGTCTCAATCATGCCATTTACCATATCATAATATCAAAAATATGATCATCAACCTACAACCATCACCACCATGTACCAATGTGCCAAGCCATGTATACAAATCATGTGTCAAGAAAACTCATCAAAGTGTACCAATCATCAACATCTCAACTCATTAGCTAAGTGTCTCCTTCATCTACCCAAAGATGTACATCAACCAAATGTCAAGACATTCAACTAGTATGCCTCACACAATACATCAATCCATGTGCCAAAACTTTACCAACAATATGTCTCAATATGTATCTTCAAGCATGAACCAATATTACCAAACAAATGCTTCTCACAATACATATCAAGATATATCTATGGATCTCACATATGTACTAGCCATGCAATGCAACAGATCTTCCTCAAAAACATTCACTACAACAAGTATAATGCAACAATAACACCTCTAAACGTGTACCAAGTATGTCCCTCAATAGATCAATTATATACCTCTAGCTAGTATCACATCACCCATGATATACTTCATAATCAAGGTACCATAACCTCACTAATAAAATACATAACATAGGCAACATTGTACCTTAACATAAAATGCCTCATTCCACACACTAGGGTTAGTACCATGCATCCGAGATAGGAAAAAATCATATGCTCCAAAGCTAAACCATATATCATCATCAAATATTTGTCAAAAACACATTAAAATATGACAAACTGAATCATATCATCTCACACCCTGCATAAACTATGTTATTTCATCAAACCATGCGGAAAATCATTTGTACACCCCTCTTTCTAAGGGATTTACCTCATGTTCGTGGTCTGTTCATAAGCCACCTCACATATGTATGTGACCTTTACATACACCAGAGTGCTTATGTACACGACTGTTCCGACAGGAACCCACGTATTCCTTAGAAAAGGCTTAAGCTTGAGCTTCCCTCATGGCTGCCATTGGGTTCTGGTTGTTTAGTTTTCTTCATTCACTTTTGAGAGTGTCCCAACTTCTTATAACTTGTACTCTAAGATTCCATCCTTTCAAAATTATCTTCCTTCAAAATTCATGTGCTCTTCTTACCATATTATATGAAGCACTCCTCATTGACTGTTTCCTTGAATTCCACCAATCCCGAGCTTTGTTTCCAAACCCACTGCATTTGTAACATATCATGGTGTGACAATGAGCAATAATGTGTCCCACTTCATTACATATCCAACATTTTAGGATGTTATGGAACCTTCCAACATCCTTCCTTGCTTTGAGGTGTCAAGATGGCGTCTTGGTGTCTTCCTTGCTTTGGTCTTCTAAAATTTTCCTTGCTTTGTGTAGGTTCTTGACTTGCATCTTTGCTTCCACCTTTTGAGAATGAAGGACTTACCTCATGATTCTTAGAAGTGATCGCTTCAAGGTGTGCAACTTCCTTGTTGTATTCAAGACCTCATTTATCATTTGGTGATATTTGACTATCCAAGATTTCATCCAATATTGTTGAGTTGTTCATGAACTTGATATGAGCATTTGACTTCTGAGATCAACTACTTCTACTTCCAACTTATGACATGATTCTTCTTTTTCATTTACTTGAATCTTCAATAGTTCTTTGATTCTTTTGGATTCTTCAAGTCGAGTCTTTAAATTGACATTGATTTATTTTGTTTCTTTAAGGTCTTCAAGGATTTTTCTAAGCTTGTCATATATTTTCTTCTTTTCTTCTTCTTGACTAATGATCTCATTCATTAGTTTCTTGATCTCTTCTTCTTTTTCTTTTAATTGAGTCCTTTTCTTGGTTTTTTCACTTCCTTCTTGTTTCTTGAGCATTTGTTTTAGTGCCATGAAATTCCTTTGGTACTTATCTATGGCTTCCTTAGTAATTATTTCAAGATCCTAAAAAGTATCTGAATCATATTCTACTTCATTTCTAACTTCTTCTAGAGAATCTAGAACTTTATCTTTGATCTTCAACAAATCTTCTTCTTCATTTACAAGATCATTGTTAGTTGATTCTATAAAAACTATTTCTAGATCTTCTTCTTCATTTGCAGGAGAACATTCAACATCATTGCATTTAGAATTATTGCAACCAGAAGAGTATTTACCTTCATTGATGATTGAGTCTTGATATGCCTTCTCTAGCTTCAGCCATAGGTCCTTGGTGAAGGTACATTTTCCTATTCTTTCTTTGACAAAACTTGGCACAGACCTCCTTGCCCTTAGGCCGAGATCCGCACAGGATCTTAACTAAAACCACGCCAAGGGTCAATTAAACCCTTTGTTTAATCCACAAAGGACTTCAGGTTTTTGGAGTTGGAGAGTCCCGATGTATTTCCATATCTCTTGGCAAATGCCAAAATGAAAAGTGTCAACGAAGGTTGACTCCTTCAATGCGTCAAACACACGTCCACTAATTTTGGCTTTTCGGGACTTGAGCGAACAACCACAGTTGTTCCTCTTCCCTTATGATTCCCCAAACTCTGAAATTTCTCCTTTGGCGAGATTGATGGCTGTCAGCCTCCCTCGATCCAACGCTCAGACCTTTTCAAGATTCCGCGTACCGGGATTTTGAAACTCACGATTCCAAAAATCACTTGTCTCCTCTACTTCCTGAACCCTGAAATGCTGAATTGCCGAAATTCCACTTCGCTTCCTCCATGACCACAACCCTACGCCAAAGACACATCATGTTTCACGACTTTGGGGGTTTCAACGCAAAGTGCCCTGACTCCTTGTCATCGGAATTGCCAAAATGTCGAACCCCGAAATGCCAAAATGCCAAAATTCCACTCCAAAGGGGAATCAACGTCTCCTATTGCTTCTCATCCAACAACCACTACTCCTCCTGAGTGTTCAAGTGATTGAAAAGGTACTCGTCTTAACCCCTTTTCTTCTTTGCAATATATGATGGTTCTCGGGTCTTCGACACTTCTCCACGAAGTATTCCTACCATTCAATTTCACACTTGATGATTCCTTTCGCGATTCGGGAGTTAGAGTGACCATGGGTTTTGGCCTGCACTCCATACTTATGAACCCCGAATCCCTGAAATGATTTGTCAGCTCAAACTAACCACAATCAATAGTTCGCGTTGACTCTTGATGTCAAGGTGGTGGATTCATCCAACTCCTAACCACCTTACAGCTCCTCGGGATCCTACGGTCCTCGGGATTTCATGAGTTCTCCACAGAGAATTCTGACCGCCCGATTCACTTCTCAATGACTTCTACCCAAATGACTTGGTGTTCTCCCTCTTGAACTTGATTTCTATGAGATGATTTCGGTCTTCGTCTCCCTTTGAACATTTCAAAGGTGCTACGCCTCCTGAGCTTTCACTTGTAAACTCAAGCTTCCAAAAATGATCCATGCTCGCACTCCTTGCGGAAAACCTTCAAATAACCTCTAATTATTTGAAACTCTAACCCTATGCACCCTTTGCAACAATATTCCTTCAACCTTCACCTTAGTTGATAAGTTCTAAGGCTTCAACCAACCTGCACACACCTTGCATGGCTTTGTGCTCCACCTGCACTTCTACTGATTATGAGAACAACGATATCTCTCCTGAGCTTTCTGAGATAAAACTAAAATCCTCGTCAATGCATACCTTGCGGACGTTCACTGCACCATTTGCAGGAATTCTCAGAAAGAGAAACAATTGAAACTCATTCTTATCCTCTCATAGACTTCATACACTCATCATGAAATCATACACCTGAAACAGCATTGAAACAAATGCATAATAGAGAAAATAAAATAATTGTAAACATACCATTTAACAAATGTAAATAGTAAGCATCATAACACCATGAAAATTGAGTCAAAGTTTCATATATTAACTAAATTTCTCATGTACATGGGTTCTTCTCTACAGCTCTCTGCTACATCTCTACAACTTATGAATTCTAAATGATCATAAAATTTATGTTACAATGATACAAGGGTGAGGGTGTCTATATTTGTTTTCCCTCCTATGCTTCTAAACTGTCTAATCTATTAAATTAAACCTACCTACTTTCATTAAACATATTTAAATGCCTATTACATCTGATGGATGAGAATAATTTCTCTAGATCTGTTCATATCTCCAAGACATAAATGTAAGTATGCTTCTCCTAGCTATTACATTAATGCTTCAGATTTCAAAATTCAAAACGTTTTCATAAAAACGTGTCCTTTTTGCATCTGTGCATTCAACTATTCCTTTGACTAGGATCATGCTTTGGCTTTCTATGATGCTCTTGCATCATACTCCCTTGCTTGAAAATTTTCATGAACTCCTATTCATGAGTTGTTGCACGATCTGTCCATGCCTATGAATTGCTGCTTCATCCTCCCAACTAGAATCTTCAACTGGATGTCCTTTCCACTTGACCAAGTATTCAAAATACTCTTTCCTCCTAGTCTTTTTGCTAATCCTTTTGTCAAGTATGCCTTCCATTTGTGGATTTTTAGCTACAGACATTTGTTTTGTCCATTGAACCTCTTTTTGTTCCTCCTCTACTCCTGCTTCTTCAGCTTTGTAAGGGTACAAATCTGCAACATTGAATATCGGTGAGATTCCGACCCCATCGGGTAATTCAATCTCATATGCGTTTGCCCCAAATTTCCTTATGACATTGCACAGTCCAATCTTTTTCATCTTCAGCTTATTATATGTTCCCCTTGGGAACCTCTCCTTCCTCAGATGTGCAAGAATCAGATCACCAACTTCAAATTGAAGTTCTCACCTATGTTGATCTACTGTCCGCTTGTATTCTTGACTTGAACTCTACAATCACTCCTTGATTCAGCTGTGGAGCTCCTTCATTCCTTCTGCAAAGTCCTCTGCACTAGCACTTTTGAATTCATTTTGTTCTGAATTTTGCAATTCAGAAATTCCCCTTGGATGCATTCCATATACAATCTGGAATGGACTTTGCCCTATGCTTCTATTGAGTGAATCATTGTAAGTGAATTTTGCCTGTGGAAGAATGTGATCCCATTGACTGTGGTGTTCAGTCACTAAGATCCTTAGCAAATCTCCCAAGATCCTGTTTACGACCTCTATCTGTCCATTTGTCTGAGGATGATATGCTGAGCTAAAATAAAATCTTGTCCCCAACTTCTTCCATAAGGTCCTCCAGAAATTCCCTATGAACTTGGTATCTTGATCAGACATGATACTCTTTGGTAAGCCGTGAAGTCTGACAACTTCCTTGAAAAACAGGCTCGCAATATGAGTTGCGTCGCTGGTTTTCTGGCATGGTATGAAATGTGCCATATTTGAAAATCTGTCGACTACCACAAAGATTGAATTACATCCTCTTTGTGTCCTTTGCAGTCCCAATATAAAATCCATGCTCACTGCGTCCCACGGCCTTTTAGGCATGGGTAATGGTTGGTATAACCCTGTGTTCTGCCTTTTTCCCTTCGTGTGCTGACAAATTCTACACCTGTCCACAAATTTCTTGACATCTGTCCTCATCCCTCGCCAAAAATATGAGCCATTCAACTTTGAGAACGTCTTTTCATGACCGAAATGTCTGGTTAATCCTCCACTGTGTTTTTCCTTCAGCAATTTCTCCCTCATGGAGCATTTTGGAATACATAGCTGATTTCCCCTGAACAATAATTCATCCTGGATAATGTATTCAGTCCATTGGTTTCTATCCCTGAGAATTGGATTCTCAGATGCATCATATGCCTCCTTGAAGTCTGGATCATCCCTATATATTTCCTTAATGTTATCAAAACCCAAAGTCTTGACTCTGAATTCCTGCATAAGCAAACATTTCCTGCTCAAAGCATCAACAACTTTGTTAGCAGTTCTAGAAATATGCTTAATCACAAAAGTAAAATTTTGCATGTATTCAACCCATTTAGCATGTTTTTGGTTCAACTTCTCCTGTCGAGTCACGAATTGTAAAGTGTGATTATCATTGTACAAAAGAAACTCCTTGGGAACCAAGTAGTGTCTCCATTTCTTCAGTGCTTGTATGACTACACAGAATTCTTTGTCATATGTGGAGTACTTAATCTTCACTTCATTCATTTTTTCATTGAAATATGTGATCATCCTGTCATCTTGGCTTAATACCACTCCAATTGCAAATCCACTCACATCACACCTGACCTGGAATGTCTTGTTAAAATCCGACAAAACCATAATTGGTTGCTCAGTGATCTTCTTCTTCAGCAGGTTGAAACTCTTCTCTGCTTCCTCTGTCCAATGAAAAGATTTATGTCTTTTCTTCACCATATCCATCATCGGTGCACTAATTCCACTGAAGTTTCAGATGAATTTTCTGTAGAATCTAGCTAAACCATGGAAGCTTCGTACTTCAAACACGCTCTTCGGTTATAGCCAATTCTTAATCGCCTTTATCTTTTCCGGATCCATTTTCAATTCATTTGCTGAGATAACAAAACCCAAATAAATGAGTTGTGTCCTCATAAATGACGGTTTATTCATATTAATCAACAATTTCTCCTGCTATAATCTCCTCATTACTGCAACTAGATGCTTTAAGTGTTTTGCTTCTGTCTTGCTAAAAATTAATATATCATCAAGATATACAATGAAAAATTTCCTTATGAAATCCTTCAGGACTTTGTTTATCAACCTCATGAAAGTACTGGGTTCATTCATTAAGCCAAATGGCATGACAAGCCATTCATACAGCCCCTCATTCTTCTTGAATGTTGTTTTCCATTCATAACCTTCTCTAATTCGAATTTGATGATACCCGCTTTTCAAATCAATCTTTGAAAAAAACTTTGCTCCACTCAAGCAATCCATCAAGTCATCCATCCTCGGAAATGGAAATCTATATTTGATGGTAATATTATTGATTTCCCTTGAGTCTGTACAGATTCTCTAGCCTCCGTCTTTCTTTGGGCTGAGCACTATCGGAACAACGCATGGAATCAAGCTTTCTCGAATCAATCCTTTGTCCATTAAGTCCTGAACTTGTCTCTTAACTTATTCATTTTCCTGCGATGTCAACCGATATGCTGCTTTGTTTGGAAAACTAGATCCAGGTATAAGATTGATATGATGGCTTATACTCCTGATAGGTGGCAACGAACAAGGTAGTTTGTCCACTACTATATCAGCAAACTCTCCTAGCAATTCCTAGATTTCTTCTGGTAAATCATCTATCCTCGTACTGGTCAAAACAACTTTCGGCTTCCTGACCACAATAAATTGTGTGTCTTCCTTCTTCTTAACCTCATCAAGATGTTCCTTCCCACTCATGAGAAGTACAGTGTTGCTCATCTCTGTTTTCACTTCTTTATCCTTAATCGACAACAACATGTGAGTCCTACCATTTTTTTCCAGGGTGTACATGTTCTTTCTCCCATCATGAACCACATTTTTGTCATATTTCTATGGTCTACCCAACAATAGATGACAAACATCCATGGGAATGACATCACATAATATTTCATCTTTATATCCTCCTATTTTAAATTCAACTAAACATTTTTTAGTGACATTTACCTGATGTCCTTTTTGTAGCCACGAAACTCTGTATGGGCTTGGATGTACAATAGTCTCTAGCTCCAGCTTTTCTACCATCTCTGTAGATACGAGATTATCTATGCTACCGCTGTCCACTATGACCTTGAATACTCTATCCTTAGTTTTGCAAGAAGTCTGAAACAGACTGTTTCTTTGGGCTAGGTTCTCTGCCTCCTTCTCCAGCTTCAAGAGAACTTTCCTCATCATTAAGGATCTTTCACCCTCAGCGTCTTCTACCTCAACATTTCATCCTTGAGCTTCAACAATGTGATTTTCACCACCATCTTTCTTCCTATTTGGACACTCATAGGATTTATGTCCGACTTTTCCATAGACAAAGAATTTCACTTCACCTCCTCTGCCTCTTCCTCTTCTTCTGGATCGAGGAAAAGTATTTCTATTAGTATATTGCCTTCCTTGTGAGCTTCCTTTTCTCTCAGGTTGAGGTTGAGGTTTCTTCTTCTCTTCTTTAGGTTTCTGAGTTCTGTCTTGGGCAATTGTTTTGCCTCTGGCTTGACTTCTACCTCAACCTCTTTGACCTTGCTTCTGACTCAGCTTCTCTTCAACTTTCATAGCTATCCGATAAGCATCTTCCACATTTCAAATGGTCATCATGCCCATATCATCTTGAATGTCATATCCTAGACCATTCATGTACCTGGAAACTTTTTCATCATCGCTTTCTCGATGACCTGCTCTGATGTTTATCCTGTAGAATTCTTTAGTGTATTCTTTCACTGACATTAGCTTCTATCTCAAATTTTGCATCCTTCAAAATAGAGTGATTTGATAATGCCTGGGTATGAATTTTACTTTCATCTTTGCAACCATTCTATCCCAACTTTTGATTTTCTGCTTGCCCTTGCAACGTCTGTCAGCCTGCAGTTCATCCCACCACAGTGTCGCATGCTCTTTAAGTCTTGTAAAGGCATGTTTGACTTTCTTATATTCCTTGACATCCTCATAGTCGAAGTATTTGTCTAGATCTCTAATCCATTCTAGAAGTTCTTCAACATATAAGTTTCCTTCGTACACTGGAATGTCCATTTTTTCTCTAGCACCTATCCTTGCAACCGTCCTGAATAGGCATTCTTCTACAGCATCTTCAACTGCAACTTCTTCTCCTTCGTTTCCAGCTTCATTTTCACTTTTATCCTCGTTGATATCCCCAGCGTCAACTGTGCACCTCTATGTTGTCTCCATAGCATCAATCCTAGCACATAACTCACTCATTTCCCTTTCCACTGCTGGATCAGGTAATTGCCTATCTCTTCTTCTTAGCGGCATGGATGTAAAATTTTCCTCTTTTCTCTCTGCTATAGAAAGTAAAGAATTTGTTCTGTGCTCTGATACCACAACTGACATGTATCAGACTACTCCTTTTCCTCTAGCTCCCTCTGCCTGAAATGTATAGACAAAATCAGGCTCTGATACCACAACTGGCGCAAACCTCCATGCCCTCGGGACTAGATCCACATAGGATCTTCACTAAAACCATGCCAAGGGTTAATTAAACCCTTTGTTTAATCCACAAAGGACTTCGAGTTTCGAGAGTTGGAGAGTCCTGATTTATTTCCATAGCTCTTGGCAAATGCCAAAATGAAAATTGTCAATGAAGGTTGACTCCTTCAATGCGTCGAACACATGTCCACTAATTTCGGCTTTTTGGGACTTCAGCGAACAACCACAGTCGTTCCTCTTCCCTTATGATTCCTCAAACTTTAAAATTTCACCTTTGGCAAGATCAACAGCTGTGAGCCTCCCTCAATCCAATGCTCAAAACCTTTTCGGGATTCTGCGTACCGAGAGTTTGAAACTCGTGATTCCAAAAATCACTTGTCTCCTCTACTACCCAAACCCCGAAATGTCGAATTGTCGAAATTCCTCTTCTCTTCCTCCATGACCACAACCCTACTCCAAAGACACGTCGTGTTTCATGACTTCGGGGGTTTCAATGCAAAGTGCCCCTACTCCTTATCATCGAAATTGCTGAAATGCCGAACCCCAAAATGCAAAAATGTCAAAATTCAACTCCGAAGGAGAATCAATAGCTCTTGTTTCTTCTCATCCAATGGCCACTACTCCTCCTGAGATTTTAGGTGATTGAAAAGGTACTCACCTTAACCCATTTTCTTCTTTGCAAGATCCGATGGTTCGCGGGTCTTCAACACTTCTCCACAAAGTATTCTCGTCGTTCAATTTCACACTTGATGATTCCTTTCGCGATTCAGGAGTTAGAGTGACCAAGGGTTTTGGCCTGCGCTCCAAACTTACGAACCCCGAATCCCCAAAATGATTTTTCGTCTCAAACTAACCACAATAAACAGCTCACATTGACTCTTGATATCAGGGTGGCGGATTCATCCAACTCCTAACCACCTTACAGCTCCTCTGGATCCTATGGTTCTCGAGATTTCAGGAGTTCTCCACGGAGAATTATGACCACCCGATTCACTTCTCAATGACTTCAACCCAAACAACTTGGTGTTCTCCCTCCTAAACTTGAATTCTATGAGATGATTTCAGTCTCCGTCTCCCTTTGAACACTTCAAAGGTGTTACCCCTCCTGAGATTTCACTTGTAAACTCAAGCTTCCCAAAAGGATCCCTGCTCACACTCCTTGTGGAAAACCTTCAAATTACCTCTATTTATTTGAGACTCCGACCCTGTGCACCCTTTGCAACAATATTCCTTCAACCTTCACCTTAGTTGATAAGTTCTGAGGTTTCAACCAACCTGCGCACACCTTGCACGAATCTTTGCTCCACCTGCACTTCTGTTGATTATGAGAACAATGATATATCTCCTGAACTTTCTAAGATAAAACTCAGATCCTCGTCAATGCACACCTTGCGGATGTTCACTACACTCTTTGCAGGAATTCTCAGGAAGAGAAACAATTGAAACTCATTCTTATTCTCTCTCAGACTTCATACACTCATCATGAAATCATACACCTGACACAACATTGAAACAAATGCATAACAGAGAAAATAAAAAAATTGTAAACATACCATTTAACAAATGTAAACAGTAAGCATCATAACACCATGAAAAATGAGTCAAAGTTTCATATATTAACTCAAGTGCTCTTATACATGGGTTATTCTCTACAGCTCTCTGCTACAGATCTACAACTTATGAATTATGAATGATTATAAAATTTATGTTACAATGATACAAGGGTGAGGCTGTCTATATCCATTTTCCCTTCTATGCTTCTAAACTGTCTAATCTATTAAATCAAATCTACCTACTTTCATTAAACAGACTTAAATGTCTATTACATCCGGTAGATGAGAATAATTTCTCTAGATTTATTCATATTTCCAAGACATAAATGTAAGTATGCTTCTCCTAGCTATTACATTAATTCTTCAGATTTCAAAATTCAAAACGTTTTCATAAAAACATGTCCTTTTTGCATTCGCATGTTCAACTGTTCCATTGACTAGGTGCGTGCTTTGGCTTTCTACAATGCTCCTGCATCAAAACTTGAGATTACATTTAAGATGGTCTTGAATGCTACTTCATTATTCTTCTTTGCTGCAAATTTTGCCTGATTCTTCGAGGGAACTGGTCCAACAACAACAGTATCCCAAAAAAATGCTCCTGTAGACTTCAAATACCCTTTCATCTTTATTCTCCCTGTCGAGTCATTTGTCTCATCAAAGAATGGAACTTCATGTTCATCCATTTGTGTGTCCATGGATCTCCTTCAATCTTGTAAGGTTTATGATGAAGTCCTTCTCTAATACCAATTGTTGGACACACTGACAACACTGAGGGGGGGTGGGGGTGAATTAGTGTAGGGCTCTTTTTACACTTCTTCCAAAACTTTATTTAACAACACCTTTAACCATTATCATTCATTCACAATTTGTCACATGGATATATCAACAACATTTATCAATAATAAAGAACTATAAGCCATCACCATAATAAACACAAAGAACACCAGCTATATGTGTACACATTTTGTATTATGTGTTATAAGAGACTACAATCTCAGGGTTTTATCAACATCAACTGAAAATAGAAACAACTCCAATAGAGTACCAACTCTAAATACAAGACTCAACTTGTAGATCTCAGAACCAACTAATATGTGAGGAATCCAATCCCCAAGTACAAGACCCATCTTTTAGAAAGAAAAAAATATGTCAACAAGTACACGACCTATCTATACTGCAACACGCATATGCACATGACCTGGCTATACTGGAGCACACGTCTGTATGTGACCTCCTCCACTGTCAGCCTGCGTGCACCTTCATAAAACTAGGGCATCCATTCTTTTTCACTTATGAAACTTTCCTGCCTCTGTCACATTCACCAATAACTTGTCATTGAATCCAGCATGTCATTGCAACCATCTTGTTCCATACATACATCATCATACATATCCTTCAGCCTATTACAAGTAGATCAAGAGTGTGATCTATAGGAACCATATTAGAACTATACCATACATGAGAGTGCTACTCACACAAAAAACCAACAAACATAAACCATAACCAGATCACACAACAACCATACCAAGAGTCCTATGCATGTCCCTCATGCATACATCATCATATAACATAGTTATTCCTCAACCATAATAGAGCTATAGAAAACATGAGAGTGTTGTTCACTCAATCAAACAACCAACATATACCATATCCAGATCTCATAACAACCACACCAACAATGCCTCAAGCATTCACCATATCATGAGCAATCTAAGAATCAAGACAACATATAACCATACCATATTTTTTGTAGCAGAGCTAAACCTGTAGAATGATACTATGGGAACTTGCTTCAGACTTTACAAACCTGGAACTAGCATCCATTCAAGCTTTTCTTAACCTTTTCAAATATACGTGACCTATGCTTATTCAACAAGCATATGCACATCCCCTGGTATTCTGAAGAATGTGTATGTACACGACTTGGCCCACTGCAACTTGTGTACAACTTCAAAAAACTAGGGTTTTTGGAACCTCTGAAACTTTCACCGTCAAACTTCCTTGCTACCTTAGACTTGTGGAACTTCTGATGCATCCATGAGTACCTGTAATGAACCTTTTACCAACTTGACACAACTTCCTTCTTTTAGGGCTAACCTACCTCTAACCACTTTATACACTTACAACCACTTTATCCACACATAGTAAACTCTCCACTTCTAGTTGCAACTAATTTATTTTCTTGTTGCAACCACTTAACCCATGACTAACAACTTTGACTAGTCAACTTCTTATAGGAGCTTATAGAATAATTTGACTTTTTGTTTACCTTCTAGGGGCTTCTAGAGAACTCATGAGGGTTCTCCAACTTCACATGGCCATAACTCTCTAAGCATGAGGAGTTATGTGACATTCCACATATCATCGAGAAAAGAATGATGATAACTATCCATATAGAATAGCCTCACTTGCAAATTAACTGATATTCATTACATTATTCCTCAACCAAACTTGGGTTCCTTAACCAAAAATCTAGGATGACTCAACCACTTAACCATTTGGACTTCACAAAGCGTCTTCCCATGATGGATTTCACCATAAGGGGACCACTTTGGAGTACATCCATTTGGTACTTCATACATAGAAACATGACATAATCATCAACTGGCTTGAACATCCATCACTGATACAACTTCCTCCTATCAACCATGACATGACATCAATAATACAATTTCCATGACATGACATCAACCTTTACATCAATGACAACACATCTCTATGACACCAATTGACATCAACTCTTTGACATCAATTACATCAATGAATACATAATCCAAAAATCAATACATCAATGATACAAACACATCACTATGACAATACTGGACATTAACCCTTTGACATCAATCCCTTCAAATCAATAACAACACAGTCCAATAATCTCCCCCTTTGGCATAGATGGCAATACCAACAATGATGTCAACACCAATCATTGATGTAAATACATAGACATGGCAATGCTCATGCTCCCTCTTTGATCATCGCTCCTCATCAATGCTCATCTCACCACATCAACGTTACTATCTCTCCCCCTTTGACATCAATGGAAAAGGTTATATCTCTTTGGGGATGCTCCCCTTGAAAAAACTGTCCATGAGGCTGCTCCCCCTATCTTCATTGTCCTTTGGGCTTCTCTCCATGTATACGATGAATCTCTCCCCTTTTGACAAAGGATATCACTCTGATGCAATACTAATGGCATGGTTGTTAATGCTTCCTCTATCTATCATCTCCCCTCATGGAATCATACCTTTGTAACCAATCAAGGGAAAAATAATAACTCACCCTGTGGGTATATCTCCCCATGTCTTCTCTGCAAGATGTTGTGTAATCACTGTGAACAATATTCTACCACTATATTATGCTTCTGATGCAGGTATTGTTGCTCTACTGGAACACTGATCAACTGCTCAACGATATTGCATCAAGAGAACAATGATCCTTGGAAATGTCCATGCATTATATAATGATCCATCAATATGTAACTGTACCATCAACAAGTGCATCAACCATGCACCAAACTTGAATCACCAACCAGTGCATCAATCATGAACAACACAACCCATCACAACAATCTCATCAACTACATCAGATCTATTCACCAAGATCAATCACCAAGAAAATTCTAACAAATATGCACAATATCACCAAGATGTGCATCAACCAAAACTACTCATGTACCTCAATCAATATGTGAAAAAAATATATCCATACATATATGCCACATCATCCATGTGTCAACTAGCAAGTGCCTCTAATAATGTACAAAGTGTGTACCAATCATGCGTCATCCATAGATCAAGCTATGAGTCATCAAGATGTAATAATATCACCATAACATGCTCCAACCATGCACATCATCCCAGTACCATACATCATATATCATGAAATTTATCTCACCCATATGCCAAGAATATGTGTCGAATGTGTACCAAACATGTACTTCAACCATATACTAACGATACATGCCAATGTAACCAACAAGAGTCCTCTATCAATGCACCAATACCAATAACATCATCAACCATACAATATGCCAACCATGTAACTCATACAAGTGTCATATGATATGACTCAACCAACTACCATGAACTATGTGCCAATGTATCCAAGATATGTGCCACAAATGGATCTCAACAAGTACACCTCAATCATCAAGTATCTCAATCATATATCACATCACTCTCAATCATGCCATGTACCATATCACAATATCACAAATATGATCATCAACCTACAACCATCACCACCATGTACCAATCTGTCGAGACATGTATACAAATCATGTTTTAAGAACACTCATCAAAGTGTACCAGTCATCAACATGTCAACTCATCAACTACGTGTCTCATTCATGTGCCCAAAGATGTACATCAACCAAATGTAAATACATTCAACTAGTATGCCTCCAACAATACATCAATCCATGTGCCAAAACTTCACCAACAATATGTCCCAATATGTATCTTCAAGCATTAACCAAGATTACCAAACAAATGCTTCTCACAATACATCTCAATATATATTAATAGATCTCACATATGTACTAGAAATTTACTACAACATATCTTCCTCAAAAACATTCACTACAGTAAGTATAATGCAACAATAACACCTCTAAACATGTACCAAGTATGTCCCTCAATAGATCAATAATATACCTCTAGCTAGTATCGCATCACCCATGATGTACTTCATAATCAAGGTTCCCTAACCTCACTAATAAAATACATAACATAACCAGCACTATACATTAACATAAAATGCCTCATTCCACACACTAGGGTTAATACCATGCATCCGAGATAGGCATCAAGCATATTCTCCAAATCTAAACCATATATCATCAACATATATTCATCAAACACACATACAAACATGACAAACTGAAGCATATAATCTCAGACCCTGCATAAACTATGTTGTATCATCAAACTATGTTGCAACTCATCTGTACACCCCTCTTTCTAAGGGATTTACCTCATGTGCACAGCCTGTTCATAAGCCACCTAACGTATGTACGTGACCTTTACATACACCAGAGCATGTATGTATGCGATTGTTCCCAAAGGAATCCATGTATGCCTCAGAAAAGGCTTAAGCTTGAGATTCCCTCATGGCTACCATTCGGTTTTGGTTGTTCAATCTTCTTCATCGACTTCTGAGAGTGTCCCAACTTCTCATAACTTGCACTATGAGCTTCCATCCTTTCAACATTATCTTCCTTCAAAATTTCATGTGCTCTTCATGCCATATTATATGAAGCACTCCTCATTGACTGTTCCTTGAATTTCACCAATCCTGAGCTTCGTGGCCAAACCCATTGTAGCTGTAACATCTCATGGTGTGACAATGGGTAGCAATGTGTCCCACTTGATTACATCTCCAACATCTTAGGATGTTATGGAACCTTCCAACATCCTTCCTTGCATAGTGTTTGCAATCCAAAGCTTTGTGACCATATTCATTACATGAGAAGCAGTGACCATGAAAAACATTTTCATACCTTTGCCTTGGTGTCCACCTTGAAGGTGTCTCTCTTATGAATTTGCTTTGAGGTGTCAAGATGGTTTCTTGGTGTCTTCCTTGCTTTGTTCTTCTGAAATTTTCCTTTCTTTGTGTAGGTTCTTGACTTGTATCTTTTCTTCCACCTTTTTAGAATGAAGGACTTACCTCATGCTTCTTAGAAGTGCTAGCTTCAAGGTGTACAAATTCCTTGTTGTATCCAAGACCTCATTTATCATTTGGTGATATTTGACTATCCAAGATTTCATCCAAGATTGTTGAGTTGTTCACGAACTTGATATGAGCATTTGACTTCTCTACTTTCCTTCTGAGATCAACTACTTCTGCTTCCAACTTATGACATGATTCTTCCTTTTCATTTACCTAAATCTTCAATAGTTCTTATATTCTTTTGTCTTCTTCAAGTTGGGTCTTCAAATTGACATTGATTTCTTTTGTTTCTTTAAGGTCTTCAAGATTTTTTCTAGGATCATCATATATTCTCTTCTTTTATTTTTCTTGACTAATTATCTCATTATTTAGTTTCTTGATCTCTTCTTCTTTTTCTTCTAATTGAGTCATTTGCTTGGTTGTTTCACTTCCTTATTGTTTCTTGAGCATTTGTTTTAGTGCCATGAAATTCCTTTTGTACTTATCTATGGATTCCTTAGTAATTCTTTCAAGATACTCAAAAGTATCTGAATCATCTCCTATTTCAATCTAACTTCTTCTACAACATCTAGACCTTTATCTTTGATCTTCAACAAATCTTCTTCTTCATTTACAAGATAAATGTTAGTTGATTCTACAAAAACTATTTCTAGATATTCATCTTCAGTTGCAGGAGAACATTTAACATCTATGCATTTAGAATTATTGCAACCAGGAGAGTGTTTACCTTCATTGATGACTGAGTCTTGATATGTCTTTTCTAGCTTCAACCATAGTTCCTTGGCAGGGGTACATTTTCCTATGATTTTTCTGATAAAACCTGGGAGTCCATTTAAGATGGTCTTGAATGCTACTATATTCTTCTTCTTTGTTGCAAATTTTAATTGATTCTTCGAGGGAATTGGTCCAACAACAACTGTATCCAAAACACCTGGTCCTTTAGACTTCAAATATCCTTTCATATTTATTCTCCATGCCGAGTCATTTGTCTCATCAAATAATGGAACTTCATGTTCATCCATTTGTGTGTCCATGGATATCCTGCAAGATTGTAAGGCTTATGATGAAGGCCTACTCTGATACCAATTTTTGGACACACTGACCACACTAGGAGGAGGGGGGTGAATCAATGTAGGGATATTTTACACTTCTTTCCAAACTTTAGTTAGAAACACCTTCAAACATTATCATTAATTCACAATTGATCACATGGATATATCAACAACATTTATCAATAATAAAGAACTATAATCCATCACCATAATAAACACAAAGAACACCAGATATTTATTATTATGTGTTACAGGAGACTACAATCTCAAGGTTTAATCAACATCAACTGAAAAGAGCAACAACTCCAATAAAGTACCAACTCTAAATACAAGACACAAATTGCAGATATCAGGACCAACTAAGATGTGAGGAATCCAACCCCCAAGTACAAGACCCAACTTGTAGATAGAAAAAAACTATCAATAGGTATGAAAAACTATATTGTAGCACGCGTATGCAGAAGAACTGGCTATACTGCAACATAAATTTGTACACGACCTCCTCCACTATCATCCTACGTGCACCTTCAGAAAAATAGGGCATCCATTCTTCTAAACTTCTGAAACTTTCCTACCTCTGTCAAATCCACCAGTAACCTTTCACTGCATCCAACCTTTCACTGCAACCATCCTATTCCATACATACATCATCATACATATCTTTCAACCAACTACAAGTAGCTCAAGAGTGTGAGCTATAGGAACCATATCAGAATTGTACCATACATGAGAGTGTTTCTCACTCAAACAACCAACCAACATAAACCATAACTAGATCACACAACAACCATACCAAGAGTATTATGCATGTCCCTCATGCATACATCATCATATAACATAATTATTCCTCAACCATATCATATCTATACCAAACTTGAGAGTGTTTCTCACTCAATCAACCAACCAACATATACCATATCCAAATCTCATAAAAACCACACCAAGAATTCCTCAAGAATTCACCATATCATGAGAAAATCTAAGCATCAAGACAACATATAACCATACCACAATTTCTATAGCAGCTCTGAACCTGTAGAATGATATTATGGGAACTTGCTTCATACTTCAGGAACCTGGCACTAGCATCCATTCAATCTTTTCTTGACCTTTTCAAATATACGCGACCGGTGCTTATTCAGTAAGAATATGTATGCCTCTTGGCCTTTTGTAGACCACGTATATATGCGACCTGGCCCACTATAACCCACGTACAACTTTGGAAAACTAGGGTTTTCTGAACCTCCGAAACTTTGCCGTCAAACTTCCTTGCTACCTCAAAATTGTGGAACTTCTGATGCATCCATGATTACCTGCAATGAACCTTTCACCAAAAATAGATCTTCAATATGATCAAAATATTATCACCATAAGAGACCCTTTCTCTCTTATTTATACTCTCCAAGTAGCTTTATCTAGGGGTTATCTTCTAACCAACTTTACCCAACTTCCTTCTTTTAGGGATAACCCACTTCTAACCACTTTGTCCACTTACAACCACTTTATCCACAAATAGTAAAATCTCCAATTCTAGTTGCAACTAATTTATTTTTGTGTTGCAACCACTTAACCCATAACTAACCACTTTGACTATTCAACTTCTTCTAGGAGATTCTAGAATAATTTGATTATTTTTTTACCTTCTAGGGGCTTCTAGAGAACTCATGAGGGTTCTCCAGCTTCACATGGCCATAACTCTCTAACCGTGAGGAGTTATGTGGTGTTCCACATATCACTAGAAACGACATGACGAGAAATATCCATCTAGAATAGTCTCACTTTCAAATTCATTGATTTTCATTACATTATTCCTCAACCAAACTTGGTTTCCTTAACCACACATATAGGATGACTCAACCACTTAACCATTTGGACTTCACAAAGCGTATTGCAGTGAGGGATTTCACCATAAGGGGACCAATTTGGAGTACATACATTTGGTAGTTCATACATATAAACATGACATGATCATCAACTAACTTGAACATCACATCAATGATACAACTCCCTCCTATCAACCATGTCATGACATCAATAATACAATTTCCATGACATGACATCAACCTTTAAATCAATGACAATACATCACTATGACACCAATTGACATCAAATATTTGACATCAATTACATCAATGAATACATAATCCAACAATCAATACATCAATGATACAAACACTTCACTATGACAATATTGGACATTAACCCTTTGACATCAATCCCTTGACATCAATGAAAACATAGTCCAATAGATTAGGTTTAGGCTGAGGCATGGATATCTTTGGTCTGCTAAACCAACCTTTTGTTCCTCCCCGGTATGGTCTCCAAAATTGCTGATGTTTAAATCAGTTAAAATTAAAACAACAACCTCACAAGGATATGAATCCCCCTTCATTTTTATAGAGGTGGTACTCCTCTTTGACTAAAATATGTATCTTGATACTCTCAAGTTGAAATAATAAAATAAGGGAATACTAGATAACACACCCCAATCTTTATCACTCAATAAAAATGTAAAATATTGTTGATTGAAAATGAAATGTATTCACATAAGAATTCTTGAGAAGAGAACCAGGAATCTTCACTCATAATATACAATATATGCAGAGATATTGTATTAAAATAAATAACAATTATAGGAAATATGATATAAATCTCACATCCATCACAACATTTATAATTTTGATCGCATTCAAGGAAAGAAATATAAGGCCCATAATCAAGAGAACTTTAAAATAGTTTTTTCATTTAGAACAAGGAAGAATATGATAGGAAAACTTTAAATATCTTTTGCTCAAAACTCATTGTTCAAAGATATCATTAAAGTTAACCCCAAGATAGTTCTCTGGGATTTTCAAAAAATAATATAGTCTTTAATAGTCTTGAAAATAAAATGCATTTGTCCAAATTGGACTAGGATTGGCTTCCCGTGGACCATAAAATAAAAGAAAAGGAACTAGATTAAACCTAAAAAAAATAAAGGAGAAGATTGTCAGAAATCAGTTATGAATTTCAATGAAGAATAGACACAATTGAGTGATTTTTGAAATAGAAGGTGAAGAATAAGGAAAAATGTGATCAGTTTTACTCACTTTGATGGTGATCTCTCTCGTTATCTAGATGTTGATGGGCCTTTTGTAGTCTACTTGGTTGTAGTTACATGACCGGTACCAACCACTTCTGTTTGAACTTCTTCAGTTATATTGATTAAAGCTTACTTTAACCAATTTTCAATGTAATCTTTCATAAGGGAGTGACAATTATTTCTTGTATGACTTTAATATCAAACAATGTACTTTCATAATCTCTAAAATCAATTAAAAGTTTGTGCAAAGTGTCTTCAATATCTTCATTTTTATTGACATAGTTTACAAGCCAAATTTCAACTTCATGGTCTATGTATTCGATCATGCTATTAAAATTTTCTTCTGAAACAACATTCAACATCTCAAGATGTTCTTAAAAAATTTCTCTTGTAATAAGAATATAATTTGTTATTAACCTTAGGTCTTGGAGTTCTCCTGTGGTTCTTGCCAAATCTAGTTAAATCAATTTAAAATAAGATTCTCCCATTTTGATACTTAGAGTATCAATATCATTTAATATTTCTTTCAAAGTTTTTATCCTTTTGAGCCAAGAAGATTTCAATTTTTTTATATGCGTGAGGGATGGTAAATCCTCTTCTTTTCTTTTAAGTTCAGTCATACCCCAAACTTTTAGAACAAATGTAGTGACAACATCTTTGTAAAACCCTCGTCATTTTTGAGGTTGGCCTCGAGGTATTCTCTTAGATTAGTAATCATGGAGCCTAAAGAAATGAAGATGCTTGCCAAATCCCATGGCTCTAAAATGAGAGACATCCTCTTCTATATGTTTTCCCCAACATAACATCTAGCTGCAACAAGAAAACTTGATGTTCCCTTTAACTTTGAGCTTGACTCTGGTGTTCTTTCGAATTTTTCTCAGGTTGAATAGTAGCACGGACTTGAAAATATAGGGGGTGGAATTAAAGCATTCTCCAATTCTTTAACCCTTTCTTTGATCATAGCATTTTCAGCTTCGATTTCATCCACTGATACTTCCAATGCATCAACTGTAGATTTATGAATCCTTACGAGTCTTGATGGTAAAACTCCACTCAAATTAAATTCTAAAAGTTTTTTTCCTTAGAACTTTTTCCATTTTGAATTAAATGTTTCAAATATTAATTTGTTAGGGTATTTATAAAATAATGCATTGTGAAGAGTTAAGGATTCTTCTTCATAAAAGATTGGCTCTTGTGTTGCTAGTTCCGCTACAATTTCTTATCTCTCTTGAATCATTTTCTCCTCATCTTGAAACTCAATATATTCGATATTTGTATCCAACTCCATATCCTCAAGAGTATCATCATCATCCGGTACAGGCTCACTTAATTCCTGTTAATTTACCTATCTTTTTCTTTTACTGTTTATTGTGAGCTTATGAATTCTTTCAAGATTTTTTTTTGGAGGGTCAAGATTATCTCCATCACTTGAATTTTAAATTAAAGAATTATTTTGTTCTTGATACAAATTGGGTTTTTTTTTTTGGTGTGTCGCTTCTTTGAGAAGAACTTTGAGACCTTGTGTTTCTCTCATTTACAACCATTCCGTGTTTTCAATGAGATTCACTAGTGTTGAAAACAATTTCAAGATATCCAACTAGAACTTCTTCAGGGTTGTTGCCATCTTCTTATTCTTCTTCTCCAAATAATAAGTATTTATATATGATACACTGAAACCAACAAAAATCATACGATTCTTGAAATATTGTTGAGGGTCAAACCCTTCTACTTGATTTTCCAACTTTAAATTGTATTAGTCAAACTGAACTGCATACTCATTATTTTTTTAATCATTTATTAGCGTAATTTTGTAAATTTTCCATGGTAATGAAATGAATTGATTTTTTCTTTCTTTCATAAAAGAAATTGGACCCGAATTTGTACTATCTACAAACTTCTATCAAAAATATTTTATGTAATATATAAAATGGAAGATAAATTGGGGCTTTCTGAGAGTAGTAAATTATGATGACATTGTAAATTTCTATTGCCTCAAAACTTCCCCTTTTATCTAAAAAGGTTAACACACCGAATGTTAGTCTTGAAGTACCATTTCCAAACATGAGTTTCTTGAAAGGAGAAACAAATGAATCATAAACTTCATAAAAATGGTATGTTACCTTATTCTTCCACAAAGCAGGGTACCATGTATGAACATGGTCTGTCTTACAGTCAACCTGCTTTGTTAAACACAATCCTTAGAATAAATGACAATATACAATGGAAAATATTAAATATCTAGACATATAGAATTTCTTGTCCCTCCTAAAATTTGATAATTGGAATGATATTTCAGAAGAGATAATTTTCAACCAGTTGAAAATTGCTTTCTCTTGGATAGAAAAATATAAAATATAAAGAGCTAGACAAGGAATTGTAGAATTTGACTCTTGTCCAAGAACCCTAGCAAGAATCCATGTCATCTCTTGATATGGTTTTCTTAATTGACTGAATTGTGTAGTTGATATATCCTCTGGTATTGTCATCGGGTCTTCCAAATATTGCAACAATAGGTCCCAACCACTGTTTCTAGCCTTCATAAATTCCTTGGCTTCATCAACCTTGAAGATCATTGTTGGCGATGGCAACTTGAGAATTTTGTTGAAAGTTGATGGCGTCAGAGAAATTAGAGATTGTCCTTGTAACTGAATAATTCTCTGGTCTTTCTCATAATTATATGTACACCTTACAACAATTTGTAGCATCAAAGACTTCCTAAACACACCCTGCCTTAGAAATTCATGTTATCCAAACATCATTAGTATTTCTTTCTTGAGGCAGAAATGTAGAATAATAATTGTAAGATCTATACCAGTGATATTTTGGATCTTCTTGTGTGAATTTATTCAGAGTATCCCCACAAAATATTTCTTTCCTTCTAGCCATCATGCTTTAGAGTTGGAAAATTATCTACAATATTTTTGAATGTTAATACCAAAGTAATTCTTTTTACATAATAAACCTTGAAGCTCTTTTTTCGAAAGAATGATTAAGGTGAATTTAATTTGAATTTATTTAGAATGACCTCGAGAAAATCACCACAAATAATGGTCCTTTGGTAAGTAACCATTTTTTATTTCTCATAGGATACACATTTAATATTCCTTGGAGAATGTGACAAGAAGGAACGAGGATTCATGGCAGGGTGATGGAGGAATGGATGTATACAAAGAATCAATGGAGTAAGTCTGATCCTGCGACCGCACGGTTATATCTCAAAATTTGACAAGTGTTGCAAAGCAGATGGACGAAGGAAAGAAAATAATATTTCTAAATACTTGTGATACAATCTCCACTTCTGTGGTAAAACGTTGAATTAGCTAAGTATAGAAATGTCAAGAGAGAGAGGTGAAGTCTCAAGAAATGACTAAGTAAAGTGAAGGGAATGAAAGGAGGCTCGGACATGAGATGAATGAGTAACTCAACCCTCGGCAAAAGATTGAAAAATTCTAAGTATAGTGCAATGTGAGGATTGCAAAACATGGAGTTCATTTTGGTAACGACAGAGCTTTGGACTTGGATGAAAATATGTGATCAACCCATCGACCCGTCGTTCTATGAAGAGAATATGAAAATACTAAGTGTTAGTGCAAAATGGATATGATGAAGAAGAAAGGTGCATTTTGGATGGGGAGGAACTTGAACATAATACTTATGAACCCGTGAGAAATGATTTTTTTTCTAAGTGCAGGAAATAAGATATACAAGAGAGATACTTATAAAATACTTAGCAAATTTTAGGATCAACAAAAGGTTGAAATAGAAAGTTAAATTTGCAAGTCTGCAACCTATATAGGTATGTTCCCACTAAGGATATTGTGTAATAGGTCTAGTAATAGTAACTTCACACAATTCCCTAGATTTTAGGGATCTTACCCGATAACTATTTTTGATGAAAATCTAGATATCTTAGCCATTAGGCATTGACAAAAAAATTAAGGATTCTTTCAGAGAGATTATTTCCCAAAAGATCTAGGATGCCTAAGCTTTTGAGATGCTTGATTTTCTTTTGGGATGTTTCCTTGCAAATTGTTGGAATTCATATATAACCTCTCCAACTTTTGAAGCAAGTGAAGAAGTGATTTCCCTTGTAATAAAATTTCCCTCTAACACAAGCAATATTAAACTAGTGATGTTTTTAATCTGTGAATGTATTTCTCCTATGAATTCATTATTTCCCAAGTTTATGAAGTCCATTTTTGTAGATATGTGACCTGTAGAAAGGGAAATGTCCCACGAGATGATTATGACCTTGCCAACTACAGGGACAATTTTAAGAAACCTCGATAAAT